>JAOPSE010000488.1:0-532527 GCA_029449295.1 Zea luxurians
ATGAAGTCAGCTAGGACCTGGCTCTTGACGGCATGGCGAGGCTGGAACTCAGCGAGCTCCGCGGCCCACTTGGCGATGTTGCCTGTGGTGTTAGAGTTGTGGAGGATGGCCCTTAACGGAAAGGAGGTCACCACCACAACCCTGTGTGCCTAAAATAGTGGCACAGCTTTCTAGATGCAACAAGTATAGCATAGAGGAGCTTGTGCATCTCAAGGTACCTGGTCTTTGCCTCATGGAGGACCTCGCTGACGTAGTAGACCAGCCTCTGAATGGTCCGAACCCCTGTAGCTGGTCCCGAGCCCTCAGGTTCTTAGCCTTATTGCACCGTCCTTTCCACAACCAGCACCATGATCACCACCTCTGCGGCCGCCGCGATGTATAAATACAACGACTCCCCAGGGTATGGAGCTACCAGTACTGGTAGGGACACTAGGTGCTACTTCAATTCTTGAAAGGCCTGTTCCGCCTCTTTGGTTCAAGAGAATGGACCAGATTCCGCAGGAGCATGAAGAAGGGTAGCGCCCTCTCGGTCAGCCTTGAAATGAAGCGGCTAAGGGCGGCTAATGACCCTATAAGCTTTTGGACGTCCTTGATACAGGCCGGAGGCCTCATTGCTTCAATTGCCCTGATCTTCTCCAGGTTTGCTTCAATCCCCCGGTGTGAAACCAGGAATCCCAGCAACTTTCCAGCAGAGACGCCAAAGACGCACTTGTCCGGGTTCAGCTTCGTGCACATCGCCCGTAGCTTGTCAAAGACCAGGGTCAGGTCTTCCACCAGAGTCGACCCCCCTCATAGTCTTAACCATGATGTCATCGATGTATATCTCTACCTTGTCCCTAATCAGGTCCCCGAAGGTCTTACTCATCGCCCGTACAAATGTTGGTAAGGCGTTCTTCAGACCGTAGGACATTACAACATAGCAGTAGAGCCCATCCACTGTTATAAAAGTGGTATGCTTCCTATCCTCCCTAGCCATCCGGATCTGATGGAAACCCGAGTAGGCATCTAGAAAGGACAAGAGGTCGCACCAGGAGGTAGAGTCCATGATTTGGTCTGCGTGGAAGTGGATACGGGTCCTTGGGACAAGCCTTGTTCAGGCTGGTGTAGTCGATGCACATCCGAAGCTTCCCATTCGCCTTTGGCACGATGACCGGGTTGGCCAGCCACACAGGGTGATGGACCTCTTCGATAAAGCCAGCGGCAAGCAGCTTCTGGACCTCCTGGCGAATGAAGTCCTGCCGCTCAACGGACTGACTCAGAGGCTTCTGGCTCACTAGCTTAGCGTCCAGGTGGATCTTCAGATGGTGCTTAATCACCTCCCTGGGGATCCCAGGCATCTGTGACAGTTCCAAGCGAAAACATCGACATTTGCCCAGAGGAAGGCGATGAGTGTGAGTTCCTATTTCTCTCCCAGATTGCCCGCGATGCGGGTGATCTAGGAGGAGTCCGTGCCGACCTAGATGGTCTTCACGGGTTCGTCGTCTGCTCCAGATGGCTGTACCTTCGGCACCTTGGCAGGCGCCTTGGTACCTGAGGTCGAGGGGCCCTTCCCTCTATCGTCCGGGTGAGTAGCTTCCGCCGCCAAGGCGTGCAGCTTCTCGACCGCGGTCACCGCAGTGGCGTGGTCACCCTGCACGGTGAGGACCCCAGCCGAGAATGACATCTTGAGGACCAAATACCCATAATGGGCAATGGCCATGAACCGGTACAGGGTCGGTCTGCTAATGATGGCATTGAATGGGAGGTTAACCTTTGCACGTCGAACTGGATGTTCTCCGTGTGGAAGTTTTCCTCGGTCCTAAATGTTACCGGGAGGGCGATGCTCTCAAGGGGATACACCCGACTGTGGGCTCACTCTAGAGAATGGGCGAGAGGGTCCCAGATGGGACCCTGGGATCTGCAGCTGCTTGAATGCAGCATGGCTGATGACGTTAAGGCCTGCTCCACCATCAATCAGCACATGGTGCAGTCGCATGTTGGCGATGATGGGGGCAGTGATGAGCGGTAGTATACCGGCCCCTGCATGTTGTCGGGGCAGTCGATGCCTCGAAGGAGATAGTAGTGCTCCTCCACCACTGGTGTGGAGCAGCCTTCGGACCTCTGGGGTCGCCGACAGGACCTCGCGGCGCAGGGACTTGACGTTCCTGCGGGAGGTGAGCTCCCATCTTCTGCCGTACATGACGTACAGCTTCTTGCGGCGGTCGCTCTCGCCACCGGAGTCGGAGTCCCCGGTGAAGACGTCCTTCAGGACCCCCTCGGGTGACTGATACCTGAGGTCCCATTCTTCGGCGGCCATGTCACCGTTGTCGGCCCTCTCCTTGCCAGGCCGACAACAAGGTGGGGAGCCGTCCTTAGAGGTCTGCTCATGCCGTTCGCTGACGCACTTCGTGAGCTTGATGATCCCGCGGCACTCCGCGGCGCTATGGCGGCTGTTGGGGTGCACAGGGCATGAGCCGCTGTAGCCCCCCTGTGGCCATGGGCGCTTCTTGCGCTCGCTCTGGCCCCTAGCCGCTGCCGCGACGACTGGAGCAGCAGCCTGCGGCCTCTCATGGCCGCGGTTCTTCTTCTTCTTGCCGTCCTGGGCGCGGCACCGGAGCCACCCGTCTAGGCAACCCCGGTCAGTGGTGCCAAGTGCCATGCACGGCCCTCGGCGGCTCTAGCACACTTGTCGGCCAGAGCGAAGAGTGTGGTGACAGTTTCCACGTCATGCGTGGCCAACTTCTCCAACATCTTCTCATCATGTACCCCCTGGCGGAAAGCAGTGATGATGGAAGCATCGGATACGGTATAGTGACCCATACCTTGGTGAAGCGGGAGATGAAGGCCTGGAGAGTCTCCCCGGGTTCCTGCCTCACTGCATGGAGGTGAGCCTCCACGCCATGCTGTTGATAAGTGCTGGCGAAGTTCGCTATGAACCGCGCGTAGAGCTCTTCCCAGGAGTAGATTGATCCTGGGGCAAGGTTCATGAGCCAGGTCTGGGACGGCCCAGACAAGGTGAAAGTGCATTCATTCCCTTTTGTGAGTTTTGGTGATTTGGATAACAACACATTTAAAGGTCTAACAGTTTGCTAAGTGTTTGAACAGGGAATTCAGTATGATGAACATACTTGAATAGTGTAATAATGATCAGTGAACAAGGTTCAACACAAGGTCAAATAACCAGTGAGACAATGAAATGGATATAACATGGTCCTATATATTGGTTTGAATATATGGACAAGTCCTGAGAAATCACTATGCAATAAATATGATCATAATAGAGGTTGAAGTGATTAAGAGGATTGGTCAAGCCAAAGTGAATAAGATATGAGGAATCATGAATTGGCTTGACCATATTACTATTAGTCCATATATGCTTCTATGAGATCAAACTAGAGCTTGATTGATCTTAGCATTTATATCTTAATGACATTCAAGCACGGTTCACAATATTGAAGAAATGATTCTCTCAATGGATGCTCAATAGGATGTGACTCAAGAATGGCTTGATCGGGTGAAGATAGCAAGGAAAGGGCTTCGAGGAACTAAGCGAAGGTGAAGGCCAAGCGACGGCTTCTAGACCGAGGTACCATGGCTAAGGTGAAGAAGAGAGTACTTGCACTAAGTCGATGAACTAATCAGCTATGAAGAGTTACAACATGTTGATGCATCAGTAAGGTGACTTGAAGCCATGATTTGAACTCATATATGGTGAATTGGCACAAGTCACAGGCTCGATTTGTGTTTGCTTCAAAAGGTGAGACAAAGATGTTTGTGATCCTTATGAAGCAACACCATGGAGAAATCACACTTGAGACACCAATGACTCAAGGAGTTTACTTAATTATATTTTATTTAACTTGAGTATAGGAATCGTCGTACTATCAAGGAGGATCCATAAAGAAGGTTGGTGTTGTACTAAAGCTCAAAATCCTTGATCTAAAACTTCCATTTTACCCTGGTTTCACTTTGGTTTTCTCAAAAATCTGTGCAACAGTTCAAAAACCGGTTCAACCCGGACCTAAAACCGGTTCAACCGGTTTTTCTGCACTGTTCCCCTCTGTCACTGCCAGTCTGCCAGTCAGTCCTGTCAGAAACAGTCGTTGCAGATCTTTTGGGAAACCAGTTCAACCAGAATTTTTCCTGGCTCACCGGTTTTGGATCCGTCGAGTCTCCGGCTGAGTAGGTTAGTGAACCGGGATCTTCCTGGTGGAAACCGGTTCAAAACCGGTCTGAAAACCGGTTCAACCGGTTTTTAACCCCTTTTCTCCCAACGGTCACTAGTTTTTGGGGGCACCTTTATATACACCTCCCACACTCTTCCCACAGGAGAGCACGCACAAACTTCATTCCCAACCTAAGAAACACCTCCCACTCTCTCTCACACACCTCTTGCCTCTCCCATTTCAAATCTTTGGAGAGAAATCTTTGAGTGAGTTTGAGAGTTGCGGTTTTTTTTGTGCTTCATCTCCAACTCTCTCTTGCTCTTCTTCATTCGAGCTTTGGTACTACATCGAGTTCTTTGTGGATTCATTACTCTTGGAGCTTCTAGCTCCTAGACGACTAGGTGTCGCTTGTGAGTCTCCAAATCTTGTGGAAGACCACAAGAAAGTTTATATTACCCGCTCGTTTAAGCAAAGATTATTGTGTGGGCTTGACCTTTGTGGTCGGCAAAGGGAGGATTAGGGTTGAAAGAGACCCGCTCTTTGTGGGCACCTCAACGAGGAAGTAGGGCACCTTGGTGGTGTGACCGAACCTCGGAATAAATCTTATGTCTTTTGTATTCTTGTTCATTGTGCTTATTCGTGTTCTTCGTTCTCTCACCATTCCGCGGAAGATTTGTTTATATCTTTTTGGTGTGTGGATTTTGAGAAGTGCCCTTCTCAGATCTACTACTTTGAACCCTGTGGATCGTTTAGATCATCTCATTTCCAAAGTTAACTGGGTGAATTTCGAGATCAATTCAGTTTTACCCAGTTTGCTTCTAGTTTTTGTTGAAAAAGTTTTAACTTGCCTATTCACCCCCCCTCTAGGCAACTTTTAATTGGTATCAGAGCCTAATCCTCGTTCTAATGCTTAACCGTGTGAGGAAAGATCATGTCGGGGGGACTAAGAAACAAAAGTGCTTCTAAGCTTGAAAAAGTTGAGGTTGCCTCGACTTCATCTTTTGGTGCAGATGTTGATCCTAGGGCAATAGACCTTGCCATGAGAATCGCCGAAAAGATGTTCCTCAAAATGAAGGAAGATGAGGCGAAGAACAGTATTGAAGAAGAAGAAAATGATCGATGGAGACCAAACGACGAATCCACCTCTTCACAAGGTTCATCTTTCAAATCCACTTCTCATATGTGCTTTGTTGCTAATGAGAGTGACAGTGAAAGCTAAAGTGAGGATGAGGAGGAGCATGAAAGTGATAGTGAAGATGAGGATGATCTTCAAAAATTCTTCGCTCAACTAAGCAAGAAGAACCGAATGAGCTTGCTCAAACTCATGAAAAGAGCGGAAGAACAAAAGGAAAATGCTTCATAAGCAAGAAGATATCCTCATCGAAAAAATCAAAGACTTGGAGAAGTTGACCAAAGAGAATGAGAAGCTAAAGTGCTCTCATGATGATTTGGTCCAAAGGTATGAAGACATTTCAATTGAGCAAATTAAAGCTATTAATCATTCATCATATATTGCTCAGTTAGAAAATAAAAATGCTATGCTCAAGAACACGGTAGAAAGCTAAATATTGAAAATCTAGCTTTGCAAGAAAAACATGATAAGCTTGTGTCCTCTCATAATAAATTTATGGATTCACATATCATGTTAGAAATGGCTCATGAGGTTGTGTTTAACTAATTTGAAATCATACCAACCTCAAATATGCACATGTACTCATATAGAAACTATATTATCATGTGCTAACAAATGTTGCTCTCAAGAAAGCCAATCTTCCATTGAGCTAGACATTTCAGGAATTAGTGATATTTCTATCACACAAGAAAATAAAGAGCTCAAGGAAGAAGTTGGAATGCTAAGAAGGAGCTTAACTCGTTTGAAGGGAAAGTGTCATACTCAACCTTCTCAAGATAACCGTGATAATATGGTGAAAAAGCTTGAGAAGGGGACAACCGTAGCATGCACAAAACCCCTTCAAAAGAATAGCAAGCTTTCCAAGAAGGGCATGAGCAAAATCCATGGTGAGAAAATTAATGCTTATATGATTTGCTCTAAACAATGTACCTATGTGCTTCAATAAAGAAAGATCAAAGAGAAGCGATAGGAGGTGCTATGGATGCAAGGAGAAGGGCCATGAAATTGATTCATGCCCCCACATGAAGAATCAAGACCTTGAGCTATCAAGAAAGATGACCATCAAAAAGGATGAAAGCAAAAGGCAAATGCATTGCAAGGACAAGCATCGCATTTGCTACAATTGCCGTGAAAAAGGTCATCTATTCAAGGTTTGTCCAAAGGGTAAAAACTCCTAAGCCTAACTTGTCAATACATTCAAATATGCTTAGGAGACCCAAATTTGACTCTTGTGCTAGAAAGGTGATGAGTTCACCATATTCTAGGACCAAGGCTATTTGGGTGCCTAAGTCCTTATTGGCTAACCTTGATGGACCTATCATGAGATGGGTACCAAAATGTACTTAATAAGTTTTGCAGGTACCCAAAGATGATATGAAGCTTTGGGGTGCTTGAGCGGTTTAACTCAATTCTTATCTCAAGCTATCAATCTTACATTGTCTATCCTTTAAGATTGACCCAAAGATGAATTGAGTTGTTATATCACTAACTTCATATTCATCTCTAGCAATAACTTGTGTTGTAGGGAATAAGGATTAACCTTTGTGGGAATCAAGCAAAAGGCCTACAACCAAGTGATAATCCAAAGGATGGTAACAATTAATTCTTAAGTGCACATTGCTTTTAATTGGTATATTCCATTTGTGTCTTTTGTAGCCACATAGGAAAAATGAAGCACTTAAGAATGAACTTAAAAGATTTTACCTTGCTTTGGAAAGAATCTAATTATATGGTAGATTGCAAGTTCATATTTTTATATTGTGATAATCTACATGCTTTAAATTGATTGTATGTATCTTGTGGCATATTTCAAGTTAATCATCATATTATTGCCATGACCTAGACATAAAGAGTATTATCCCATGTTCTTAAATGAATAGAGTGCTAAGTAAGAAATTCAAATTCTTAAAGCACTTACCAAAAGGGAATTCTCTATATGACTAGAGTTGTGAGACTAATGTTTCTATCCAAGTGTTTATGTAGTCTCACAACATGAGAATGTGTTTCCCAAATGGAGTGTGCCATTTAACATTCAAAGAAGATCGAACCAATACTATGTGATGTATTCATTCTTATTTAAATTGGTTTTGAGTCTTCTACATTAATCACTCACCATGCTATGAATTAAACTTGCCATGTAAACTTAATTAAATTATCATGCTACTTTCATTTTTTTAAAATTGATGTTATGCACGATGCTTGTAAGGGTAATTTAGTTCATATCATGAGGTTTCCTTGTTTTAGTAACCTTCTTGTCATTCATATACTAGAGGTTGCTAAATAGGAAACTATTGCTTGTGTTACTAATACAATATTTTTAAGTCATTTCATGGAAATTCATAAGTAGAGATTGTGCTCTTTCATTTGGTAAAATCACAAGCATTAAAGGTTAATCTTCACCTAAAAGAAAGATTAGGAATGCTCAAGGCAAAGGTATGGAACTAATTGTTTCATTTGGTATGTGATCAATAATAGTTCCTTTCAAGTGACATTCTTTCAATTGGTAATAATATATTCTATGGAAAGGAATGTCAATATGAAGGTTAAATTCCTTTTGGCTTAAATTTGTAAATTAGTGCATATTGTGAACTCACTGCTCCATATGCATTAACTTAAAAGGAATTTAATTTATGCCTTTACGCCTCATAAATGATGATTTGTTTGCCATTCATATATATATATATATATCATCATTCATTAAATACATCCTTGTACTACTAATACCTCTTTTCAAAGTGTTTTATCGACTAGTTTTAAAAGGAAAAGAGATAACAAAGAAGGAAGTCTCCACAAATGATGAAAAGAAGAATACTAAGGTGACACCACCACAGATAGTAAGATCTGTCAAATTGGTATAAACAAATGGTACATTCTATATGGTGGTAAGTATTCTTAGGCATAAGTTAATTCATTGCAATTTGTCATGCCTTGACCATGATGTGTAATATACTCCTCATGAGACTCTTAACTGAATTGAAAGTGCATATGGCAAGTCATTCAAATACTTGATGCACATATCTAGTGGGAGAACATTATATATCTTGTGTTATAGAGAATAAGTTTCACTTGAGTAAGCCATACTAAAACAATCCAAAATGGTAAATTTGTATCTCATTCATATGGATTGTAATCTTTGTTTTCTAAATAGCTACTCTTGATGCAGTTTAAAATTCCCTTATCTTTAATTCTAAAAGTGCATAAGAATCTTTTTGTTGATATTCATCACGTACATATGCACTAACATGGATATGATTTTTAAACTGTAAAAGGTACAATTAGTGATCCATACTCTCTAAATTTTGGAAACCCATATTTTGATATCTTAGAAATCTACTTCAATCGATATCCATATGCTTCACATTGAATTGGATCACTAAGTTGTAAATTCCATGCATAACTTGTCTTCATGTTATGAATGCTTGTGCGACTAACCTTGATAAGCTAGGTGCACCCAAGGTCAAGCTAGGTTCATCATCGAGAAGGCAACACAACAATGTATCAAGAAAAGGAGAAAAGGCTCCTATTATTAACTCTAGTTTTTTATCTATGTGATTAAATATTGACTTGAAACCATGTAAGATGGTTGTCAAGTATATGTGGGTGCCTACACAAAGAGAAAGGCCACAATAAGGATTGTGTGGGTACTCAAGGCTCTTACTACTAATCTCAAAGGACCCAATTCAAATTGGGTACCAAGATATGAAGCTTAAACTTGTTTTGCAGGATCACTCCTTCAATGGATCAAGTTGGGTGCTCGATAATGAATGTATAAACCATCTTTGGAGATAGTAGCTAGGGTGGTAACAACTGAATCTCAAGTGCATGTTATTTTCAAATCTTATCTTTTTGTGACTTGTGTAGCCACTAAGGAAAAAGAAGCACTTGAGGATATACATCAGTTGTTGATTATGAAATAAAGGTCTAATTGGAAGTTGAATGAATATTATCATATGGTGAACAATCCAAAATTATGTGATGTATTCTCTATCTAGTTAATTTGGATTTGATTCTTCTATATTAGACACTCACCATAATATGGATTAAGTCATCCCTTTAGACTTCATTGAATAACCATGCATATTATCCATTTCATTCGAAATATATTGTGCATGAGGGTTCAAGGAAATTTAGTCCATATTATGATGTTTCTCTATTTTAGCAACTCGCTTGCCTTCCACATATAAAGGGGTTGCAAAATAAGAAACTAGTGCTTGTGCTACTAATGCCATCTCTTGTGTTGAGTTTATCCATAGAAAATCTATGTTGAGAGATGGTGCTTATTATTAAATTGGATAAATCATAAGCTTAAAGGATACTATTCAACTAAAGTAAGATGGAGTTGATAAGAGGCCAAGGTATGAAAACTTCCTCTCCTTCAGTTGTTTTATTAATCTATCCTTAGTGGGATGTACCATAGTATAGGTTAAATACCTTGCAATATAAAATGTTCAATAGTGCATATAACTTTGACATCAACTATATGTGTGCACTAATTTAAAGGAATTTAGTCTATCCTTTTGGGTTTCAATAATGATGATTCATTTGCCATCCACATATAAGGATCATCATTTGTGAAACCCTCTCTTGTGTTTTTAATGCTCTCTTTTCTATGTGTTACAACGAGGTCCTTCCAAGAGCTTTCAAGATGGATTCAAAATCTACAAAAAATGAATGAAGTTCAAGATCACTTGGTTGGATGAAATCTCAAAGAGAAAAGAGATCACAGTGAATCAAGAAGGGAGTTATATTTTTTTGTCAACCAAATAATGAAGATGTAGTGACATATTAATATGATATCCTTCATTATGTGGTTGAGGTTCATATTAGCATGCTTTACCCTTCAAGATTTCAATTGATATACTTTTAGTTCTTAAACTTTTAATTGGTTTAATTTTCATCATCTATGTAAAGCATGTTATGTTAAACCAAGATATAGTGCAAACATCTCCTTTAACCTTGTATTGTTAATGTGCATGAGTGTACTTTGTGTACTCTTGCATTCACAAATTGAGGAAGAGTTTAGCCTATATCTTGTGAGGCTAATGATTTCTTCAAGTTCATGTTTTGTAGTCTCACACCTTGGATAACATTAAATGAGGATGAGTGGTTCCAAGGAAATGATCAAATATTTACCACATGTCACCCCATGGAGTAGTTCTATTGGGGAACGATATGTGTTCTCTACATAAATTCAATTGTTTCAAATATATTATGACTTGACCAAGATATATGATGAACTCCTCTAAGAATCTTAATTGAATCAAGTGCATGTTACAAGTAATTCGAGTACTTGATGCATACCTTTAGGGGGAGCTCATTCTATATCTTGTGTCCTTAAAGACTAACATTTTCTTTTAGTGAATTTGTGTAGTTCTTTGAAGAGAATGAGTTTCTCTTGATCGTTTAAAGAGGATAAGTTTCTCTTTGAAATGTTAAGCCTATCAAAAGCTAAGATAGAAATTCATGATTATAATGGAGACCATATGGCATGGAACAAAGGTGTGTCACTCCATGAACTATTGTATTATATTTGTGTATCTAGGCTCTTACAAGTTAGTGTATGCATGTAAATGCAATATCTTAAGTCACATCATAAGGTTGCACTTGAATCTTGGCTAAAAATATTGCATATCATGTCTATTAGTATACCTTTTGATTATGAGTAATTCCTTAAATTGGTGCAATTTCATATTTTCATACTTTATTTGTACCAAGGTTCAAATTGTAGAACTTAATCCCCTGGCCTCACAAGTCCAAGTGCATAAGCTAAACAAGTATTCATCACTTGTATGCACACATTTAGGGGGAGAATGGTCTATAATTTGAATCTTTGAGACTAACTTCATTTTCAAGTCTATTATGTGTGTAGTCTCAAATTAGAAAGGAATCTTCAAGCAAAGACAATCGCTTCCACTGCAAATTTTGATGGGTATCAAAGATTCTTTGCTCCAATAAATGTATCTTCTATACATTTCATAAGAGAATGAGTTTCTCTTGTATATGCTACTCCAACGTCATCTAAAATTGGTAAATATGTATCACATCTTTTTGGATTACAAATATCTGAAGTAGCATAGCTTATAGATTCTCTTGTCTAGAACTTAATTGATTAAATAGTGCACATGTTCCTTATGTTGCATGATTATGTTCAATTGATACTCCTTGTATGCCAATGGTACTTTAAGTTGCAAATAAGTACTCTCAACAGGTATCAATTGAATTCATATATATGTGTGCACTAAAACTTGAGGAGAACTTAGTGTAATATGCAATTAGTGATCTGATTATCTATCAAATTGTATCAATTGGTGGTTTTCAATTGATATTTTTCGAACATGATCACTAGTTGTATAATCCATACTTGTGCAATTTTCATGCTGCCTCTTGTTATGATAAGAAAATGCTAGGTGACATCTAGACTCCAGGTATCAAGATTTATCTTTCAATTAGTATGACAATATTCAGTTGATATCTTGGACCTATGTCACAACTATACCAACAAGAGCTTGCAAATGAATTGTAAATCCAACACAAGTTTGGAACTCCACTTGAAAAGGTAAAATGCAAAGGTACATCACTTTATGTCACTTCTCCATTATCTTTGTGCCATCTAAGGACCCTTTTCATAATAGTGTGTTCCCATCTTGCTTAATCATAATTTCTACCCTTTATATTCTTTGTATCCTTTTTGGAGATTTATGACAAAGGGGGAGAAATTTTGCATTAAAGCTTACCTTTAGTCTTATGTAACTAAGTGTTAGAAGACTTTTGAAAAGGGGATAAATAATTAACAAAAAGGGGGGAATCATAAGAAAAACATAAGATGTAGAAAGTTGATGAGTGCATACTATGTCATGAGCATCACGTTTATTTTATGACACACTGCACCCCATGAATAGTATGATATAAGTTGTCTCCATACTTTGACCCAAATATGTTCTTTTGGCATTTGAGTACAAAATTGGTATTTTCTGAAATGCACATATTTAGGGGGAGGAAACTATATCATAGGATTCAAAATCTTATTTATCAAATCTTATGTAAGCTTTAAATGTGTTGTCATCAATCACCAAAAAGTGCATTCATCCTTTTGTGAGTTTTGGTGATTTGGATAACAACACATTAAAGGTCTAATAAGTTTGCTAAGTGTTGAACAGGGAATTCAGTATGATGAACATACTTGAATAGTGTATAATGATCAGTGAACAAGGTTCAACACAAGGTCAAATAACCAGTGAGACAATGCAAATGGATATAACATGGTCTCTATATTGGTTTGAATATATGGACAAGTCCTAAGAAATCACTATGCATAAATATGATCATAATAGAGGTTGAAGTGATTAAGAGGATTGGTCAAGCCAAAGTGAATAAGATATGAGGAATCGTGAATTGGCTTGACCATATTACTATTAGTCCATATATGCTTCTATGAGAATCAAACTAGAGCTTGATTGATCTTAGCATTTATATCTAGATGACATTCAAGCAAGGTTCACAATATTGAAGAAATGATTCTCTCAATGGATGCTCAATAGGATGTGACTCAAGAATGGCTTGATAGGGTGAAGATAGCAAGGAAAGGGCTTCGAGGAACTAAGCGAAGGTGAAGGCCAAGCGACGGCTTGTAGACCGAGGTACCATGGCTAAGGTGAAGAAGAGAGTACTTGCACTAAGTCGATGAACTAATCAGCTATGAAGAGTTACAACATGTTGATGCATCAGTAAGGTGACTTGAAGCCATGATTTGAACTCATATATGGTGAATTGGCACAAATCACAGGCTCGATTTGTGTTTGCTTCAAAAGGCGAGACAAAGATGTTTGTGATCCTTATGAAGCAACACCATGGAGAAATCACACTTGAGACACCAATGACTCAAGGAGTTTACTTAATTATATTTTATTTAACTTGAGTATAGGAATTGTCGTACTATCAAGGGGGATCCATAAAGAAGGTTGGTGTTGGTACTAAAGCTCAAAATCCTTGATCTAAAACTTCCATTTTACCCTGGTTTCACTTCGGTTTTCTCAAAATCTGTGCAACAGTTCAAAAACCGGTTCAACCGGACCTAAAACCGGTTCAACCGGTTTCTGCACTGTTCCCCTCTGTCACTGCCAGTTTGCCAGTCAGTCCTGTCAGAAAAAGTCGTTGCAGATCTTTTGGGAAACCGGTTCAACCGGAATTTTTCCTGGCTCAACCGGTTTTGGATCCGGTCGAGTCTCCGGCTGAGTAGGTTAGTGAACCGGGATCTTCCTGGTGGAAACCGGTTCAACCGGTCTGAAAACCGGTTCAACCGGTTTTACCCCTTTTCTCCCAACGGTCACCAGTTTTTGGGGGCACCTTTATATACACCTCCCACACTCTTCCCCACAGGAGAGCACGCACAAAACTTCATTCCCAACCTGAGAAACACCTCCCACTCTCTCTCACACACCTCTTGCCTCTCCCATTTCAAATCTTTGGAGAGAAATCTTTGAGTGAGTTTGAGAGTTGCGGTTTTTTTGTGCTTCATCTCCAAATCTCTCTTGCTCTTCTTCATTCGAGCTTTGGTACTACATCGAGTTCTTTGTGGATTCATTACTCTTGGAGCTTCTAGCTCCTAGACGACTAGGTGTCGCTTGTGAGTCTCCAAATCTTGTGGAAGACCACAAGAAAGTTTGTATTACCCGCTCGTTTAAGCAAAGATTATTGTGTGGGCTTGACCTTTGTGGTCGGCAAAGGGAGGATTAGGGTTGAAAGAGACCCGGCTCTTTGTGGGCGCCTCAACGAGGAAGTAGGGCACCTTGGTGGTGTGACTGAACCTCGGGATAAATCTTGTGTCTTTTGTATTCTTATTCATTGTGCTTATTCGTGTTCTTCGTTCTCTCACCATCCCGCGGAAGATTTGTTTATATCCTTTTGGTGTGTGGATTTTGAGAAGTGCCCTTCTCAGATCTACTACTTTTAACCCTGTGGATCATTTAGATCATCTCATTTCCAAAGTTAACTGGGTGAATTTCGAGATCAATTCAGTTTTACCCAGTTTGCTTCTAGTTTTTGTTGAAAAAGTTTTAACTTGCCTATTCACCCCCCTCTAGGCAACTTTCACAAGGCTACATGAAAGTATGTTGCCATCACGGCAGTGTCTCCACCTGCTGTCGTAATGGCGGTGACGTATACCTGCAGGAATTTCGACGGGTTTTGACGTACCGTCGTACTTCTCCGGCAGGTGTGGCCAGAACTTGGATGGCCACGTCGCCGCACGGAGATGATCCGTCAGAGCGGCACAGCCCACGCCGACCAATGGGACACCCGCCTGGATTTGGGCGCCCCTTGGAGTTTGCGGCACGACCGCAACGAAGTCTTGGTCGAGGTTGCGACCCTCAATGTTCTGTCGGCGCTCACGCGCCCTCTCCAGAGAGACACGGGCATCCTCGCCCGCACGCCTGTGGTTGAGTTCTGCCCACAGGTCGTCAGACCTCTCCAGAGAGACTGGAGCGTCTTCTCCCGCATGCCTGCGGTTGAGCTCCGCCCGCAGGTCCTCGGTCCGTGCAGCCCTCACTAAAGGCGAGTGCACCGATGCCGATGCCTCATGTTGACACCAGGACGACCGAGGCCTAGGCCTGGCTAAGCCAGAGTGTGCTATGCCTAGGGATGGCAATGGGGCCCCATTCCCCAATCCCCGGCGGGGAATTCATCCATTAGGGGACGAGGATGGGGAGAAAATACTTCCCGCGGGGAAAGAAATGGGTAAGAACCAATCCCCATCGGGGATGGCGGGGCCGGGTACGGATTATGGCCGCCCATACCTGCTACCCGTCGGGGACCCGATATGACAGGTGGGTCCATAATTCAGTGTCTCGGCGTGGAATATCCTGATCTCATTTCCCTTCAGCCTGGCCCAAACAACGCGTCAACCCTAGCTTCCGTGCGACCCGCGATCGTTTCCCACTTCCGCCGTCGTCCGCGGACCACGCCGCGGTCCCCTGCAGCCCTGCTCCTGGCCGCGTCTCCGCCCTGCAGTGCTCCCAGTTCCAGAGTCCCCATGTGGTCGTGCCCCGTTTCCGCTAATCTGCTTGCTGCCGCGGTGCTGCCGACTGCTCACCTGTAGGCCGCAGTGCACGCTGCCTGCTCCAGTGCTGGTGCTCCCTACTGCTGCTTGCTTCCATGCGAACAAGTGGACGATGCAGCCAGCCGGCCACACGTCCACCTGCTATTGCTCCTCGGTTGCTCGGCTTCCTCCAGCCAGCAACAACAGATCGGCTATTCGGCTTCCTCCCGGTAACTTGTTCCTGCTGATTCAGTGATTCCATAGTAGCAGTGTAGCACAGATCTGCAGTACGTGCAGTTGATTTCTTCACTGACCATATATTTATTTGTAGTTGGTCTTGAGGACTTGAGATAATGTCATCGAGCAACGACAATCATGACCATAATGTCAATGAATCACAGTCACAACAGGGTTCTTTACCATCTGTTAATGACTATGAAGAAGTAGGAGGAAATGCAGAAGTGGGCTGTTGGCGGGGATTTTTCCCCATCGGGTCCCCGTATACCTAACGGGGACGGGTATGGGGAAAAAAATCTCCCCGCGGGCGGGGACGCGGACGGGGAACGGGGAATTTTAATTTTGGCGAGGACGGGTATGGGGATCAGTCCCCGACGGGGAGCAGCCCCGTTGACATCCCTAGCCATGCCGAGCAGTCGGTCGATATCGTCATGCCACTGCTTCATGGCCCCTGGCGAGGCCGTGGAGCTAGGAGAGTGGCGCAACAACTCCCTGGCTACGGACAGCGCACCAGGAGCAGCCCTTGATGCTCTAGACGTCTGCGCAGGAGTGTGTTGTCGTGCAGAGTGCACAACAGCAGCACCTGGCGCGGGGCGGCTGGAGACCCGTGGCGTGGAGGAGGCAGCTTATTCCTCCATCAAGAAGTCCTCAGGAATGAGGTCGTGGTGCTCGACGATATGGACCATGGTGTCGAGCAGGAAAACAAGCAATAACTAAATGCCAAGCCCCCTACCTGGCGCACCAAATGTCGGAGAGGAAATTCTCCGGCCAGGTGGCGGAATGCACCCGCCCTAAATCCTAAGATGAGGAGGGGCCTTAGCGGTTTGCCTAACTATCAGAAGGTGTAAGAACACACGAGAACACAAAGATTTAGAGTGGTTCAGGCCGCCGGAGCATAAAACCCTACTCCATTGTGTGTAGTATTGAGTATGAGAGTCTAAGTTGGTCTGAGTGAACTTGAGAGCTTGCCTTGTAACGTTGTGTACCTTCCCTTTTATAGCTCAAGGGAGGCACATACAAGGGTGCTGAGCCCCAACATGTGGGCCCAGGAACATAATGGATGGAATACCTAGAGCAACTAATGAAGGTGGCGTCTGTGCAATCTCCCGGCCCATGTTGTTCGCAGCACGCATAGTACTGATATGCAATGGTAGCTTCCTTGGTACGTACGAGTGATGATGAGTATAGTGTATGCGGCAGCATGGGCGTGCCGCCTGCCAATAGAATGGACAGGCATGCCGCCAGCCAGCGGAATGGATAGGTCTCATTAAATGCTGAGGTGGCACACTGCTTGCCAGTGGAATGGACAGGTCGCTGCCTGACAACAGAAACGGACAGGCCTCATTAAATGCCGAGGGGGCACATCGCCTGTCAGCGGAATGGTCAGGCGGCGCGCCTTATCCGCAATAAATGCAGGGGCCACGTAACCCGGAGGCCTTACGTCAGGCTCCGGCCGTTGGTTTACGTCACGCGTAGTAGGCCACGTGGCAGCATCGGGTCTCCGCCTGGGCGTGGAGTAGAAATGTATGTGGACAGGTCTGCATTAGACTGGGTCTGGACATGTGTCGACACCGGACCCCCGCCTGGGTCCTGTTCAAGGCCCGACATGTTCTATCCTAGGACCTTGGGACCCCCCTGTGGGTGGCCCGGACCCCATACGGGGGGGGGGAGGGGGTCCGGATCCCATTCTAAGGGTCCGGCTTGCGCAAGTGAAGGTCTAGAACCATCCTCAGAGGTCCGGACTGTATATGCGGGGGTCCGGACTGTATATCCAGGGGTCCGACGCTCTCCCGTGGGGGTCTGGACTCACTGTTGATGCTTTGGAGTATACCACCTTCTCTGGACATGTGGCGGCTTCAGACCCGCCCATGTGGCGGGGTCGGGTGCTGCTGTGGACACAGAATAGCCGCCTGAGATTGGGGCAAGCCGTGGCTTGGTCCCACACACAGCACTTCTACCACGTGACTAAGTGATAGTCGTGTGGGCACTGCGTCTTTGCACAGTAGTAAGGGGTACCCTAGTTACAGGGTACCGACATGCACTATTACGTGGTAGGGATTGCCATTTTTCTTGCAGGTCGAAACCAGTTTTAGTGAAATTTGGTCTTACATGTTATTTAGGATTGGAAATGGATGTCTGGAAATCCGAATTCCATATTCATATTCGCTAAAACTGCTAATATGTATACTCATATTCATATTCGATTTCAATTTGGACGTCAAATGGATGTATCTGAATTCAATTTATAGTACTTTTCTCTATCCGATTCCATATTCGTATTCGAAAAATCATGAAACACTATATCCGTGAAAAAAATGTTCGATGAAACCATTTAGAAATTATTTTTATCATTAATTACTAATTACAAATGATTTTAAGTTTAATAATATACTAGAAAAATGATAATATATGTATACTATTTAAAATATCTAAAATATTTATATGATAAATAAGTAAGTATATCAACCTTATATTTCTAGTCATATTCAATAATAAATTTCAATAAGTTTCATAAATATTCAACTATAACTCTCCACTTTATCTATATAGTGAGTACATCTTAACTAAGTTGCATAAACATTCAACTATAACTCTCCATTTTCTTCATGTTTTCATTTAAGTTTTGGTACACACATTTATATAGGGTATTCATTCATTTTAGAATAGAAAATTCGTTTTTCTTGGTACATTTACTATTTTATATCAATTTAAGTTTACTTGTATTTGTACAAATGTAACTTATTAAATATCATGTGTTGTTGTTTACCTTTTGTTACATGATTCGGTTGTTTAAAAGTATTATTTATATAGTTTTTGCTAACTTGGATATGGGAGATCACGGGAAATATATTTTAATTTATGTTTTTTTACTATCTATAAACTTGTATTTAAATAAAAGTCCACATATGTCAAATTTTAGGGTATGTTGTTTGAGTTGAATCGAGTAAATATCCGAATAAGAATTTAGGTTCGACTATCTGTTTTGTATTCGTATCCGAAGATATTCGTATTTAAATTCAGACTAAAATATTATAAACTGTGATATTTGAATTCGTATCCGTATATATTCTATCTGTTTGCACGCCTAATGCTATTAGCGTTGACGTAGAGTAGGCCTATTAGTTTAGAATTTTCGCCCTCCTTCGGATGCATGGACTACGTGCTCGGCCCGTCCCCTCTCGATCTGTCACTGACACACACGAGACGACATCAATGATCCCATGCGGATGGAGCAGGTTCCAAGACCCAAGAGAGCGACGTCTCATGCATGGCCAGACCAGCATCATTCAGCTTCAGCCAGCACCAACAAGTACCTCATCTCGGGGGCTGGGGCATCTTGCAGGTTAGGGTTAGATATTGAACCAGCTCACCTAGATCGAGTTCAAGCTGTCTTGTTAAGTTAACGAGCTGTCTTAACTCGGCTCGTCTCGTTAAATAACCGAGTTAGAGAACCAACTCGGCTCGTTTGCGAGCTCGAACTAACTCGTTTAACTTGCGAGTTAGAATAAAAAATTATATATATATACACAAATATAATTAATTACTAGTTAATTCTACACTAATTTAACATTAGAAAAGAATAATTATACTCACAATATCACATGCTATATCAATTTAATATCAAATTAACATAGTTTATTTAATATAAGTGTAGACTTGGTTTTAGTGATAAATGGTAGGTCACTCGAGCTAACGTACTGGCTTGATTTAAGCTCAAACTAGCTCGTTAATAGACCGAGTTGAGATGTGACAAAATAAAACGAGTTGAACTGTGCCGTGCTGAAGCCGTACTTTAGCTTGTTGGGTTTGGGCCTGCACGCGAGCTATTGCACCAGACATACGTTGTACGTATAGCACAGGAGTTATTTATTCGGACTGCTGCACCTCTAATTAACACAGTTTTTGAATCTGTCCGCCGTTCTCCTCCTCCTTGCGTGGGTGGGTGGGCACTGGCTGGGTAGCGTCTCCAGGAGGGCTAGCAGGCAGCCGGCTGGCGCCTGGCGCTATTTCTGGTTCTGGTTTGTTGTTGTACTCCGGTGGAGCCCTCTCTTTTTCGTTTGTTTGCTTCCATTTTTTCCTGCAGTTTTCTACTGGTACAGTGGTATGGCGCGCGGATGAGTGATGAGTCGTGAGACGATGCCGTGTTCGTCGTGCTCTGGGTGGTTAGCGAGTTGCCGAGCCACGTACACAGCAGCAGTACAGTGCCCGTACCCGTTGCGTCCTGTTGCTGAATGGCCCAACGTGGCAAGGCAAGGCAGCTGGCTTCTAGCTAGCTAGGGCACGAAAGCCAATGGACTGACCGCCGGACCGAGGCATGGTTGACATCTGACGATCAGACGGGACGGCTGACGAGCCCGTGATGGGATGGACGGATTTGGTCTTGGGAAAGGGCGCAAGCAACCCTCGCAGCAGGCCGCCTTTCGCCTCGGAAAAGAGAGCGTCTGTGGGCGGCTGTGGCCCGTGTGTGGGCAGGCAACGCATCATCCATGGATGCTCATCAGTGACGCACCAGTCACCCAAGAACTGCAAGTACACGACGCAGAGCTTTCACTCTCACTCTCACTCTCACCCGTCTTCGCTTCGCTTGGTGTCGTTCGTGTCGCGCACTTACTGCTGGCGGAGAGAGCCATAGCTCTCCAGTCCTTGCTGGCTGCCTGCATGCATGCATACGTGACGTGTTGCTGTTGTTCATGTGTCGGATCGGATCCACGGCTTGGCAATGGCAATTGGCAACCTTGTTGGCTGTGATACTCCCTCCTCCTCCTCCCGGCCGGGGGTAAGTACCAGCTGCTGAGCTGACCACCGGCCACCCCATTCCATTACGCGACGGCGATGTGCTGCCGTCACCGCCGCCCGGTCGCACAATTGCGTGCGGGGCTCACCGACGACGACACAACATAACATGCTGCCATCCAATCCATCCTGTACCAGGCGCCCAGGCGGTGGTCGTCACGCTGGCAGCGCACCGCTCGTCTTCGCAAGGCAGAGCCTGCCTGTTCGGCTGTTCCTGTCCGTCCATGGCAGTGCCAGCTGCCCCCGTGGCCAAGGGCGGCCAACCCGGCCTGTTGCTTGCGCCCGCCGCCTAGCTGCCGTGCCATGCTTGTTCGTGCGTGCCACGCCGTGGCGTGGCATGCGTGTTGCGTCCGCGGCTGCAGCTTCTGCTGCTGTACCCGCATGCATGGGCATGGGCCGCATTCAAACTGGGGAGCCGTGCAGAATCAATCCGCCCGTCCGTCCGTGCCAGCGATTGATGGATCGCCGCTGTCTCCTCGTCGCAGTCCCGTCTCGTCCCGCCCCGCCACGACCGAGGACGACCCTGCATTCTACTTGACGTCCGATGACCCTCCTGCTGATCGATCTTTGCCTTGTATCACCGGCAACCTCTCCTGTGCTGTACTGTACTGCTGTGCGGCAGCGGCATCTTGGCGCTCTGCCTGCTGTTACTGTCCACTCCATCAGTACGGCCTTGACTCCGCCGCTTTCCATACGCTGATACCAGCTGTTTAGGTTTAGCGACCATGTCCATGGCCCCAACTTCACTCAAGTCTCAAGTCTGAGAACTGAGACCGGGTCTGAACTCTCAAGTCTGAACACCCTCGAGGAGTTCCTATGTCTGACATACTCTTTTAGACGGTGACAAGCAAATCGTTCCTATGACCTTACAAAACATTACTCCTTCGTCCCCGAAAATAGTAGTCATGTTAGCTTTTGATTTCAATGTCTATATTCAAATCATATATATAAAAAACACACACACATGTATATATATATATATATATATATATATATATATATATATATATCAAGTATTGTATTAATTTTTCAATTAACTAAAACGAGTTTTAATTTAGAACGGATAGAGCACAGCAGTCTTTTCAGATGCTGATACACAGCAGTGTTTCTTCTTGTTTGACGCCGGCTGCCTAGTCCGTGCGAATCTAATCTAATGCAATTGCAGCAGCGACTGTGATGGTGAACGGTGGACTGGTGATCTCACCCGTGCGTCACCAAGCACCCTGCTATCTGTGGGATTTGATTTAAGGCGAGGCTAGGCGAGATGAGATGCCTCGCGCGCACGAACGTCTGTCTGTTGGACCAGATGACCAGAGAGATGAGATGAGATGAGGCATGCAAGATCTGTCCCTTCTCCGTCTTCCTCCCGCTGCCAAGAAGCAGCGACAGCAGGTTCCTCATTCCCGTGAGGAAGAAAAGCAAAAGCCCCACCCGAAGAAGAAAGGCATCTCCGCTCGACGGTACGCCCTCTTGGCGGCATCTGAATGAGTGAGTGAGCGAGAGCGAGGAGTATCAGGAACCTCATCGTGCGTCGCCTCCTTTCTCTGCATCCTCCTAAGTGCACTGCCCTTTCTGGCCAACCTTTCTCCTCTCCGTCCCCTCTGCTCGCTGCACAGCTCACCCGGGCCTCCCTCGGATGATCTGATCTGATCGGATCGGATCAGCTTTTGTTCTGCGACCCTTTTTCTGTGCCTGCTGATTCTTGCTTTACATACACAATATATATACATGCTCCCTGCCCCTGCTCCGCTGTGCCTTGCGCTCACAGTCACTGGTTGTGGCTGTTGGGGCATCAGTTCCTTGTGGAGCTTGACTTGCTTTATTAGCCTTCTATTTCTGCTTGCTTTGTTCTTCTTACGTTTAGCCAACTGTCACAACCGTCTGTTTTTGTTGGTGACGGTTAAACCTGAGAATGCATCATGTTTATGCAACATGTTGCTGCAAAGTAAATCAGCAAGGCCTCAAGCCCTCAACTAATGAACGTCATTAGTCTCTCTGACTGTTGAACAGTAAATTCTAGACCATAGAATTGCCAGATTGGTAGGAAGAACGACTGAATCAAAATGTTGCCTAGACTTACCAAAAGAAGGGATTAACACTTTATACAATGAGGGTATATGTTCCATCCTGCTGATCATGGATCCCCTACGATGTGATGGTGTTTGAGGGCCTAACACTTGTAATGTGTAAGTCAGAATTTAGAGAGAAGCATGTCCTATAAAATTCAGAAAACAATACAGAGATTTCCGAAGCATGGCGTGTAAAACTTCAGAAAATAATACAAAGGATATGCTACATATGTTCAGAGAGCAGCAAGGGAAGATGCAACAGTGGTTCTCAAACAAACTTAGCACGCTAAAACTCCGAAAACCAGAAAGAGAAGCATGTCTTATAAAATTCAGAGAGCAATACAGAGATTTAAAAATCATGGCGTATAAAATTCAGAAAATAATACAGACAGTGTGTCACATATGTTCGGAGAGCAGCAAAGTGGTTCTCGAACTTGGCAAGTCGTGTCACTTGAGTCGTATAACGAAAACCAGAAAAATGGTCGATCCATGTAAAATTGTCTAAAAACGAATTTATTAAAACCGGGTAGCGACGTGGAATGCCATGTTAGAATGCGCATGCGTATTAGCAACCATTATAAAGTATAAATTGTAAAATTGTTTACCAACTATGATGTACCCAACAACATCAACTTTGGTACTTTTGCCACTATGACAAGGATGGTTCTAGCGTCGAGCGTTAGTGACCAATGATGTGGCCTCGCGTGAGGTTCAACAAATGAGAATATCAACGAATAAACAAGGAAGGCGTTATGCAAGCATCTCATGCTCGCTCCTGAGAAGATGCAACGAGGCACTCTTTCTAGATGATTCAGTTATGGTTGTTTTGACCATAGACTCAATTAAGATTATGAAAATATTAAGCAGAAGTGCTCTCATCCCAAGCATCTGATTCCGGGGGATTCACAAATAGCTTGTCATGGTCAGTCCTTACCTAAACCCGTCACCATGAGGAGCCGCTACCTTGGAACGGCACATACTCTTGACTGCTAACCCTCAATCAAACGTTGATGGTTGTGGTTTCTCTACTCAACGTTGATGGGTGTGATTTCTCTATTCTACTTTTGGATATAACCTAATCAATCCCTTATTTTCAGTTTTCCTAGAGTTCTAGACTATCAATCTGAGACGGCACCTTAGGCCTAGAGACATCACAAACTGAGTTCTGAGAATGACTCGCTGGATAGCAAATACTTGGGTTGACTTGCCTAGAACATCGACACTGAATTCTACTTGAAATATTTTATGGTCCATTTGGATGTATATATTAGAGATGTTAGAATTGAATTAGATCTAATACCAAACATGACTAGTATTGGAAATGAGTTCTAATACAAATTTGTTGTTTGGATGTATCTAGAATTGCAATTACATCCGATACCTAGAGTCTTTGCTCTCAATTGGGAGGGACACTTTTTTAGTTGAAGTCCAATTCCATCAAATTGAGCTTTAATTCTAGCTATAAATTCATCAGACAACCAAACATCAAAATTCATAAATCCTGATTCCAATTTCCCAATTACAGTCTTGAATAGCCATACCAAGCATATACCAAGAACACAAATTGTTCTATGAATTCTACATGGCTTTCAAACCCATGTTCACACTTACTTAATATTTTGATTAGTCGACACGAATCCAACCACCCCCAATTTTTTTTAGAAGCGGGTCATATGCAAAAGCTGGTGGACCCGACTCGTTGGCAGGTTTAGTGACGGTATCGTCTCGCAAGGAATCGGAATCGCAAACGGAACGGCATAGCAAAATGCATCACAGCACAGCAGAGACGTTGGGCGAATGGCATTGTTTTGCTTCGACGAATGAGCAACACATTGTGGGAGAACCAGGGAACGGTGATTAATTAATAATTGCCGGAGGGGGAACGGATTAATTTCTCGCTAATTAACAATCTGGATTCGCGACGAGCTCCAACAGCAACATACCACCAAAGCGCTTAGCTCTTTTTTTTTTTGTTGGTTTGTTGGAGGCCGATCTTCTTGTCTCTCTATTGATTGCTACTAGGTACTGATGATGAGGCTTCTACAGCAATTAGAACATGGCGCCCGCGATCTGATGGACAGGGGGTAGCCAACTCTTCTACTCAGTCTCAGTTAGAGGAGGCGACGCTGCTGCTGCTGCTGCTCCCTTCGTCGCCGTCATCCTCTTCCTGGTCGAGGGTCTCGGAGGCGTCGGTGACGCAGGACGACGGGGACGACGGGCTCTCCTCCGCCGCGTGCTCCTCTTCTAGTTCCTCCCTGGCGCCACCAAGGCGGGCGCGGTGGGCCGGCCTGGCCCTCCTGAAAATGCGGCAGACCACCCAGTCGGCCGCCGCGTCGCCGCCGTGGGAGCTCACCTGGATTTACAGATTCAGGTACATGAAATAGCAAATCAGCCGCCGCACGTCGGTGCGATACATACACGAGTTACACACATCGAGCATTGAAGCCAACCAGGGTTGGCGCGCGCTTACATTAGCGGGCGGAGGCGCGTTGGCGCCGGCGCCGGCGGCGCAGCCATAGGGGTGGAGGCCGGCGGGGAGGAGGCGGTACTCGTGCATGGCCCAGTGGGTGCGGGCGCGGCCGCGGCGGGGGCAGAATACGAGCGTCCGCTTGGTGCCGACGGGGCGCTTGCAGCGCGGGGACAGGACGAGGGTCTCCTTGCCGGACGGCCTCCAGACGCCGGTGCCGGCCGCCCTGGCCGCGCCGCCGCCCTTGCGCCAGCACCGCGTCGCCGGGCGGTGGAAGAAGAAGCGCTCCCCGTCGGCGTCGGCTCCGGATCCCCCTGCAGGGTTGGATCCAATTCGGTCGCGCGTGCACGTCAGGTAAGGGACGCGAGCGGCAATGCGGGGAGGGGTGCGATGGAGAGGCACGGTACCTGGTGCGGCGGCGGCGGCGGCGGCGGGGAGGAGGTCCCACGGGTGGAGGCGCGCGAGGTCGGCGTCGGGGATGACGCCGGCGGGGAGCGGGCAGGCCAGCGCCTTGCGGCGGAGGTAGTGCAGCAGCAGCTCCTCGTCGGTGGGGCGGAAGCGGAAGCCGATGGGCAGGCCCGCCACGGGCGCGCCCGGCCGCCGGCCCTCCATCGCCGGCCGACGGGATCGAAGCAGGATTGGGTTTCGTATGTGTGTGGGGCTGCCTGCCTGCGCGATCTACCCTGGCTGACCGATGTCAGGCAGCAGACGGCATCGGCGACCGGATTTTTTTTTGGTCGTGGTGGAGGATGAGGAGAAGATGGATTGGGATCCGTCGCGCTTGGCTCGTGGTGTGGAGGAGAGGAAAAGAAGGGGCCGTCGGCTCCGCCGTTTTATAGGGGTAGTGGCGGTGGCGTAAGCTGGACTCTATCAATTCAACCCCGTCTCTTCTTATTCAGTTTTTTTTTCTCTCTTTTTTTGATTTGGATTGGAGTAGTCTTGCTGTGCTCCTACAAGGCTTCTTTTTTAAATAAAACGGTGAATATTTTTAATTTGAAGCTTGCATTTACAGAGATGAGTGCAATGTAATTTTAATTTCTACTACTGTACCAGTAGTGCTATCGGAGTGGTAGTAGTATACTGCATCTCGGTCAAGAGCAGTGGCTTATCTCTCGGACCCGGTGGTTGAGTTCAGTGCCCTATCTATCGGCCTCGGTTCCCAAGGTACGGTCGGGTGCGGTGCGGTTCCTTTCCGGGCTTGGCTTTGCTTGCGCCTGCTCTCTTCCTCTGCCTCCTCCGCCTGCCTTTTTCCGCCTCGACCTCGACTCGTCGTCGTGGGCCTCTCGCCGCCTTTCCGAACGGGAGGGAGCACACAAGGGAGAAGCTTCCACGCCATGGCCACCGCCCTCCTCCCTCAGTCCTCACCTCACACTTCACCCGATCGACGACGCGCCGCCTACCAGCATTGGATCCCCCACATTCACCTCGCGACCTTGCTTGCAGCTTGTCTAGCACGCCGCTTCCAAAAAGGGAACCCCGAAAGTTGGCTACCCGCTACCCGACGTCTCTCGTGCCGCGGCGCGGCTACAGACACACAGGGAGGTGGAGGCGCCGCAAAAGTCGTCGCCTTTGTCCTCTCTCTCTCCCGCTGGCTGGCGCCCCGGGGCCAGGCGATCGCGCGGGCGTGCGTCCGCGGTCCGCCGTGAAATGTCAGCGCGTTCGACCGGTTGACCTGCAGCTGCAGCTTCGTTCACCGACCACCGCGCGCGGGGTCGGCGTGTCATCGGGCGTCGTCAGAAGAAAGCCACACACACTGGTGCTCTTGCTTGCCTTGCTCGACCTCGAGTGGCTCGTCAGGCCAAGGGCGAATTTGTCACGGGCGGGGGGGGGGGGGGGGGGGGGGGGGGGTTGCTTGTTTGCTACTTTGACAGTGAGTAACGGGTGGAGAGTGACCCAAGCAGGCAGGGTGAGGGTGGTGTCAGCGTGGCATGCCACTCGGCGGCGGCGCAACGCAATGCAGCGCAAGGCATCGGGCGCGTTGGGGCAAGGCAACGCCTTTTTGCAGTTGGCAGTGGCTTTCGACGCCAGCCCACAGCCCAGGCAGGCAGGCGACCGCACGCGTACGTCCCGCCTTTTGCCTCTGGCGTTTGCTGTTGCACGAGACGATCGTCGGCCCGGCCCTGCCCGGCAAGCAAGCCGGCGAGCACTCACGGACGGATAAGCCGTCGCTAGTGCCGTCACGTGCACTGGGCACTGGGCAGTGGGCACTAGCCGAGTGGCCGTGACCCCGTGGGCGGTGGCCGCTGCGTTGCGTTGCGTGCGTCCATGTCCATTGACTGCGGTGGCGGTCGCGGTCGCGGCCAAGACCCCGGTGCCGTCCGGGCAAGTGCCACTGGCTGCCACCCACCCGCGACAGACGGACGGAGTCGGGGGATTGCCCACGGGCGCACGTCGCCGGCGGTGTGGCACTCCACTCGCTGGCTGGCTGGATGGGCAAGGCAGCGGTGGGCCGGTGGCGGAAGCTACAGAGCATTGGCCGCCCGCCGGAAGGTGCCGTGCCGTGCCGTGGCGAGGGATGCCGCTCCGCCCGGCCCGCGTCACGCGCGCACCCGTCCGTCCGTACTCCCACGCGCCCCTAGGGCCGGACAGGACATGCATCCACGTCGTCGTCGCCTTTTTTCCCGGGACTGCGGCTTGCACGCAGAGCACGTCTCGTTGCCGGCTACCCCTCCTCGCCCTGCACTGCACTGCACCTGCTCTCGGGGTCCGGGTGGTTGGTTGCTGCCGTGGCCTTTGCCTTGGTGCGGGCTTTCGTGGATCGCAGGGAAATGCCAACGTCGCGAGCGAGCCTTGGCACAAACGATGTTGCGTACAGTCCTACTAGCAGTTTGGTGCGTCGCTCACGTCCGTGAAGGAAGGGAGGGGTGGAGCACGCTAACTAACAGAGCTCGATAGCTAGCTTACTTTCCACTTGGGTAGGGTAGGAGACAAATGCTTTGTGGGTGCTTTTGTGTCCCTAACCTGAAATAGCACCCTTGGATCAAGACGAGAGTTCCTAGCCAGCCCAGCCGAAGCTTGTTGGGCCAGGACGCCCACAAGCGCCCCTTTCCCATTAAGACGTGTTGGATTTCAATCATGCGGAAAGCACCTGGGCCCTACTTCCGCACTGGGCCTTTAGGCTGTCCGCAGCGGTTACCTCTAAATTTTTCCCCCTATATCACTTTTTTGCGTCACATCATCAATATTTCATCCCCTACTTTTCCATCTCCCGCAGCAGTTCCCCCTATATTCTCCCCCTATACCCCACTACATCTATAAAATATCACTATCCAACTTTATTCATCATTTATTACATTTTTTCTTCATCTATTAAATAACCCACCGTACAAAAAACAGAGGGAGAGGGGAGCCGCGGAAGCACGCTGTCTGCAGCGTGTCACTGTTGGCTACCGCTGCGTAGAGAGCCTTTCAGGGGACTGCGCTGCGCGCATAGGGACGTCCCTGTGGCCGCCATATAAGGGAAGGGGGCGCCGCGCGGCTACCGCTGCGGGCAGCCTTATGTAAGACAACAAAGACCGAGCCGGAACGGCAGGTACTGGGTTCGGGCACACTCCCAGGATTTCCCATCCGAGAGTTTATTTTCTCTAATATTTCAGTGTTGTTGCCTCGGCGTAGACGTGTCATAATAGTCAGAGAAACGTGCATTCATCGCCGGAGGTCGCCTCTGACATCCCTTAGCTGCGCATGTGTATCTGTAGATATATGTTGTAGATCTAGTTTATAGGATAGGTTTGTGTTTGGTGGTGTACGTTCGACATGTGTAGTGTGTGAGTTCAGTTACTACAACTTGTACCAGAAGGATGGGGCAATTAAAAAAAAGCCAACAGGGGGGGCACGAAATACTACTATACGTCCGCAGCTGCAAATCTGTTATCACTTCTCCAGTTTCATTAGGATTCTATGGAAGCTCAGTTAACAGACAAGCATGCTGTTACGGACAGGTGTATAAGAAAAGCACCGCAAATGTGACTTTCTCGTGTCCCTTCCTCACTTCACAGACAAGCATGGTGATGTTCAAATACAAGCACAGCTGACTGAATCGCACGCTGACAAAACCTAGGCTTCTAAGGGTAGTCAAGTACACCTCGATGGCATTCTGATACGAACAACAAACACACATGGCTCTCAGTTGAAAGCACCCGAAACTGCGTAGATGAAGTCCAAGAACCCCGTCCCCTTGAGAAGGCCCTTGCCAGTTAGAAGCTCGAAATCTATCAGCAGGAGGAAGCCGATTATGGCGGCTTTTCCGTTGATCAGCTCGTTGTCACTGGTGAAGCCGAAGCCTCCGACATCCTCGTCGACGACCATCCTCACCTGAAAACGTAGAAGGGGCCGGGATATAAGTTGGGTGCACAAGTTCAGTGAAACGAGCTTCTCACTTCACTGAAAAAAATATACCTCCTCCACATTGACATCCGATGCAGTCACACCAGGCTGAGCTTTCCCGCTGAATATAATCTCCGCTGACCCCGCACCGTCGGCCCCGCTGAAGCTGATGTATATGTTTTCTTCGTCTGTTTTCACGCGGTAGGTGAATAGTTTCCTCAAGGCTGGCGTAAGAGCCCGTAGGACAGGGTTTTTCGGATACCATTCTTTTATCTCCCCGGTGCGAAGGTCAAACGTGCTGTCTGTTGATGGACAAACAATGCACCCGTCCTGAAACACCAAAAAAGAAAAAAAAAGATGCAAGGTTACATCTCCGTGAAGGAGAATGAAATTATCTCATCTAAGTCCATACACAAGAAAGCTATTAAATCCCTACCCATGACGCTTCAGAGACATGTCATCAGCAGAGACTAAGTTCAGATATGTCAGCAGAAACTATGTTCAGACATGTCAGCAGAAGATAAGGATTGGGTGTTTTCCAGTATCTGTAAGGATAGAGATTGTTTAGTTAGTGGCCGCTGGGAAAGGAGATGGTTGGAATGTAACCTTTTATAGAAGATTTTTTGGGAGAAAGTGATATGTTGGAATGGGAGAGATTGATGGACATGTTGGACAATTTTAGGCTCACTGAAGGGGAGGACAAATTCATCTGGGTGCTAGGTAGTTATACAACAAGATCTACGTATAGGAGGTTGACCTTTACGGGGCGTTTGGATCCCTTCATTTTAGAGGAATTGAAATTCACTCAATAAAGTAACTTAGGGGGTGTTTGGTTTCTAGGGACTAATATTTAGTCCCTTCATTTTGTTCCATTTTAGTATATAAATTGACAAATATAGAAACTACAATAGAGTTTTAGTTTCTATATTTGATAATTTTGTAACTAAAGTGGAATAAAATGTAGGGACTAAAAATTAGTCCCTATAAACCAAACACCCCCTTATTTAGTTTGAAATTTGACATTCCACCACTTTCCAAAGTTCAGATATAAGCCTATCTCAAATTTATAGGGTGGAGGATAGGAAATGATTTTATGCATTAGTAGAATTTGTTTCTACTCTGTAACTTACATGACACTCTTCTTCTCACTCCTGTATAGTAAAAATGTAGCACATAAATATCCCCAACATCTTGCTAATAATAATATATAAATATATTTTGTATAAAACCGAATTAGCTTAATTGATATATGTCTAATTTATTATTATTAGAATGGAATTCAATTTCAATGATCCAAACGGGGCGTTAGAGAAATTAGTAATTCAAGAGTGGTGAAATTGTGGAAGAACGAACGGGTTGCCCCAAAAAAAAAAAGGTTTTATGCGGCTGGTTTATCAAGGTGGGCTTCAAACAAGGTTACCTTTTTTTTAAATGAAAAGTATTTTGGGACCAATGGAATGATTACCTTTTCTAACTTATTTTGAAACTCTAGAAGCAACCAGGGAAGTTTATTAAGGGCTAGTTTTTCATTTTCTCAAGATCGTTTTTGCAAGAAAATATTCCTAATTTTCCTTAGGAAAATGGAAATATCTTGGTTTGCCAAACTAGCCTTAATAGGTTTGTAACTTGTTTGAAACAAGAATGGTATATATCCATGACAGGTAACGCTGACCGGCGCAGGCCGGCATTGGCGTGAGGCGTGAGCCGTGAGTTCGAGTCGAGACGCACCTGCGTGAGCTTGGCGTTGAGGAGGCCCTCGGTGTAGGCGCCCTCCGCTGGCGACCGGTTCTCGATGGCGAAGACCTGGTTCTTGTACCAGAGCAGCAGGATCTCCTCCCCGTCCTGCACGATCACGCGGCGCTCTCCGCGCGGCAGCGCGGCGAGCGGCACCACGGGCACCCACGACGCGCCCCCGCCTCCTCCCGCGCCCTCCGCCGCGGCCGAGGACGACTCGGCCCCGGACACCTCGGCGGCGCGGCAGGCGAGCCTGGAACTGGAGTGGCGGCAGTGCCGCGGCGCGGCGCGGAGCGTGGCGCGCAGGCAGGTGAGGCTTCGGCGGTGGAGGAAGGAGGAGGAGGACGCGGCGGCAGTGGCTGTGGTAACGGCCGCCATAGGGACGGGAGGCGAGTGGCGGGGAGGCGAGCGAGAGGGGGTGGGTTTGAGCAGGAGGAGGGGGGCAGGGTGGTGGTGCCGTGGTGGTGGTGCGTGCTGGAACGTCCATGGCCACAGGTTGGCGATAAAGCGACAAGACCGGGCGTGGGGAAGAGAAGCGGACACATTTATAGGTTCCCGTCCAGTGAACTCCTTTGAAATCTGCAAATGCACAGCACGACGAAACATGTCATCCATCATTGTCCTCCGGCAAGCTGCCACTCGGCACTCGAGCTCGGTCATTATTTTAGGGCTAGTTTGGGAGCTCGAAAATAGAAAATGTTGGAGGATCTAAAATCATATTGATTTTATACCCTCTAATCTGCTTCGGTTTTCTACCTCCCAAATTTCAGAGCCATAAAACCAAAGATGATTGTAGATCCTAAAATATCTTTCTTAAATTGAATAAGAAGAGAATTTTATTCTCTCCAATTTCAACCGGTTTTGTGACTCCCAAGATAGTTTTTAGTGTTTTTTCACACTCGTTTTTCAACTATTTTAGGGCCTCAAAGCATCAATTTTTAGAAACTGGGATGCTTCCAAATATACTAATTTATGCTTTAGATTTTACAAAACTGGATTGTTAGTTTTAAAAACCAAGAAGTTAGTCTTTCTTATCTAAAACTAATTTTTGCCTGGTAAATTATTTTGATGAAAATTACAATGATTATCATGACTCCTAAACCTATGCATGGGACCTCTCGACGCCGGCTTTTGAATGTTTAATTATTATTTAAGAAATATATGCAATTATGTCAATGTCTCTATATTAGAGTGTAACTATAGAATTGTCCCTTTTTTCAAAACAAAATGTTGTATGCTTCTAATCTGTTAGTTGTACTTACATATGGCAATGGGGCTCTGATCTCCAATTCCCCGTGGAGAATTCTTCCATTAGAAGATGGGGATGAGGAAGTTTCTTCACCCACAGGATATAAACGGAGAAAAATTCTCCCCGGTGATGAGGATACCCATTCCCCACAGGGACCATTAAAATTACGTGTGACGATGTTTTCATATAATAGTTAATAATAAAAATATTGAATCGCGTCGATGTCGTCTCCCTCGTCTGCGCGCGCTCGGACCTCCGTATTTATCTCCATTCGTGACGCCTCGAGCTGGCAGAACATGGAGATCGTGGAGCCGGTTGAGGTGAGGGAGCGAGATCATGGAGAGCCGGGGAGGAGATGACTAAGGTGGAGATTGGTAGTTTCTTTGGGTGGTGAAGCGTCCCGATCCTTTGGGACTCAAATGTGATACAATTACTAGTCCCAGAAGGCTAGTAACCACATTCCTTACTTCAAATAGTACAGAGTTTGAATAAAAGTTATTACAATACCAGAGTACAAGCTCGAGAGAGATCCAGAATGCAGAGCGCAGTAGAAGATAAACTAGCCCAAGCCACAGCCAGAACTGAGTGCAGACACAGCCCCCTTAATCAAGCATAGCAGAAAAGAAGTCTTCAGCTGCTGAAAAACATAAATAAATATGGGTGAATACACTAGGTATTCCGCAAGCCCATCCTGCTCCCGTAAAGAGAAAGGGGCCTATATAATACATGCTTTTTATGGTGGAGTTGAAGTCATCTTCTTTTTCTCAGAGAAAGGCAATACTTTGATGGTTTTTCCCAAAGAAGAAAATAGCACTTTTTCACACTCAACCACCACTGAGCTTCCCGCTCTCGTGGCATCGTTTTCATTTCCAAAAACACACCCACTCACACATTTCCCCGTTCCCGGAGGTTATAAAACACTAATTGTCATACCACACCAGACTCGTCCATTCCAGTGGACACGGACTATTCGAATAGGTTTCAACTCTGCGCAGAGGGGTACACTTTACCCACTAGTCCGGTTTCTGTGATCTCACCGTCATGAGACCCGAAGGCCGAATCTCTTTCCTTCCTCGCACGTCCTTACCTTAACGGTTATACCGGAAGGAGTCAGGCCACCGCCATGTCCAAACCGGACAAAACATTCCCCCTCCTTATCCTCTCGGTGCTCCCCAGCCTTCATAACCCTGGGGTTTGGACCGTACGAGTTTGGATTGAGTGACTGCCCATACAGTCTCGAGTGGTTGTACTTGTCATGAGTACAGGTAGTGAAGGATGACAAACCGGTCCTTATATGAGGGGACAATCCTTCTGCTCACACATAAACTAGCTGAGCCATCACCTTAGGCCCTCCCCTAAACCAGGGAGTCCCCGACCATCCCACTCACAAGGTGATGAGGGTGAATACCCTTCATCATACACTTTTTGAAAACATCGTTTAGTAAAAACATGCCCTCTTCCCATCCCATAATTTGTACTCAAAAGATGTTTGTTAATGCAGGCTATCTCTCTACTCACAATGCAAAGGATCCATCCTTTAATCCCGGCTTAGGTAGTGGTAGAAAGAATAGGTAATTTATGCATCAAGGGAAGAATGGACTTGCCTTCGTCGAAGCTCTCCTGGCACAAAAGATCTATCTCAGAGGGGTCGGGTTCCTACCCTTCTTCTGGAGCTACAAATTCCGTGGGATCGGATCCCTCTTCTTCTAGCCAAAAATAGATAATGAACAGTATATCAATCATGGTGACTTGGTGGGGTGTGCCAATTTTTAAACATTATTATTTTATGCCCTAAAGTTTATTTAGACTATTTTTGGCGCATAAAATATCAATATATATACATATATATATATATATATATAAATAGGAAAAGGAAAAGGAAAAAGAAAAAGAAAAGAGATTTCCTCAGCTAGCTGGGCTGGGGGGGGGGATTTCAGCCTAGCCGAGCGTGGGCGCACGCGGCCGCGTGGGCAGGCGGCCCACTTGGCCCGCCAGCGGGGAAACAACACGGGGACGGCACGGGCCCACGTGCCAGGGGGAGGGGGGCTGACGGCGCTAGGGGGTGACCCGGGGGGGGGGGGCGAACCGGTCGGGGCCCGACCGCCGGTGAGGTCTGCGGCGGTTCTCCGCCGGGGTCTCGGTTCTGTGATGATGGAGTGGTGGCAAGGCACAGGCAGGGGTAGGGGACCACGGTGGTAGGGTCAATTTGGCTAGAGGGCGCTTGGAGAGGCCGGTCCACGGCGAGGTGGCGGGCGCCCACGGCGGGGGAGATCACCGGTGAGGCTGCCAGGTGCAATAGGAGAAGGGGGTGGGTGCGTTGTGCTTGCGAGGACATGGTGAAGCTCAAGAGCTACAATAATTGGACTAGATATCAACGGAGAGGGGAGGGTGGGACTCACCGGAGCGGAGGAAGGCGTGGCGGCGCTGGCTCAATTGAACTCGGGGGAGGGAAGAGGGAGTGGCCGAGGCCAGTGTGGAGAAAGAGGGAGCTCGGGCGGTCCTTTTATAGGCGCCCAAGGTGGGGAAGGGGGCGAGAGGTGGCGAGCACCGGCGAGCTTGCCATGGCGGGGACGGTGGCGCACAGTGGCGACGACGGGACGGCTCAGGCAGGGGGGTGACGGGATGGCTTGGCTGGCGCAAGGGGACAGAGGCGCAAGGCGCCAACCGGGCAGGCGAGCGAGTAATGGCGAGACGACAGGGCGGTGGCGACCGGCGGCGATCGCGTCGCTAGCCCGGTCACGGGCGCGAGGAAGGCGCTAACAAGCGGGACCCGCTTGCCAGGGAGAGAGAGATCGCGAGAGAGCGAGGGGGAGTGCGGCTGACAGGTGGGGCCAGGCTGGCAGCGACAGAGGGGAGGGGAGCGCGGGCGCGCGGGCGATGGGCCGTGAAGGGGGGGAGGGTGCGGGCGCGCGAGAGAGAGGGAGAGGGTTTGGGCCGGAAACGACCCAACCAAGGGGGGGAGATTTTCTTTCTTTTTTTCTTTTTCTATTTTCTATTTCTATTTCTTATTTCTATTTCTTATTTCTATTCCATTCATCTCCCTTTTCTTTTGAACAAATAATTAGCTAAATAATCCTAGGTGCTTAAAAAATAATCTATGTGAGGTGCTTCTAACAATCATAGTGTATGCAAATGATGAGATGTCCTATGAGGTGGAGTCTATGGGGGTGATTAGGGGGGGTTAGGAGATTAGGGTTCCAAACCTCGGGTTAAATTTTGGGATGTTACAAACCTACCCCACTTAAAGGAATCTCGCCCTCGAGATTCAGACTGGGCTTGAGAAAAGGTAAGGGTATTCCTTCCTCAAGGAGTCCTCACTCTCCTAGGTTGCTTCCTCTTCTCCTTCTCTGCTCCACTGAACTTTACAGAGTCTTACTTCTGAGTTGCGGGTCTTTCGGACTGCCGAGTCAAGAATCTTTACTGGTTTTTCTCGGTACTGAAGATCCTTTTGAATTCGGATTGCCTCTTCTTTGATGTGGTTTTCTGGTACTTGCAGGCATTTGCAGAGCTGGGACACGTGAAACACATTGTGGATATCTAACATAGATTCTGGCAATTCAAGGCGGTATGCTGCGGGTCCTATTATGCCAATGATAGGATAGGGGCCGACGAACCGTGGAGCTAGCTTCCCTTTCACTTGAAACCTTTTGACTCCATGCATCGGGGAGACCTTGAGGTAGAAGAAGTCTCCTTCCTCAAATCTGAGTTCTCTCCGCCTGTTGTCCACATAACTCTTCTACTGGCTCTGAGCTTCAAGTAGTCTTTTGCGGATTAGGGCAACCTTCTCTTCTGCCTCTTTAACGAAGGTAGGTCCTTCTAGTGTCTTTTCCCCTACGTTAGACCACATTAGCGGGGTCTGGCACTTTCGTCCATATAATGCTTCGAACGGTGACATCTTGATATTGGCCTGGTAGCTATTGTTATACGAGAACTCTGCATATGGCAAACTGGACTCCCAATTTCTGTCAAACGTCAACACGCAGGCTCTTAATAAATCCTCGAGGACCTTGTTGACCCTTTCTGTCTGACCATCTGATTGGGGGTGATAGGCGGTGCTGAAGTCTAGCTTGGTGCCCATAGCTTGCTGAAGGCTCATCCAAAATTTTGAGGTGAATTGTGTTCCTCTGTCTGACACTATCTTTCGTGGAATACCATGGAGTCTGACTATCTCTTTAAGATATATTCGAGCAAGGGTGGCTCCTCCGAAGGTAGTTTTCACTGGAATGAAGTGGGCCACCTTGGTAAGACGGTCTATTATCACCCAGATAGAGTCGTTCCCTTTTTGGGTCCGGGGCAGTCTGATTACAAAATCCATGCCTATTTCTTCCCACTTCCATTCAGGCACTGGAAGGGGTTGCAATAGGCCTGCAGGCTTCTGATGCTCGGCCTTAGTTCGTTGGCAAGTGTCACACCGGGCCACATACTGTGCTATCTCTTTCTTCATTCCTCTCCACCAGTATCTGGTTTTGAGGTCTAGGTACATCTTGGTGGTTCCTGGGTGGATGGAGTAGGCTGAGTTGTGAGCTTCGTCGAGCAGGACTTCTCATGTCTCCTCTTTTGGTACACATAGATGGTTCTTGAACCAAAGGACTCCTTCCTCACCTGTCCTAAAGTTCGGAAGTTGTTCCTTGCGAGCTTTTTCCATAAAACCTGCTGTCTTAGTGTCCAGGCGTTGAGCCTTGCATATGAGGTCTTCTAGCATTGGCTTGACTTCTGGGCTGCCGTTGTCTCCCAGACATACATTCAGTTGAGCTGATTCTTTCTTCCAATCTTCCAAGAAGTTGTTTCCTTTCTTCCCAAAAGGTTTTCGGTTGAGGGCGTCTGCTACCATGTTGGCCTTCCCGAGGTGGTAGTGGATCTCAAGGTCATAATCTTTGATCAATTCCAGCCATCTTCGCTGACGGAGGTTGAGGTCTAGCTGAGTGAAAATATACTTCAGACTCTTGTGATCGGTGAAGATGTGACATTTGTTCCCAATCAGGTAGTGCCTCCATATTTTTAGGGCATGCATTATGGCTGCCAATTCCAAATCGTGTGTGGAATAATTCTGCTCATGCGGCTTCAGTAAGCGTGATTCATATGCAATGACTTTCTCATTTTGCATAAGTACACACCCGAAGCCTTGCCTTGAAGCATCACAGAAGACGACGAAATCCTGATGGATGTCTGGCAGTGTCAAAACGGGTGCGGTTGTGAGCTTCTTCTTTATGATTTGGAAGCTTTCTTCACACTTCGAGGTCCACACAAACTTATTGTCTTTCTTGAGGAGCTCGGTCATTGGTCTTGCTATGCTGGAGAATCCTTTGATAAAACAACGGTAATATCCTGCCATTCCCAGAAAGCTTCGAACTTCACTAACGTTGGATGGCTGCTTCCATTTGGATACTACTGCCACCTTGGACGGGTCTACTTCTATTCCTTCTGAAGTTAAGATATGCCCAAGGAAGGCTATCTTTTCTAACCAGAATTCACATTTGCTGAGCTTAGCATAGAGTTGGTGTGCTCTGAGTCTTTCGAGTACAATCCGGAGGTGATGCTCATGATCTTCACGAATCTTGGAGTAGATAAGGATGTCGTCAATGAAGACTACAACAAACTTATCCAACTCTTCCATGAATACCTTATTCATGAGGTTCATGAAAAAGGCGGGTGTGTTGGTTAGTCCGAAGGGCATTACTGTGAACTCATACTGTTCGTACCGGGTGACAAATGCAGTCTTCTGAATATCTGCTTCCTTAATTCTCAGCTGGTGATATCCTGACCTCAGGTCTATCTTGGAGAAATATTTGGCCCCTTGAAGCTGGTCGAAGAGGTCATCGATCCGAGGTAGTGGATACTTGTTCTTGATTGTAACTTCATTCAAGGATCGGTAATCAATACACATCCTCATAATTCCATCCTTTTTAGTGACGAAAAGGACTGATGCTCCCCAAGGAGATGAGCTGGGACGAATGTACCCTTTTTGTTAAAGCTCTGCGATATGGAGTTTTAGTTCTGCTAATTCGGTGGGAGCCATGCGGTATGGTCTCTTTGCGATGGGCGCAGTGCCAGGGATTAAATCTATGTAGAACTCCACTTCTCTTTCTGGCGGTATTCCTGGCAATTCTTCTGGGAATACATCCATGAATTCTTCTACCACAGATATGCTTTATGCTGCTAGATTAAACACCATTGGATCCTTGGCGGGTGGCTGAGCCTGACAGGAAACTGACTTTCCTTGGTGGTCAGTGAGAAGGATGGTCTTACTTGCGCAACTTATGATGCCCTTGTGTTTGGTTAACCAATCCATTCCTAAGATCACATTAATCCCTTGGGAAGGCAAGACGGTTAAGTCTGCCAAGAACACTACCCCACTTAAAAGAATTCTGACTTGGGAGCATTTGAACTGGCACAAAAGGTCTAACCCTAGGGTTCTGGTGACCAAGGGAACTTCTAGGTGGGTAGAGGGAATGCCATGCTTTTCCACAAAACTAGTGGCTATAAATGAATGGGATGCTCCTGAATCAAAAAGTACAGTAGCAGGAGTAAATTCAACAAGGAACTCATCGAGCACTACTCCCGGAGCTTGCTAAGCCTCTTGAGCATCGACGTGGTTTACCCGTGCCCTGCCATGATACTGGGTCTTGCTCTGCTGGCTAATGGAGGAGGGTGCTGGGGCATTCTTGAGGCCATTCACCGAGTTGGAGTAAGTAGGTCCTGATGCCTTCAACTGGGGGCAGTTATTCTTGAAGTGACTGGGGTCTCCGTAGTGCCAACAAGCATTAGCTGGCGGTTGGTTGCTTGCGACTGAGGGGGCCTGAAAGGAGCTCTGACTCTGCTGACTGAAACGTGATGGAGTGGGTCCAACTGGTCTATTGAAGCTTGGTCCCTTGGGTGGAAACCCAAAGGATCGAGTTCTCTGGTGCCGTTCTTGCTGCTAAGCTTGGAGGACTTGGAATTTCCTCTTGAGGTGACCTTTTTCTTCTTCCCTTGCCCTTTCCACTTATATGGCTTTGTTTGAGAGGTGCGAGAAGCTGAGGAAACCTTGGCTGGCGAGGATGGTCTTGAGTTCTGGTCTTAGCCCTTTCAGAAAGCAGGCCATCTTCTTGGCTTCTGTGCTGACGTCGTCAGGCGCGTAGCAAGCTAATTCTGTGAATTTGTGCACGTACTCACTAACAGATCTTCCACCTTGAGTTAGTTCCCGAAATTCATCTTCCTTGAGCTGAACGATCCCTTGGGGCACATGATGTTCTCAGAAAGCAGTTTCAATTCTACCCAGGTAGCATCTCTGATGGCAGCGCTGAAGGTATCCCACCATGATAGGGCCATTCCGGAAAGTTGATGAGCAGCCAACTGAACACGCTGATTCTCAGGGCATCCGATGGCTTCTAACTTCCTTTTTATCGTGCGCAACCAGTCATCAGCATCGAGGGGATTGCTGGATCCAGCAAATGTGGGAGGCTTGAGCCTTAGAAAATCTCCCATCCTGTCCTATGGTCTTCCACCATTCGGGCGTTGATTCTCCAGACTTCTAGTGAGGACTTCAATGAGTTGGGTTTGGTTGGCTAGAACTTGGGCTAAATCTAATGGCAGCTCCGGAGGTGCGGGGAGGTGGGTCTCACTCCCTTCTCCACCGGCTTCTCCTTCAGCTCCTAGGGGAAACCCTGCTCCAATCCTGGAGGCGGTAGGCGTGGTTTTATCCGAAGCCATCTGCCAGGGGGAGAGAATTACTACTATGCATATGCCAACTTTTTTTCTCAACCAAGTTATTTTATTCATCACACAAGTTCATTACAAGCATACAGTTACCACAAGTCGCACTACACGCGAGCGTTTTCTAAGGTACTTCCGAACTCCTTTTCTAAAGTGTCCCCAAATTCCTTGAGAAGGTCGTCAAGGCTAGCTAGGGACATATCCTCGACGTCGGACAGGTTCTCTATCCTGGAGGGAGGTAGTGCTGGAGGGGCTTCCTTCTTCCGCTCAGTCTGGCACCCTTAGCTCTTGGTCTTCTTTCGAATTTTCTTCGTGGAGGCGAGCTTCTTTAGCTTCTTATCGTAATCCATCTTTAGGGTTCGGTAGGCTTCACGAGTGTTGGCCTCTTCACCTTCTGCTATTTCGAGACTTTCTTGGAGGGATGCCTTCTCCTTTTTAAGTTCCTTGACCTGTTGCTCTAAGCTTTCCACCCAGGAGTTTAGGTGGGTGCTGTGGGAGGAAAGGTCATCATAGTGGTTATCGAGAGTGTGGAGATATCTGGCCATGTAGACGATGGTGGGGTCATCCTCAGTAGGATCTCTTCCTGAGAGGGCTTGAAGTCTTTTCCTCCAAGTAGGGGTATTTTTGTTGCTAGGTGGGAAGTAACGAAGGGGGGTTTCAAGGACCTCTCTGCTGTAGTTTTGGCATAGCTGTCGGAGGGCTTTTTGGGAAACATTTTGGCAAGTGTCTAGGAAGCGATGTCCGGTGAAGGTGACTTGGAAAGGAGGGTGGTTCGGGTAGTTTCGGCTTTCTCCCAGGTAGACTGCCATAGAGCACTTCTTAGCTCCATTCTCGTGGTATTCTTTCCAGACGTACTCCGGCTTCTTGCGGATGCCCATGCTAAGCGCGCAACTCCGCAAGAGATGATGGAATCCTTCCACCTCTGAGTAGTAGGATGTCCTAATGACCAAAGAGTCTTCCATCTGGTACAAGAAAATATGGGTCTGTTAATATCGGGGGGGAAGGAGAGAATATTTTTCTTAGGGTAAGAGGTATTTTCTTTTTAAGGCAAACTTTTAAGGTCAGGGCTGCGATCTATGGCCAGTCCTATGGCTCTGATACCACTTGTAGCGTCCCGATCCTTTGGGACTCAAATGTGATACAATTACTAGTCCCAGGAGGCTAGTAACCACATTCCTTACTTCAAATAGTATAGAGTTCGAATAAAAGTTATTACAATACCAGAGTACAAGCTCGAGAGAGAGCCAGAATGCAGAGCATAGTAGAAGATGAACTAGCCCAAGCCACAGGCAGAACTGGGTGCAGACACAGCCCCCTTAATCAAGCATAGCAGAAAAGAAGTCTTCAGCTGCTGAAAAACATAAATAAATCTGGGTGAATACACTAGGTATTCCGCAAGCCCATCCTGCTCCCGTAAAGAGAAAGGGGCCTATATAATACATGCTTTTTATGGTGGAGTTGAAGTCATCTTCTTTTTCTCAGAGAAAGGCAATACTTTGATGGTTTTTCCCAAAGAAGAAAATAGCACTTTTTCACACTCAACCACCACTGAGCTTCCCGCTCTCGTGGCATCGTTTTCATTTCCAAAAACACACCCACTCACACATTTCCCCGTTCCCGGAGGTTATAAAACACTAATTGTCATACCACACCAGACTCGTCCATTCCAGTGGACACGGACTATTCGAATAGGTTTAAACTCTGCGCAGAGGGGTACACTTTACCCACTAGTCCGGTTTCTGTGATCTCACCGTCATGAGACCCGAAGGCCGAATCTCTTTCCTTCCTCGCACGTCCTTACCTTAACGGTTATACCGGAAGGAGTCAGGCCACCGCCATGTCCAAACCAGACAAAACATTCCCCCTCCTTATCCTCCCGGTGCTCCCCAGCCTTCATAACCTTAGGGTTTGGACCGTACGAGTTTGGATTGAGTGACTGCCCATACAGTCTCGAGTGGTTGTACTTGTCATGAGTACAGGTAGTGAAGGATGACAAACCGGTCCTTATATGAGGGGACAATCCTTCTGCTCACACCTAAACTAGCTGAGCCATCACCTTAGGCCCTCCCCTAAACCAGGGAGTCCCTGACCATCCCACTCACAAGGTGATGAGGGTGAATACCCTTCATCATACACTTTTTGAAAACATCGTTTAGTAAAAACATGCCCTCTTCCCATCCCGTATTTTGTACTCAAAAGATGTTTGTTAATGCAGGCTATCTCTCTGCTCACAATGCAAAGGATCCATCCCTTAATCCCGGCTTAGGTAGTGGTAGAAAGAATAGGTAATTTATGCATCAAGGGAAGAATGGACTTGCCTTCGTCGAAGCTCTCCTGGCACAAAAGATCTATCTCAGAGGTGTCGGGTTCCTGCCCTTCTTCCGGAGCTACAAATTCGGAGGATCGGATCCCTCTTCTTCTAGCCAAAAATAGATAATGAACAGTACATCAATCATGGTGACTTGGTGGGGTGTGCCAATTTTTAAACATTATTATTTTGTGCCCTAAAGTTTATTTAGACTATTTTTGGTGCATAAAATATCAATATATATACATATATATATAAATAGGAATAGAAAAAGGAAAAAGAAAAGAGATTTCCTGAGCTAGCTGGGTCGGGGGGATTTCGGCCCAGCCGAGCGTGGGCGCGCGCGGCCGTGTGGGCAGGCGACCCACTTGGCGCGCCAGCGGGGAAACAGCGCGGGCCCACGTGCCAGGGGAGGGGGGGGGGGCTGACGGTGCTAGGGGGGAACCAGTCGGGGCCTGACCGCCGGTGAGGTCCGCGGCAGTTCTCCGCTGGGGTCCTGGTTCTGTGATGATGGAGTGGTGGCAAGGCATGGGCGAGGGTAGGGGACCATGGTGGTAGGGTCAATTTGGCCGGAGGGCACTTGGAGAGGCCGGTCCACGGCAAGGTGGCGGTCGCCCGCGGCGGGGGAGATCGCCGGTGAGGCTGCCGGGCGCAATAGGAGAAGGGGGTGGGTGCATTGTGCTTGTGAGGACATGGTGAAGCTCAAGAGCTACAATAATTGGACTAGAATTCAACGGAGAGGGGAGGGTGGGACTCACCGGAGCGGAGGAAGGCGCGGCGGCGCTGGCTCAATTGAGCTCGGGGGAGGGAAGAGGGAGTGGCCGAGGCTGGTGTGGAGAAAGAGGGACCTCGGGTGGTCCTTTTATAGGCGCTCGGGCAGGGAAGGGGGCGAGAGGTGGCGAGCACCAGCGAGCTTGCCATGGCAGGGATGGTGGTGCACAGTGGCGACGACGGGACGGCTCGGGCAGGGGGGTGACGGGATGGCTCAGCTGGTGCAAGGGGATAGAGGCGCAAGGCGCCTACCGGGCAGGCGAGCGAGTAATGGCGAGACGACGGGGCGGTGGCGACCGGCGACGATCGTGTCGCTAGCCCGATCATGGGCGCGAGGAAGGCGCTGACAAGCGGGACCCGCTTGCCAGGGAGAGAGAGATCGCGAGAGAGCGAGGGGGAGTGCGGCTGACAGGTGGGGCCGGGCTAGCAGCGGCAGAGGGGAGGGGAGTGCGGGCGCGTGGGCGATGGGCCGCTTGGGCCACGAAAGGGGGGTGCGGGCGCGTGAGAGAGAGGGAGAGGGTTTGGGCCGGAAACGGCCCAGCCGAGCAGGGGGGGAGATTTTCTTTCTTTTTTTTCTTTTTCTATTTTCTGTTTCTATTTCTTATTTCTATTCCTTTCATCTCCTTTTCTTTTGAACAAATAATTAGCTAAATAATCTTAGGTGCTTAAAAAAATAATCTATGTGAGGTGCTTCTAACAATCATAGTGTATGCAAATGATGAGATGTCCTATGAGGTGGAGTCTATGGGGGTGATTAAGGGGGGTTAGGAGATTAGGGTTCCAAACCTCGGGTTAAATTTTGGGATGTTATAGGTGGTTTCTTTAGAGAGGAGACGACTGAGGTAAGGTATACGACGTGAGGGATGCTAGTGAGGAGAGCGGCCATGGAGGCTGAACGCAAGGGTGAAAGTGAGTGGAGACATATAAAAAACTTTGATATAACTCAAAGGCGTGTGTAGCGTAATGGTTTGAAGTTGCACACCAGAGGCAGCGTGGCCAGGGTTCAAGCCCTCCTGGCTACAATTTTTTGTTGCCGCAATCGTGTACGTACGGTGGGAATGGGAATGGTGTGCAGGGTAGGGGTATGTGCGTGTGCTAGGAAAGTGGGAATGGGAATGGATTGTGCGGGAGAGGCTGAGCAAGTGAGAATGGAAATGGGTTGTGCGAGAGAGGTGTGTGTGTGCGCGCGCTGGGCAAGTGGGAATGGGAATGGATTGTGTGGAAGAATCTGAACAAAGCGTGTGCGTGTGGTGGGAATGGGAATGGGCTATGTGGTGGGAAAGGCTGAGCAAGTGGGAGTGGGAATGGGATGTGTGAGAGAGGTGTGTGCGCGTGAGAGCACCTAGAGGGGGGTGAATAGGTGATCCTGTAAAATTAAACACTAAATAGCCACAAAACTTAGTTATAGAAGTGTTAGTGCGACTAAATAGTTTTGAGGTGAGTTCTTGTGGACATAACAATCACAGAGAAAGCAACACAAGAGACACGCGATTTTTTCCCGTGGTTTGGCCAAGTAACACTTGCCTACTTCCACGTTGTGGCGTCCCAATAGACGAGGGTTGCACTCAACCCCTTTCAAGTGATCCGATGATCAACTTGAATACCACAATCTTTTCCTTTAGTGTATTTCCTGTTTGTGAGGAATCTCCACAATTTGGAGTCTCTCGCCCTTACAATAGAGATCACAAAGAAGGCACAGAGTAAGGTTGGGAAGAGCAACACACACAAGACTCAAATACGCAGCACAACCACGCACACAAGTGAAGACTCGAGCTCAAATGACAACACAGGGAGTTTGCGACTCGAATGGAGCTCAAATCTCTAACACAACGAAGCAAATGCGCGGAAACAGAGTCTAGATGCCTTAGAATACTTAGAGAATGCTTGGTATATTCCTCCATGTGCCTAGGGGTCCCTTTTATAGCCCCAAGGCAGCTAGGAGCCGTTGAAGACCAACTTGGAAGGCCATCCTTGCCTTCTATCAAGTGGTGCACCGGACAGTCCGGTGCGCCACTAGACAGCTACAGTAGACAGTCCGGCGCACGATCTCCTTCTAAATTTGGCATATCCGACCGTTGCCCTCGGGATCAGTTGGCGCACCGGACAGTCCGGTGTGCCCAACCGACCGTTGGCGCGACCACATGTCGTGCGAAGATTGCGCGGCCGACCGTTGGCGCTGGTGACCATTGGCTCATCGGACAGTCCGGTGCACCACCGGACAGTCCGTGAATTTTAGTTGTACGTTGCTGATCCTTTTCCCGAGAGAGACGAGTTCGCCGCGAATGACTCATCGGACAGTTCGGTGCACTACCAGACGGTCCGGTGATTTTTAGCCGTAAACCGTCGTCGAGTCCCGAGAGCGGCGAGTTCACGCGGACCAGCCTGGCGCACCGGACACTGTCCGATGCACCACCGGACAGTCCGGTGTGCCAGGCCGAACTGGAGTTTGGCTGCACACAGCCAAGTCTTTTGCAATTCGATTCTCTTCTTCTCAGCACTGTTTCTAGCACTTAGATAACCTCATTAGTATTCAAAAACAAATGTACTAAGTCTAGAAACATACCTCATGCCTTGATTTGCACTTTTCAACCTTTGGCACATTAGGACTTAAATAATATGTGTTAGGCATCTAATCACCAAAATACTTATAGAAATTGCCCAAGGGCATATTTCCCTTTCAATCTCCCCCTTTTTGGTGATTTATGCCAATACATCAAAAAACAACCAAAATACATGCAACATCAATTCAATTTGAAGATCCAATTGTTTTTACCATAATTTGGCATATTTGGATCACTCTTTGCCACCACTTGGTTTGTTTTTGCAAATCAAATTCTTTTTCCTATCTCTAAGTCAAACACACTTGTTTAGGCAAATAGAGAGATATTCCAAGAGTAAAATTAATCAAGTGCCAAAAACTCCCCCTTTTCCCATAATCAAAATTCTCCCCCACAAGAGACCAAATTTTGCAATAAGAGCATTTTGGACAAATAAAAAATTCTAACTCTATTATTTTTGAAATTCATAAGTGGTAGCTGATCCATTTGCTTTGGCCTTAATTTCTCCCCCTTTGGCATTAAGCACCAAAACGGGATCAACTTTGGCCCTTTAACCCCATTGCCTCACCAAAAATGCCAATTAAGAGCAAAAGGCAAATAGAGCATAAGAATGAACTTGGAATTAAATACACCAATACCGGAGTGAAGTGGAAGTCTTTGCATCGTCCAAGTCCATTTTCCCTTTCAATGCACCTTTGAGACTACATCAAGAGTACTCAAACAAACAGGTTAGTCTCAAAGGGTCAAGTTGTAGCACATCTCCCCCTTAATATGTGCATCATTCGCATATGGACTTGTGGGGTCCAGGGATCACTTGTACAACTTGAGCACCATAAATAATTGATTGAAATGCATAAAGTAACATGATCAAAGGCATAGAACACATATATGTTATAGATCAATCCAAATTACGCAAATCTAAGACATTTAGCTCACTACACAGCCTGCAAAACCTTTTCTCATCTAAAGGCTTAGTGAAGATGTCGGCTAGCTAGTTCTCGGTGTTAATATGGTACACCTCGATATCTCCCTTTTGCTGGTGGTCTCTCAGGAAGTGATGCCGGATGTCTATGTGCTTAGTGCGGCTGTGTTCAACAGGATTATCCGCCATGCGGATTGCACTCTCATTATCACATAGGAGTGGACTTTGCTCAGATTGTAGCCAAAGTCCCGGAGGGTTTGCCTCATCCAAAGTAGTTGCGCGCAACACTATCCTGCGACAACATACTCGGCCTCAGCGGTGGATAGGGCAACAGATGTCTATTTCTTTGAACTCCAGGACACCAGGGACCTTCCTAGAAATTGGCACGTCCCCAATGTGCTCTTCCTATCAACCTTGCACCTGACATAATCGGAGTTTGAGTATCCAATCAAGTCAAAGGTAGACCCCTTTGGATACCAGATCTCGAATCAAGGCGTAGAAACTAAGTATCTAAGAATTCGCTTAACGGCCACAAGGTGACATTCCTTGGGGTCAGATTGATATCTAGCACACATGCATACACTAAGCATGATGTTCGATCTGCTAGCACATAGATAAAGCAATGAACCTATCATGGACCGGTATGCCTTTTGATCAACGGACTTACCTCCTTTGTTGAGGTCAACATGCCCGTCGGTTCCCATCGGTGTCTTCGTGGGCTTGGCGTCCTTCATCCCAAACTGCTTGAGAAGATCTTATGTGTACTTCATTTGGGAGATGAAGGTGTCGTCCTTGAGTTGCTTCACTTGGAACCCAAGAAAGTAGGTCAACTCGCCCATCATCGACATCTCGAACTTTTGTGTCATCACCCTGCTAAACTCCTCACAAGACTTTTGATTAGTAGAACCAAATATTATGTAATCGACATAAATTTGGCACACAAAGAGATCACCATCACAAGTCTTTGTAAAAAGAGTTAGATCAGCTTTCCCAACCTTGAAAGCATTAGCAATTAAGAAATCTCTAAGGCATTCATACCATGCTCTTGAGGTTTGCTTAAGTCCATAGAGCGCCTTAGAGAGCTTATACACATGGTCGGGATACCTGTCATCCTCAAAGCCAGGGGGTTGTTCCACGTATACCTCCTCCTTGATTGGCCCATTGAGGAAAGCGCTCTTTACGTCCATTTGAAATAGCCTGAAAGAGTGGTGAGCAGCATAGGCTAATAATATTCGAATAGACTCTAGCCTAGCCACAGGAGCAAAAGTCTCCTCGAAATCCAAACATGTGACTTGGGCATAACCTTTTGCCACAAGTCGAGCCTCATTTCATGTTACCACCTCGTGCTCGTCTTGCTTGTTGCGGAACACCCACTTGGTTCCCACAACGTTTTGCCTTGGACGTGGCACCAGGCTCCAGACTTCATTTCTCTTGAAGTTGTTGAGCTCTTCCTGCATGGCCAACACCCAATCCGTATCCTGCAAGGCCTCTTCTACCCTGAAAGGCTCAATAGAAGAGACAAACGAGTAATGCTCACAAAAGTTAGCTAATCTTGAGCGAGTAGTTACTCCCTTGCTGATGTCACCCAGAATCTGGTCGACGGGGCGATGTCGTTGGATCGTTGCTCGGACTTGAGTTGGAGGGACCCGTGGTGCTTCTTCCTCCATCACTTTATCTTCTTGTGCTCCCCCTTGATCATGCCCTTCTTCTTGAGGTACCTGTTCATCATCTTGAGTTGGGGGGATGCACCACTGTGGAGGAAGATGGCTGATCTTGCTCCTGTTGTTCCTATGGTCGCACATCATGGATCGCCATTGTGCGCATTGCGGCCGTCGGAACATCATCTTCATCTATGTCATCAAGATCAACATGCTCTCTTGGAGAGCCATTAGTCTCATCAAATACAACGTCGCTAGACTCTTCCACCAAACCCGAAGATTTGTTGAAGACTCATACGCCTTTGTATTTGAGTCATACCCTAGTAAAAACCCTTCTACTGCCTTGGGAGCAAATTTAGAATGTCTACCTTTCTTCACCAGAATGTAACATTTGCTCCCAAATACACGAAAGTAAGAGACATTGGGTTTGTTACTGGTAAGGAGTTCGTAGGAGGTCTTCTTGAGAAGGTGATGCAGGTAGAGCCGGTTTATGGCGTGACAGGATGTATTCACAGCTTCCGACCAAAACCGCTCGGGTGTCTTGAACTCGCCAAGCATCGTTCTCGCCATGTCGATTAATGTCCTGTTCTTCCTCTCTACTACACTATTTTGTTGTGGCATGTAGGGAGCGGAGAACTCGTGCTTGACGCCTTCCTCCTCAAGATACTCCTCAACTTGCAGATTTTTGAACTCGGACCCGTTGTCGCTCCTTATCTTTTTCACCTTTAGCTCAAATTTGTTTTGAGCCCTCCTTAGAAAGCGCTTTAGGGTCCCTTGGGTATCTGATTTATCCTGTAAGAAGAACACCCAAGTGAAGCGGGAAAAATCATCAACAATTACAAGACCATACTTACTTCCCCCGATGCTAAGGTAGGCAACGGGTCCGAAGAGTTCCATGTGAAGAAGCTCCAGTGGTCTTGATGTTGTCATCACATTCTTGCTGTGATGAGTGCTTTCCACCTGTTTCCCTGCCTGACATGCTGCACAAGGTCTGTCTTTTTCAAAGCAGACATCAGTTAGTCCTAACACATGCTCTCCCTTTAGAAGTTTATGAAGGTTCTTCATCCCAACATGTGCTAGACGGCGATGCCAGAGCCAGCCCATACTAGTCTTAGCCATTAAGCATGCATCTAGATCGGCATTCTCTTTCGAAAAATCAACTAAATAGAGCTTGCCGTCTAATACACCCTTAAATGCTAACGAACCATCACTCCTTCTAAAGACAGATACATCAACATTTGTAAACAAACAATTGTAGCCCATGTGGCACAATTGACTCACAGACAGGAGGTTGTATCCTAATGACTCTACTAAAAATACATTTGAAATAGAGTGCTCGCTTGTGATGGCTATCTTTCCCGAACCTTTGACTTTGCCTTGATTCCCATCTCCAAATATGATTGTATCCTGGGAATCCTTGTTCTTGACGTAGGAGGTGAACATCTTCTTCTCCCCCGTCATGTGGTTTGTGCATCCGCTGTTGATAATCCAGCTTGAGCCCCGGATGCATAAATCTGCAAGGCAATTTAAGCTTGGGTTTTAGGTACCCAACTCTTGTTGGGTCCTACCAGGTTAGTCACAATAGTTCTTGGAACCCATATACAAGTTTTATCTCCCTTGCATTTGGATCCCAACTTCTTGGCAACTACTTTTGCATCCTTACATGAAAGAACAAAAGAATCATTACAAGCATGGTAAATGGTCGAAGGTCTATTGCACATTTTCCTAGGCACAACATGATCTTTCCTAGGCCTACGATGAACAAAAGTAGAACTAGATGCAAACATAGCATGTGAATCATTATAAGCAGCATGAACATAACTTTTATTATAATGAGAACGACTAGCAATTTTCCTATCATAAATAAAAGCATGGTTTCTTTGAGAACTACTAGCCATAGGGCCTTCCCTTTCTCCTTGTTGAGAATGGAGGTCTTTTGGCTTGTTAAGTTCTTGGCTTCCTTTCGAAAACCAAGTCCATCCTTAATTGAGGGGTGTCTACCAATAGTATAGGCATCCCTAGCAAATTTTAATTTATCAAACTCAATTTTGCAAGTCTTAAGTTGAGCATTAAGATTTGCCACCTCATCGGTTAATTTAGTAATGGAAATAAGATGTTCATTACATGCATCAACATTAAAGTCTTTACATCTATTACAAATACTAACATGCTCAACACATGAACTAGTTTTATTTACTTCCTCTAGCTTAGCATTTAATTCATCATTTAAACTCTTTAAACTAGAGATAGATTCATGGCAAGCAGATAACTCAGAAGATAGCATTTCATTTCTCTTAGTTTCTAAAGCAAGAGATTTTTGCATACTAACAAATTTGTCATGTTCCTCATACAATATGTCCTCTTGCTTTTCTACTAGTCTATCTTTTTCATTTAGAGCATCAATTAATTCATTAATTTTCTCTACTTTGGCTCTATCTAAACCTTTAAATAGACTAGAGTAATCCACTTCATCATCCGAAGATTCATCACTAGATGAAGTGTACTTGGGAGTGTTTCGAATACGTACCTTTTTCTCCTTAGCCATGAGACAAGTATGGCGTTCGTTGGGGAAGAGTGAGGATTTGTTGAAGGCCGAGGCAGCGAGTCCTTTGTCATCGGAGTCGGAAGAGGAGCAGTCCGAGTCCCATTCCTTTCCAAGGTGCACCTCACCCTTTACCTTCCTGTAATTCTTCTTTTTCTCCTTCTTTCTGCTCTTTTCTTGTCCCTGGTCACTATCATTATCGAGACAATTTGCAATAAAGTGACCAGTCTTACCGCATTTGAAGCAGGAACGTTTTCCCTTTGTTTTATTTCTGTTGGGGTACTCCTTGCGTCCTTTGAGTGCGGTCTTGAAGCGCTTGATGATAAGTGCCATCTCATCTTCACTGAGTCCAACAGCCTCCACTTGAGCTACCTTGCTTGGTAGCGCCTCCTTGCTGCTCGTTGCTTTGAGAGCAACGGGTTGCGGCTCGTAGATAGGTAGTGGACCGTTCAAGGCATCATCCACGTATCGTACCTCTTTTACCATCATGCGCCCGCTCATGAATTTTCCGAGTATCTCCTCGGGCGTCATCTTGGTGTACCTGGGGTTTTCATGAATAAGATTGACAAGATGGGATCAATTACAGTAAATGACCTTAGCATGAGTCGGACGACATCATGATCCGTCCATCTTGTGCTTCCATAACTTCGGATCTTGTTGACCAGGGTCTTAATCCTGTTGTATGTCTGAGTTGGCTCCTCTCCCCTGATCATCGCGAATCTCCCCAGCTCGCCTTCTACCAGCTCCATTTTGGTAATCATGGTGGCGTCGTTTCCCTCATGAGATATCTTGAGGGTGTCCCAGATTTGCTTGGCGTTGTCCAAGCCGCTCACCTTATTATATTCATCCCTGCAAAGTGAAGCTAGCAAGACAGTAGTAGCTTGTGCATTTTTATGGATTTGCTCATTTATGAAAACGGGATTGTCAGTACTATCAAAATGCATTCCGTTTTCAACAATCTCCCAGATACTAGGACGGAGAGAAAATAAATGACTACACATTTTATGACTCCAGAAAGAGTAGTCTTCTCCATCGAAGTGTGGGGGTTTCCCAAGTGGAATTGATAGCAAATGAGCATTTGAATCGAATGGAATACGGGAATAATCAAATGAATAGTTTTGATTAATCGCTTTCTTCTTTGAAGAGTCGTCATCGTCGTCGTGTGGTGAAGAAGACGAGACATCGCTGTCGTAGTAGATGATCTTCTTGATGCGCCTCCTCTTCTTTCCATCTCTCTTCTTTTGACTCGAGCCTGAGTCAGTAGGCTTGTCGTCTCTTGGCTCGTTGAATACAGACTCCTTTTCCTTGTCGTTGACCACCATCCCCTTTCCCTTAGGATCCATCTCTTCGGGCGGTTAGTCCCTTAGATGAAGAGTATGGCTCCGATACCAATTGAGAGCACCTAGAGGGGGGGTGAATAGGTGATCCTGTAAAATCAAACACTAAATAGCCACAAAACTTAGTTATAAAAGTGTTAGTGCGACTAAATAGTTTTGAGGCGAGTTCTTATGGACAAAACAATCACAGAGAAAGCAACACAAGAGACACACGATTTTATCCCGTGGTTCGGCCAAGTAACACTTGCCTACTTCCACGTTGTGGCGTCCCAATGGATGAGGGTTGCACTCAACCCCTTTCAAGTGATCCGACGATCAACTTGAATACCACGATCTTTTCCTTTAGTGTATTTCCCGTTTGTGAGGAAGCTCCACAATTTGGATTCTCACGCCCTTACAATAGAGATCACAAAGAAGGCACAGAGTAAGGTTGGGAAGAGCAACACACACAAGACTCAAATACGCAGCACAACCACACACACAAGTGAAGACTCGAGCTCAAATGACAACACAAGGAGTTCACGACTCGAATGGAGCTCAAATCTCTAACACAACGAAGCGAATGCGCGGGAGCAGAGTCTGGATGCCTTAAAATACTTAGAGAATGCTTGGTATATTCCTCCATGCGCCTAGGGGTCCCTTTTATAGCCCTAAGGCAGTTAGGAGCCATTGAAGACCAACTTGGAAGGCCATCCTTGCCTTCTGTCGAGTGGCGCACCAGACAGTCCAGTGCGCCACCAGATAGCTACTGTAGACAGTCCGATGCACAATCTCCTTCCAAATTTGGCATATCCGACCGTTGCCCCTCGGGATCAGTTGGCGCACCGGACACTGTCCGGTGCACACCGGACAGTCCGGTGTGCCTAACCGACCGTTGGCGCGACCACATGTCGCACGAAGATTGCGCGGTCGACCATTGGCGCTGGCGACCGTTGGCTCATCGGACAGTCCGGTGTACCACCGGACAGTCCGGTGAATTTTAGCCGTACGTCGCTAATCCTTTCCCCGAGAGAGACGAGTTCGCCGCGGATGACTCACCGGACAGTCCGGTGCACCACCGGACGGTCCGGTGATTTTTGACCGTACACCGCCGTCGAGTCCCGAGAGCGGCGAGTTCACGTGGACTAGCCTGGCGCACCGGACACTGTCCGGTGCACCACCGGACAGTCCGGTGTGCCAGGCCAAACTGGAGTTTCGCTGCACCCAGCCAAGTCTTTTGCAATTCGATTCTCTTCTTCTCAGCACTGTTTCTAGCACTTAGATAACCTCATTAGTATTAAAAAAACAAATGTACTAAGTCTAGAAACATACCTCATGTCTTGATTTTCACTTTTCAACCTTTGGCACATTAGGACTTAAATAATATGTGTTAGGCATCTAATCACCAAAATACTTATAGAAATTGCCCAAGGGCATATTTCCCTTTTAGTGCGCATGTTGGGAAAGTGGGAATGGGAAAGACAGAACAAGTAATGACTAATAAGTAGTTGAGATAACCACAAACAGCTTGCAATCTTTTGTTGCCGCAATCGTGTGCGTGCAGTGGGAATGGGATATGTGGGTGTGTGCATGTGCTGGGCAAGTGGGAATGGGAATGGATTATGTGGAAGAGGCTGAGCAAGTGAGAATGGAAATGGGCTGTGCAAGAGAGATGTGTGTGTGTGCGCGCGCGTGCTAGGCAAGTGGGAATGGGAATGGATTGTGCGGGGGAGTCTGAGCAAAGCGTGTGCATGTGGTGGGAATGGGCTATGTGGTGGGAGAGGCTGAGCATGTGGGAGTGCGAATGGGATGTGTGAGAGAGGTGTGTGTGCGTGTGTTGGGCAAGTGGGAATAGGAAAGGCAGAACAAGTAATGGCAGAACATGGAATGGTAGCCTACTCCTTGTTGCCTTAATAAGTAGTAGAGATAACCACAAACAGCTTATAGATATCCTCACAAAACCTCTTGATCAGTCTACTTTTACATATTTGCGGGGAGTTGGGTGTGTATTTTCCCTTTTAGTTGATGATTTTTCTCTTTGCTTTTCTTTGAATTTCATAATATATCTGCATTTGCATCTCATCATGCATATTCTAGAGCTTCACTTATATATCTGTTAGAATGTGACTGTGCTCTTTGTAGTCTGTTATTTGTGTACATGATGATGCTATGTCAAGCTTAAGCTCTTTTTGTTCATATTGATGCAATATTATTGAGCTAAGTCTGTTTTTCTAATTGTGAACAAGACTATTACTTGCTGAATCCAAAACTTGTTCACTATTGAGATGTGTACCTATCATGTTTAGGATGTGTGAGATTCTTTTTGCTATCACTAGTATGCTAGGTGGCTATGTCTAATGCTTTGATTCATTCACTATCTTGATACATTACTATTGTGCTAAAATCTGAATCAAGATAAGTGAAAAAGCAAAGATTGAGATGAGTTTGCATTTGTCACCACATCATTGTATCGAGACTGCTTCCAATTGCATGTTTGGATGAACTTGAGCGGTGTAGTGGAAGATCGAAACTGGTGCCTTTAGCTTCTGATTGCCTTGTTGCATAGGCTACGCCCGGTTGAAAAGTTAGACAATGACAATGCTTACAACCTCTCGTACTCACATGCTTCTCATTGAAATTTTTAACCCGCCGCAAAATCCAATAAATCTAGAAAATTCAATTGATACCAATTTTAGAAATGTTTCTAGCATGATGAATGACCACTGTTTGGTGTAGTTCACCTTGTTTACCCTAAACTAACACTTGTTGATTTCCTGCTTACCCTATGCCTAGTGTTGTTTTAGTGGTGAACTTCTCTTTTGACATGCTTAAAACTGAATCAAAATGCTTATTCTCTACATACCTTGTGTATATGATTAGTTTAAGCATCTGTTAGCACATGCATTTATTGTTGCACACATCGCACAACACCACTTAGAGCATTTTTACACATTGATGGTTATACTTCTGAAGCTCTTGCATTTTTTACATTTTCTACGTTCTTCTTTTGACCCATGCATTCCCTCATGAGGAGTTGGCTTCCTTCTCCTTTCACCCTATCTTGATGGTTGTTGAGTGCACTTGTCAACGAGGGGGAGAATTTTTGGGTCTTTTGGTGCTCCCATCAAGGGAGAGTTTTGGAGGCTTTGGGGGAGAATTTCATGCAAGGGGTGAGTTTTCTATTTTGGGGGGGATCTCTTGGAGATGTGCATTTGTGGAAGACTTTGGTGGAGTTCTTCTTGTATACTCATTTTTTATGATCTTGCCTTCTGTGAGGGTTTTCATATGTGCTTCTGAAAGTCGCCTAGAGGGGGGTGAATAGGCGAAACCTGAAAATTATAAACTTTAAACACGCACTTCACCTAGGGTTAGGGTTAGAAATAAATAATAGTGAAATTGGAGTGCGGAAGATAGTTCTTCTTCCTATGAGTTGCTCAATCAATGCGGATAACTTTAGGAGCAAACTCAAAACAATGTGGGCAAGAGAACTTTAGAGAGAGAGAGAGGAGAGGGGAGAAACAAATTGAGTGAAGATCAACACAAGTGAACATGACGATTTGTTTCTCGAGGTTTGGTTTCAAAGAACCTACTCCCTGTTGAGGAGACCACAAAGGCCGAGTCTATTTCAACCCTTTCCCTCTCTTAATCGATCACTTAGACCGGTCGAGTGCTTCTTCTTAATCACATGGGTCACTAAGACTCCACAAGGATCACCACATAATTAGGTGTCTCTCGCTTACTTTACAAAACACTTGAGAAGTTTAGAATGAGAAGAAGAATGCAACCAAGCAACAATAGAAACAAAAGAAACACAAATCACCCTCTCTCAAGTCACTAAGCACTTTTGGTCACTAGACTTGATTTTGGAGCATGGAGAGGACTTAATGCTTTGATTGTGTCTTTGGAATCTATTCTTTTGTTCTAGTATTGAATGAGGAAGTTGGAATGCTTGGATGGCTTGAATGGTGATGGTTAGGGGTATTTATAACCCCAACCACTATTCCAGTCGTTGTTGTCGATGGGCACACCGGACAGTCCGGTGGTGCACCAGACACTCCACTGTTCACTGTTCGGTGAGTGTCACATCAGCCGACTGTTGGGGTTTGGAGCGGTTGACCGTTGAAGTCGTTTGTCCTCTTGCTGCACCGGACAGTCCGATGTATCCTGACGTTGCAGACTGACTTCTGACTTCTGTGCTGCAGACTGCGCCGCAGTCAGCGCAGTCGAACGTTGGGCAAAGTTGACCATTGCTCCATTGTCTCATCGGACAGTCCGGTGGTACACCGGACAGTCCGATGAATTTTACTGAATGAGCGCTTAGTTTTCCTGAGAGCAGCCACTTTGCAGAGTGCTCTAGCTAGGGCACCGGACAGTTTCCGAGCGCCACAGGCTGCACCAAATCTGTTTTGCTCCAACCGTGTAGAATTCCCCTAAATCATTTTCTTTGTATGTTCATGTGAACTTTATGCACCTTATAAAAACATTCACTAGGTAAACTAGTTAGTTCATATGGTTTGTGATGGACGTCAAACACCAAAATCGAGACACTTTTGTGCTCTGATTTGGCTTTAGCTGCTGGCTAGTGCTGTTGAGCCCCTTTCTGCCTCTTCTTGAGTACTAACCATTTTCTTGCTTGGTCATGTTGAGTCATTGCCCTTTTCATTGGGGACCAAGCTTTTCTCACTCTTGATGACTTGTTTGGCTTTTATCTTGCTTTTAGTCATTTAGGTGAGATTCTCTTCTTCTTCGTTATTTCTACTAATATATGCACATGTGGTGGTGTTGACAATGCGCTCATCAAGATGGTGATTGTGAACACAAGGTTTATTTGTCCCTTGTGGTTTAGGTTGATGATGAGTGATTGTCTATGGTAGCGTCTTGGGTTGTGTCGTGGCGTGAGTTATGTGTTGTGCAACCGTGTCTCTAGGCTTGTGGTGTGAAGGTGTGGAGCATAGGTACGGTGGTCAACAGTGAAGGTCATGAGAGTTTGTGCTAATGGACCTGGAGCAGTGAAGGACGAGTGTTGGGACTTGACCGAGGGACCAAAGTCGTCGGGTGACTAGCCACAATGGCTGACACCTAGAACACGCATCGGCACGAGGACGTGACAGAGTTGGACGTGTTGCCGACGTAGTTGAGGACTGGCGAGACACGTGTCCAAGACGTGGGGGATGCACACGTGGTGCGATACTCACGGCAGTTTGGTGGTTGAGCCTCGAAAACCCACCTAACGCTAAGGACGATGGGTTTTCGACCGAGTTTGGCCTCCAAACTCGGCATTGGCAGTTCTAACAGGAATCAGAGGCTGCACATGGTGTCATCACGAAGGGTGCGTCGAGGGGAAGCAACTTTGTGTGGAGCGCGTAGCCATTAGATCAAAATCCTAGGAGTTGGTCCATTTTGCCCCCAGTAGAGTGGATAGGCTCTATGTATCTACGGGTAGTTTATGAAGTAGTAATAACCCTCTATAAATAGAGTGGTAGGGTTGTTGTTACAACCATCTCTTTATGCTACATTTATTTTGGCTATTTTATTTAGCACTTAACAACTCTGATTTCTATTTCCTAGCTTAGGCGAGATCCACAGGCGATTTTGTTTCCTATCGTCTATGTCTATAACTCATGATTTTCGAGAGGAAGGGTGGCCGTAACCACCCGTGGGCCAGCGTTGATCGAATCATCTTCAGTTTGTATGTGTTGCGATTTTTTATTCGTTTTTTACTTCACTTCTCCCCTCCTCCAATTTCTTGATTTGTGAAGAACCTTTGAGTTCTTGTATTGTGGGTGCTGTTGTGGATTGATTGGTGGAGAGATAGACTCTTCGGATCGTTGCATACGCTCTCGTGGTGCAGTTTTTTGTCGTGATCCAAGTTGATCATGTTTTGAGTTCATTTGAGAAAACCCCAACTAAACCCCAACCTTTTCGGAAAATCTGATCTATGCATGGGTTTTTTTATTTGTTCACATTCAAACTTAAGGATCCATCTTCTTTCCCTCTATGCAAACTTTCTGTGAAGTTTGAGACGATTATGCGCTGGTTTGCTTGCTCGGCACTGCCGACCCTACGTGCGGCACTGCCGCTCTCCCTGTTTTGCGAGTTTGCCTTTGACATTTTGCACATAGTTGGGCAATTCCCTGTGTAGCAGATTGGTATATTCAGTTGACACTGGACTGACTATTATTGTGTTGCGTGGTTTCAATTGTCTCGTGAGGTTTCGTTCAAGTCAGGACCAAAGTCACGGAGCTGTTCTCGAGAGAGATTTTTTAGTGGCTCCCATTTCATGCTTGGCCAAACCACGGGATAAAATCGAGGTGTCTCTTTGCAGTTACTTTCTTGTGATCTTATCTCTTCCTTAGTTCTCCGTATTCACTTGTGATATTGCTCTTAGTTTAATTTACATCTTGAAAGAGCAATCAATTGAAGGGAACTTTTCTCTCTTCTTCTCGACTCAAACTTGATTTATATTGCACTAACTCTCATTCTAGATCAAGTTTATGGGTTTTTGTGGGGGACAGATATCCCCCGGGTCCACTAGAAGGCTAAAAGACCTCGCAAAAGGCCTGCGGGCCCAATGATTCGCAAGGTCACCCCTTCGTGGGCCTGGAGAGGCACGTCCGGAAAAGTGAATTGACACAAGATTGGATTGACGCAGGCCTAGACAGCCTGATGAGTTTGAATGGCAACCGCAACAAGGATCCGATCTCCCCGCGAAGGAGCCTAGTACATCGGAACTGAGTGGAGATAGGTCGGCAGAATTATAGGAAGATAGGCTCAGTCGGTTCACTATTACTTAGGAGCACATGGTTATCATATCCGCATGTAACGTCCCACGGTCGAATATATAAGGCCTAAGGGGCACCCCCTTCAAGGTCATCTCACACTTAGCCATCCACCCAGTTCTCTAACATCCTCGATACTAGAAAACCTCCTTGTAACCCACCACGCAAAGTATTCATGCCAGGACGTAGGGTATTACGCATCTCAAAACGGCCCAAACCTGAACAAAATTGTCCACTGTCTCTCGTGCATCTAGCACGAACCATCGAGCTGCAGTCGGTAACACCGTCCTACTCCAAAAAGCACCTCGAGGGGCAACTTTGGGTGCGCGGTCGAACCCAAAACACCGACAGCTAGCGCGCCAGGTAGGGGGTGTGTCACTGATCTAAGCTAGCTCAATGGCCATCACTTTCCAGCACAAGATCGTCCTCCGCCCCGGGTCCACATTCTGCTTCGGAACCATCTCATCCGTAGCAGATGAAGAAGGAACTCTACATCGCATTGCGGATCCACCGGAGAGAGAGCCTTCCTCAACAAACTCCGGAAAAGCCAGAGTGAAGCAGGAAAAAGCATAACCTCCGGCGCCCCGAACAAAGACTCCCTCCTGCAAACCAGGAACAGAGGGTCCATTTACCCGAAGAACTCCGCTGTCCACCTCTTCCACAGAGACATGGACACAGATCACAAGGAAAAGGGAATCAAACAAGGTACAAGCTCGTCAAGTTACTCTCCAGGTATCTCCACCCTCAAAGGAGGACAGGAAGAAGCTTGTCACTACGGCGGCACCATTCTACCCTGACGTCCTCTTTATCAAAGGAAGAGTAGAATTTTCTCCCGTCTCCAACGATGAACCAACCACGCCAGGAGAAGAACCTCTTCAGCGAGAATCCCGCCGACGAAGGAACCGACACCGAAATATTCGGAGACATCATGAAGCCGGAGAACGCGATCCAGCGTAGCCCGTGTCACGGGATGAGGTCTAGGAGGTGGGAGAAACCCCGGATGAATGTGTCTTCAGGGAAAGAAGGAATTCCCGGCGGCATGATCGTCGGCAAGCTCAAGAGCAGGCCGAACAAGAAGCGAAACAACGCCGAGAGAACCCTCTTCTCGGTCGAAACCTAAACCCTGATTTCGCCCGAGCTATGAACACACCGAGCAAGGTCGGTGGAGTGTTAGCTCGGATAGCTGATGGCCTCCACCGGACTCCAGACGCTGAGGGCTATCGATGGTTGCTCACTCGGGCGGCTAATCATCTTCTACCTCTCGCTCATCCACCGAGTGACCTACGACACGCCATCAATAGTCGACGAGACGCACGGAGCTCCATCAATGCTTCACGCGAACGACGGCACGAGAACGAGATCCGGCGCCGAGAAGAATATGATCGGGACCATGGTGTCCCCGCGCGGAGTCAGGCCACCAGAGTTGAGTCGGCAACGGCTTCAACCGGCGGCACAACCTAGGGACGGTTGAAGCACCGCATCAACGACTCCCCTCCCCGGGACCGACATCATCATCATCGGCAGGAGGACACGTGTGGGGTATCGGCGCTCACTCCACGTCTTAGGGCCATTCAATGGCCCCCCAACTTCAAGGTCTCCAACGTCGACAAGTACGAGCCTAAGCAGGATCCGGGAGGCTAGTTGGCCATCTACACCACTGCCGCCCGAGCTGCTGGGGCGACTGAAGATGTGATGACCGCATACTTGCCTATCGTCCTCGGGCAGGATGCACTGCAGTGGCTACGACACCTACCCCGACACTGCATCGACGACTGGGGTGACTTCAGTCGGCGCTTCATCGCCAACTTCCAATCCCTCTCCGACAAACCGGCACAGCCATGGGACCTCAAGACCATCAAGCACCGAGGGGATGAGACTCTTCGATCGTACCTCAAAAGATTTTAGACCATGAGGAATCGAATCCTTGAGGTTGCAGAAGCAGCAGTGATCGAGGACTTCTACCGGGGATCTAATGACTCGGCCTTCGTCCGAGCCATACTGCAGAAAGCACCGACTACCTCCGAGCAGCTGTTCCGGGAAGCCGACCTCTACATCACCACCGACGAATGAGCCCAGGACCTCATCGGAGGAGCAAAGCCTGCCCCGGCAGCACCACGACGCGATATGAACCAACAACCCGACAAACGTTGGGAGAAGAGGCCTCATGAAGAAGTCCATGCCGCCGGAACACCCACCTCTCGCGCCCGAGGAGGACCTCGTGGAGGCGAACGTACACTGGATGACATCCTCGACACCCAGTGCCCGTACCACAAAGACATGCGCCACACCCTCCGGAACTGCGGAGACTTCAAGCACTCCGTGGGGAACGACCGACCCTTCCAGCCTCTGCCACCTCCCCCACCACGAGGAGGACCTGGAGAACCTCGACAACCTCAACAGCAGGGAGGAGGAGACGGAGCTTTCCCGCGTGTCGATGGAGAAGTCAATGTCATCTTCGGCGGACATGGATTGCAGGAAAGCAAGAGGCAACAGAAGCTCAACGTCCGTCAGATACTAGTGGCGGCCACCAGCCCTCCCGCCCTGTATCGATGGTCCGAACACCCGATCACCTTCACTCAGGCAGATCAGTGGCTCAACTTCGACCATCCGGGCAAGTACCCGCTCCTCGTCGATCCGATGATCCAAGAAAGCAGGGTGAAGAAGGTATTAGTGGACGAGGGAAGCAGCATCAACGTCACCTTCCCCCGGACGCTTCAAGGCTTGGGAGTTCCCCTCAAAGAGCTCCACAAGTCGAACACTCCTTTCTTCGACATTTTGCCGACCGAAGGAGAATATCCACTGGGACACATCTACATGCCGGTCACCTTCGAAACTCCGGAAAACTACAGAACTGAGTTCCTGAGGTTCAAGGTGGCGAACTTCGACTGTGGATACAACGCCATCATCGGTAGGCCTAGATTGGCGAAGTTCATGGCCATTCCACACTACACGTACATGATATTGAAGATGCCATGACCACAAGGAATCATAACTGTGCGCGCTGACTTCCAAGGCGCCGTAGAGTGTTTCCGAGTGGCCATTCAGGCGGCCCTCACCACCAAACCATCGGCGATTTCTTCCGCGCAGGCGAACTCAAAGCCTGAGGAAGACCTCGCGGTACCCGCGAATGAAGCTCAAGTCGTGACCTCTATATGGCCGACTAAAGAAACCAAAAGAATCAACCTCGGGTTCACCGATGAACTCAAGACTGCCATCATCAGTTCCAGCCTGGATGACAAATAGGAAGGCGCACTCGTCCGGTTTCTGCAAGATAACCGAGACGTATTCGCATGGCGACCGGCGGATATGCCGGGAGTCCCGAGAGAACTGGCCGAGCACAAACTGAAGGTCTACCCTCAGGTGAGGCCGATCCGACAGAAATTATGTCATTTCACGCCCGACAAGAGAGAAGCCATTCGTGCAGAGTTGGCTCACTTGGTCGCGGCCGGATTCATTAGAGAAGTGTTACATCCCGAGTGGTTGGCAAATCCTATTCTTGTACTAAAAAAGAATAAAGTGGATTGGCGCATGTGCGTCGACTATACAGATCTCAACAAGCACTGCCCGAAGGATCCCTTCGGACTTCCTTGAATAGACCAGGTGGTAGATTCAACCGCCGGGTGCTCTATGTTGTCTTTCTTGGATTGCTACTCTGGGTATCATCAGATCAGTTTGGCAAAAGAAGATGAGGAAAAAACTGCATTCATCACCCCGTTTGGAGCTTTATGCTATACCTCCATGCCGTTTGGCCTCAAAAACGCTGGAGCGACTTACCAGAGGGCTATTTAGACATGCTTAGCTGACCATTGGGGCAAGCGTGTGGAAGCTTATGTGGATGACGTGGTTGTTGGGGCGAAGGCGAAGACGCCACCCTTCGCTCGAGGCCTTCGCCGTAGTCGTTGGCCCAACGGAGACAAGACAACGGATAAGGACACCCTTCGCCCCATACGACATCGGACGAAGACCCGTGACGAGGTCATCCCACCGTGCGGCCTCGTCCAGCATGGAGGCCCACGTGTGATCTGGCCCATTGTAACGGGCCCTGCGTGGCCGCTGCGTGTTACGGGCCTAATTTGTAAGGGCGTCCCTGTAATTACAGTCTGTAACCCCGCTTTATGGGAATATTCCGGGATAACCTAGGTGTCTGAGGGCACATGCGTCCTTAACACGGGACGCTGGGCACCCGGACACCTATAAATACCCCCGCACAGTGCCCTTGAGAGGCTAGATGAACAGAGCTTTTGCTATCACGTGCTGAAACCCTGTTTGCGCTATTACACCTCCCCCCGTTGGATCAACTTGCGCCTGTGAGCAAGTTCCAACATTTGGCGCCCACCGTTCGTGCTACGAAGAAACCACCCGCGATGGCACCCAAGAAAGCTAGCTCGAAGGCTGATGAGGCTGCGAAGGCAGCACTGCTGGCCGCAAGAAAGGGCAAGGCCCTCGCACTCACCCACTCCACCCACCAAGAGGCTGCTAAAGACGATGTTCCCCGCACCTACGAAGACGACGCTCTCCGCACCTACGGCCTTGAAGAACAACCGCAGCCTCCCCCAGGCTTCGCCCCACCGGAGGGCGCGGGCCTCACCGAGGACGGTGAAGTCCTCGGCTTCGCCCCACCGGAGGGCGCGGACCTCACCGAGGACGGTGAAGTCCTCGGCGTTTCAGCGGAAGAACAGCTACAGCTGCGTGCCCTGCGCCTCAAGAACCGCAATCTCTAGAGGCAAAAAGAGATACTGGAGGCCAAGCGCCAGCGCGTGTCTGCACTAGCCAAGGTGCGGCAAATGATACGCGACGAAGAGCAGAAGGCCCAGGACCTCGAGCGGGAGATTGCGCTGATGCAGCGCGAAGGCCACCTCGGCTTGCAGCACGGGCCACCCCTGCAACAGCGCGCGCAAGTGGAAGACCCGCACTTCCCCCAGCGCGACTACACCTTTCCACACGCCGCGCCATTTCAAGGGGTCAACTACCTCGATGAGCGAAGTCCCCTGGCGCCACATCTGCAAGTGACACCCTGGCATGCCAACTTCCGGGCAGGGACCTATCCCAAGTACAACGGCAGCACAGACCCAGCACAGTACATCATGAGTTATTAGGTCGCCGTTGCATCTTCCGGAGGGGACGACGCCACAATGGCCAAGTCTTTCATCATCGCCCTCGAAGGCCCAGCTCTCACCTGGTTCACCAGGTTGCCCCCGCTGTCCATTGACTCCTGGAGAAGCCTAAGGGACAAATTCCTGCTCAACTTCCAAGGGTACCGCCTAGACACCGACGCCTTGGCCAAACTCTCACTCTGCAAGCAGCTGGAAAAAGAGACTCTGCGGGAGTATTACCGCAAGTTTCTAACACTCAAGTCACAGCTGCCCTCAGTTGATGACCAGATCGCCATTCACTATGCCATCAGTGGCCTTCGCGCCGGCGTCCTTTACAGCCACTGCATCAAGGACCCGCCCAAGAACCTCCAGGAATTATATCAACTATTTGAAAAATATGCCAAATCTAAAGAGCTCCACCAGCGCAAGGTTGAGTCTCAGAGGAAACCCAAAGATGCTCCACAGTCCAGCCGCACGTGGACGAGGACTCCGCAGCCAGACTCCGGTCGAGACGGCCGTAATCAGCAGCAGGTGCACAACATTGCCAACCAGCACCCCGCTGGTGATGCCCCTCGCCGCCAGGAATATCCCCCCCAGGGCCGCGGAAGTGGAACTCGCGGTAGGGGCCGGGGACGCGCGCAGCCGCCGCGTCGATTCTACTGTCTCTTCCATGGCGAAGACTGCGCCCACCAAACCAAAGACTGCCCAGAGACGAAGGCCACTAGAGACAGGATGGCACAGACGCAACCGGTCGACAACCCAAGAGTCGTCGCACACACTTATCAGCAACACCCTCCACCATACATCCACGCCCCCGCCCCGCATCCACCGCACCACGCTTACCAACACCATCAGGAAGTACAAATCGTACCTCCCCCACCCCCGCCTCCACACCAGCAACAACAAAACATCCCCCACCCCCATGCCCCCAAGCAAGAAGACTTCGCCGATCAGCCGTATCGCGGAGTCATTCATATGATCACTGGGGGGTCCAGTGCGACTTCGACACCAAGCGACAGAAGCCGGACCACTACCGCAGCATCAACCACGTCGTCATCACCGGTCCAGTCGTACAGACGAAGTGGTCCCATGTACCGCTAACTTTCGACGCCCGAGACGTCGACCTGCGCAGCGCCCCCCATATCGACGCCATGGTCATCAACTGCAGCGTGGCAGGCTGGGACCTGCACAAAGTCCTTGTTGATAATAGCAGTCAGGCAGACATCATTTTCCTCCATGCCTTCGACCGCATGGGCATAAGCCACAGCTTGCTCAAGCCTTCGGACAATCCGTTGTACGGCTTCGGCGGCAAGGGCACTTTTCCTATCGGCAAAATAGAGTTGCCACTCTCCTTCGGTGTAGCGCCCAATGCCCGAAGTGAGCAGATAACCTTTGACATCGTCGACATGGTGTATCCGTACAACGCCATCATGGGCCGGGGCTCCATCAACAAGTTTGAGGCAGCCATTCATGGATTGTACCTGTGCATGAAGATACCAGGTCCATTAGGCGCCATCTCGGTCTACGGCAATCAGCAGACTGCGCGCAATATAGAGCGGGACTTCGTCCCCGGACAAAGAAATGTCCACTGCCTCACGGCCCAGCGCGAGGTCCCAGCGCCCGCCAGCCCAACTGAAAAACAACACAAGCGCAGCTGCAAAGCAACGACGGGACCAAGACTGTTCCCCTCGACCAGGCCACGCCCAAGCAAACAGTCACGATCAGCGAAGACCTCACTTCGTATGACGAGGAAAAACTCCTGTGCTGCTTGTCCAAGAACAAGGACGTCTTCGCTTGGTCAGCCCTCGACCTGGTCGGGGTCAGCCGATCCATAATTGAGCATAGCTTGGGAATCGACCCCTCGGTGAGACCGAAAAAACAACGGCTTCGCAAAATGTCCGACGAGAAGACAGAGGCCGCCAAGGCAGAGGTACACCGCCTCCTGGAAGCCAAATTTATCGAGCCAGTGGCTTACCCCACGTGGCTCTCCAACGTGGTAATGGTGCAGAAAAAGAGCGGCAAGTGGCGAATGTGCATAGACTTCACCAGCCTCAACAAGGCCTGCCCAAAGGACAACTTCTCGTTGCCCCGGATCGACAAAATAGTCGATAGCGCGGCCGGGTGCGAGGTCATGTCACTCCTCGACTGCTTCTCCGGTTATCATCAAATATACATGAAGGAGGAGGACAAGGCCAGCACCAGCTTCATAACACCCTTCGGCACATATTGCTTTATCAGAATGCCGGAGGGACTCAAGAACGCCGGGTCCACCTTCTCCCGGCTCACTAAAATAGTGCTCGAAGGGCAAGTTGGCAGAAACGTATTCACATACATGGATGACATCGTCGTCGCCAGCAGGAATAAAGAGGACCATCTCGCAGACCTCGCCGAGACATTCGCGAACATGCGGGACGCACGACTTCGCCTGAACCCCGATAAGTGCGTCTTCGGTATTCGACAGGGGAAAATACTGGGTTATCTGGTATCACACCGCGGCATCGAGGCCAACCCAACCAAAATCCAGGCCATTATCAACATGAAGCCCCCGCAGTCAGCCAGAGAGGTCCAGCGTCTGACGGGCAGAATGGCCGCCCTCAACAGGTTCATTTCCAAATCTGCTGAGCGAAGTCTTCCCTTCCTCAAAACACTCCGCGGCGCAAAAGACTTCGCTTGGGGACCAGAGCAGGCGGCGGCCTTCGCCTCACTAAAACAGTACCTGATGGAGTTGGCCGTTCTTACGAGCCCCGACTCTTCGCTACCACTGTTGGTTTACGTTGCGGCTTCGCCGCACGCGGTCAGTGCGGCACTGGTTCAGGAGCAGACAGTAGAGGGCGTGACCAGGCAGTGCCCAGTATATTATGTCTCCGAAGTGCTCACACCGTCAAAATGTAACATGACGGAGCTCGAAAAGATTGCATATGCAGTTGTTATGTCTTCGCGCAAATTGCGCCACTACTTTGAAGCATTCAAGGTCCGCGTCACCTCAGATAGGGGACTCGGCGAATTATTCAGAAACCCGGAGGCATCGGTACGGATCGCCAAATGGGCGGCCGAACTCTCCGGCTACCACATCACTTTCGAGCCTAGGACAGCGATCAAGTCACAAGTTCTAGCAGACTTCGTCGTCGACTGGACCGGGCCAATAACACAGCCGGATCCGTCTGCAGAGAAGGTTTGGACAATCCACTGCGACGGCGCTTGGTGCCATGCGGGGGCAGGCGCTGCTGCAGTCATCACCTCACCCGCCGGGGGCAGGCACAGATACGCGGCACGCTTAAGCTTCGCTCTGGAATCTGACAGATGCACAAACAACATAGCAGAATACGAAGCTGTCATCCTCGGCCTCCGCAAATTAAGAGCCCTCGGCGTCACCACCTGTATAGTCCGAACAGACTCCAAGGTAGTCGCCGGCCAAGTCGAGAAAGACTATGCAGCAAAGGACCCCGCACTTATGCAGTACCTCGCGGCCATCCGAAGTCTCGAGAAACAATTCAAGGGATTCACGTTGCAGCATGTGGACCGGGCCAAGAATGAAGAAGCTGACGCATTGGCCAAGGCAGCCGCCAGGGGTGAAGCCCTACCCTCCGATGTGTTCTATCACGTCATCGGCACGCCAGCCATCCGCAGCCCTGAAGGGCTCCAAATAACCAACGACAGCGAGGGCCACCGCATGATCAATCTTATCATGACCGAAGACTGGTGGGCGCCAATAACCCTGTACCTGCAGGGGTACTATCACCCAGTCGACAGCAACGAGACCAAGCGCCTCCACCACCGAAGCCGGGACTTCGCATTGATCGAAGGCCAACTTTACAAAAAGGGGGTCAGTCAGCCGATGCTTAAGTGCGTCACCGAGACCGAAGGCGTTCAAATCCTGCATGAAGTCCACAGGGGGACCTGCGGCTCCCACGCAGGCCCTAGGGCCCTAGCGGCAAAGGTGATACGCCAAGGTTTCTACTGGCTCGCCATCATCTGCGCCGCAAATCGGGTTGTCAGATCCTGCAAGGCCTGTCAGAAATTTTCCCCACGCTCGGGACGCCCCTCGCAGTTCACGAAGCTGATCGCCCACACGTGGCCCCTTCAGCGCTGGGGCCTAGACATTGTCGGGCCCCTGCCCACGGCTCAGGGGAACCTCAAGTTCACCTTTGTAGCCGTTGAATACTTCACCAAATGGATTGAAGCGAGGGCAGTATCCACCATCACATCAAAGACGGCCCAGAAATTCTTCTGGCAAAATATTGTTTACCGCTTCGGAGTACCATCCGAACTCACGGTCGACAACGGCAAGCAGTTCGACAACCAAGATTTCAAAGACTTCTGCTTCTCCATCGGCACCAAGCTTGCCTTCGCCTCCGTGTACCACCCCCAGTCCAACGGAGTCGTGGAGCGCGCCAACGGCAAAATTTTCACAGCTGTCAAGAAAATGCTCCTCGACGACAAAAAAGGCAAGTGGCCCGACCTGTTACCCGAAGTGGTCTGGGCACTGAATACAACTGAGTGCAGGGCGACTGGGTTTACCCCCTTCCGCCTATTATACGGATCGGAGGCCATGACTCCGCAAGAAATAAAGCATGTGTCGCCTCGGACAGCCGCGTCGGCCGTCCCAGACGTAGATGAGCCGACTTCGAAGGATCTCATCGACGGAGACCGCGTCTTCGCCCTACAGGCTCTGGACAAATACCAAGCCCAGACAAAAGCATGGCGCGACCAGGCAGTCATCCCAAGGGAATTCAGCGAAGGGGACCTCGTCCTCGTCCGCACAGCTCGAACGGAGTCCAGAGGCAAGCTAGAGCCCATGTGGGAAGGCCCTTACATTGTCAAGTCGAAGGCCTCCCCCAGCGCATACAGGCTTGCAACGCCAAACGACGAGGACTTAGAGCATTCCTGGAACATTGATAATCTGCGCAAATTTTTTGTTTGACTCATCAGGGCCAGCTCGCCCTTGTAATTTGCAAAAACAATTTTGTTCTGGCCCGCACTCTTTTCCTCCCGGGGGGTGAGGTTTTTAACGAGGCGGAGTCATGTAATATACAAGAGAAAAATCCCCCACAAAATCCACGTTGAAACAAGACCGCACAGACGGTCTTCGACATTCGACTAATACAAAGTCACCACGAGGTCCAGCGGCAGCCGCCCTCGCGTGCGACAACTCCGCGCAGAAGTCACCTAAGGGTGCAGCCGGACTAGCACAACAAGTGCGAAAAAACGAAGTCTTCCACAAAGACTATCCGCGCAGAAGTTGCCTAAGGGTGCAGCCGGACTAGCACAACAAGTGCGAAAAAACGAAGTCTTCCACGAAGACTATCCGCGCAGAAGTCGCCTAAGGGTGCAGCCGGACTAGCACAACAAGTGCAAAAAATTGAAGTCTTCCACGAAGACTATCCGCGCAGAAGTCGCCTAAGGGTGCAGCCGGGCTAGCACAACAAGTGCAAAAAATCGAGGTCTTCCGCGAGGGCTATCCGAGCAGAAGCCGCTCAAGGGTGCCACCGGATTAGCACTACAAATACGAAAAATCGAGGTCTTCCGCGAAGACTACTCGTGCAACAATCGCCTAAGGGTGCAGCCGGGCTAGCACAATAAGTGCGAAAAATCCTAGTTTCCCGCGAAGACTATCCCTGCAGAAGTCGCCTCAGGGTGCAGCAGGGACAGCGCAACAAGTGCGACGAATCGACTACAATGGTACAGCCGGACGAAGCCTAACGAGTGCAAAAACGGCTACACCAAACTGTCCGCACAAAGATCGACTACATGCGCACCAGACCAACATAACAAATACACCAGACCAAGCACATAATGCCCTCGCGAACATAGCCGAGTGTGCGAAGGCACACAACCTCATCATACAAGCCATTACACATGTACAAGCGAGGGCATCACACTCTACATCGGCTCAACCTTCGGAATAATTCCCATCTCCCTATAGTTAAATAACATTATCCTAAGCTACTCACCCGCAAAAAGACTTCACAACTCCCCCTCACCTGCACTCACAGTGGCCGGCAAGGACAACAGTTCCTGCCTGCCAGTCCCACTCACACGAAGCCGACCGACGTCCGCCCCACTCACTCTACGCTTCGCAACCGCCCTTCGCCGCCTACGCCCAGTACTCGGACCAGGCACAACTTCAGCATCCGCAGCTTGTGGCGAAGCCTCCGCCGCTGCCACATCCAAGGCCGCAAAGTAGTCCAAGTCCTCATCCGACGACTCCTCAGCCCACTCAACCGAGCTCCCAGAGTCACCAAAATCAGAAAACTTAGATGCAGACCCGTCCGATTCATTACCATCATCCACGGTCGAAGCCACCAAAAAATTAGTAGTAGCGGTTGCGTGCGCAGGCCCAAAATCTTGAACCTGCGCAGCAACCAAGTTTCAGCAACATATCCAAAATTCCCTAACTACCCACACTGACTACGCCACCTGCGAAGACCCAGCCGTCGCGGGATCCTCCGCTGCCGGCTCTGCCGCCATCTGCACAGGATCGTTGGCCCTCAGCGCGGCAGTTGGCGACGGGCCTCCGCCGGCCACGGTGGCTGCGGGGGCGTCGGGAACGCCTTCGACGGTTTCCGGGGGCGAGTCCGGGGCGGTCTCAGGCGCAGCCACCACCGGGTTTGACTCTGACTCAGGCTGCGCACTGTTCAAGGCCCCGAAGTCCTCCACCCTCTCGCCACACGCCGCCTAAGACAGGGCACACAGATTCAGCACACCCACATATAACCCACACGCAACAAACACTAGACAAACGCCAAACATTACCTGACCCCTCGCCGTCTCGGCCCGCTCCCTGACCACCTCCCGACCGTGGGGGCCTCACATCCGGTCGTAGAGGGCTCCGACGGATTCCTTCACTATAGGGTCCTCAACCTTGTAGACATCACGCTCGAAATCCTCATCAGCTTGGTCGAAGACCTCATAGTGCCGGCACCCTTCGCGAGATAACGCGTTCATCGCCCCCTCGCAGGTGACCAGGGAGGCGTAGGACATAAACCCCTCCACAATGGTGGGGAGCGCCAGCAGCTCCTCTTGTATCCACTCGAAGCAGCGAAGTCCGGGCTCTCGATCCGGCACTTCGAAGTCAGCGGTTCGCGCGCCCAGCTCATGGTATGAGTCCACAAGCTGTTTGCGTGTCCGCTCAGCCTCCGAGCGCGTCGAAGCCTCGGCCCTCTCAACTCGGGCCTGCAGAGCATTGAGCCGCCCCTCCAACTCCTCGGCGCGCTGCCTGGCAAGACTGCCCTCCGCCCGCGCCAAATTGGCCTCCGCCTGCGTAGACTGCGCCTTGGCAAGGGCCTCATTGGCCTCCTTCCTTTCCTTCGCCAGTTGGCGCCGGAGGTCAGTCCTCTCACCCTCCAGCGCGGCCACCTTATCCGCCAGCTTGCGGCATTTGCTGTCGACGGTCGACTTCTCCCGGACGGCGTCAGCATGTTGCGTCCGAAGTCTCTCGACTTCGGCAGACACAACTGCCGTCAGGGCTCCCGACGTTGTGCGATCAGCGAAGTCAGTCGCCTACAAGACACACATAAGACCACAGCCCCAGTAAAGCCGGTAAAAAACCGAAGTCCAGCTCCACGTACCTGACTTAGTGCCTCCTTCAGCTCCTTCAGCCGGCGGGACACAGCACCCGCCTCGTCCCTGACTGCAGCGAGCGCCGGAATCTCGCCACCGGCACTAAACGCACCGCCCTTCGCCCCAGCAGGTGGAGCAACAACAAGTTGGCCTTCGTCCGACCCTGCAACATTTCAACTTATTAACAAAAAAAAATCAAGACAGCGACTTACCAACAAGATAATCTTCCACACTAATGTCGGTGGCGAAGTCGGCGATACGCTTGCCCGGCGGCGGCAACTCTCGGGCCGCCTTCGCAGCCTCCAGCACCCCGCTGGGCACAGGGGCGGCCTTCACAGACTTGGAACCACCGGCGGCAGCCGCCTTCGCAGCCTCCGGCGCCCTGCTGGATGCAGGGACGGCCGACTTCGCCACCAGCGGCGGCTGGCCTCCGCCGGGGGCAGTAGCCTTCGCAGCCCCCCGCTGCCTCTTCGGCCTGGCTTCATGAAGCGTGACGACCGCCTGGCGCTTCTGTGCAGCTCCCTGGCGATCCTTGTCCATCATTGCCGACACAACAGCAGCAATATTCCGCCCGTAAGGAAACACTTTCCAATCACGAACCATGCGAGATGTAAAAAAGTCTTCGCCGGCCGCGCAGGGGACAGGAACATTCTTAGGCCACCAACCCCCGGTAACCCTCAGCATCCGCGCCGAAGACTCCCGGAGCTCGGGCGAAGACATCCTTCCCCCCAAGGCCGCGCATGTCCTCATCAATTCTCTAGCAAAACCATCAGAAACCCCAAATCCTCCCACAGCAGTACCTAGTTTCCTCTTCTTAGAGGACGGGGCGGCCGCCGGCGCGGGGTCGTCTCCAGACTCTACCACTGGTTTCTTCCCGCGACGATCCACATCGTCTTGGCCGGGATAACCGCCATACGACAGACGATTCAACTCAAAAACCCTGTTCAAGCGGTCATTTGACCCACGAATGTCCCAGCTACGCTGGCCCTCTGTCCTTGGCACGTACCGACGAACGATCCGCACCGCCCCATCTTCCGCCTCACGCACAAAGGCGGCCGGATCGCGGCTATGCAGATCCAGCGCGAAGGTAGGACTTCGCACCAGCTTCCCACCATGGGAAGGCATCTGGCGAGGGCACACTTCGCCCAGCGCCCAGCCAAGTGCCAAAGGCCATACCCCGTACGCCACAAACTCCTCAACCAAATCGCGCCCGCTGCTCAGGCCGGCGGCGCACCGAAGGGCCCCTTCGTCCGCATCCTCCTCCGCCACTTCAAAAGGCGGGTATGCTGAGTAAAAATGCGAGCACATCTCGGACACGGGGAGCCCCGGATGGTCTTCGACTGTACCCTCCACGACGTAGAACTAAAACTCATGCCAATTGCCCCACTTGTTGCGGGCGCAAGGAACCAACTCAACTACCTCCATCGTGGTCTTGCCGGTCTTCGGCGTAAATGTACAGGACCCAAACTGGGCAACTTCATTTCCAATCATCCTCTTCTGCCAGTGCAGGCAATAGTACTTCGCGAAGACTTCGACTGATGGCTGTCCGCCATACGAAGTCGTCGCCCAGACATACTTCGACAGAGCCACCACGGCATTCGGAGTCAGCTGATGGATCTGAACGTTAAATCTGCGCAGGACTTCTCCAACAAATCGGTGCGCAGGCAGGCGGAGACCAGCGACAAAGAACGCCTCGAACACAACCACCTCGCCTTCCGGCTCGGGGACTTCCTCCGTCCCCGGGACACGAGCGACTCTGCCGCCAAAGTAACCAAGCCGCTGCATATCTTGCACGTGGACCGACGACATCCGCGACACACCAAAATCCACCGTATCGTCGGCGCGCAACTCCTCCGCCGCCACAGTACTCGGCATTTCCTCAGACGACGCGTCGGCCGGCGGCGTAGCGGCAGCAGAAGAAGAAGAGGTCGGCATCGCTACGTAACGTCGGCGGCGGCGGGCGGTCTGCTTCACTCGAGCCAGATCTCCGGCGAACAAGAGCAAGGAGGGCAGACGAGCAGCAAGACGGTGGAAAAAGTGGCTAGGGTTTTCACGGAGCGCGGAAGGATAAAGTTCAAAATGCGCCGCCCCCCACCCCCTTTTATACACGGGGCGCGGCGCTTCGGGAAACCCGTAGTCCAACAGTACGGTGTCAATCAACGGTCATGTCAAAAACCCCCGCGGAACCACTTCGAGCGTGGGCAGCGTCTCCGCCATCTAGCGACGTCTTCGGCACCAGATGACTTAGTTGAACTGGTCCCTCGGAGGGCAAATGTTGGGGCGAAGGCGAAGACGCCACCCTTCGCTCGAGGCCTTCGCCGTAGTCGTTGGCCCAACGGAGACAAGACAACGGGCAGGGACACCCTTCGCCCCATACGACATCGGACGAAGACCCGTGACGAGGTCATCCCACCGTGTGGCCTCGTCCAGCATGGAGGCCCATGTGTGATCCGGCCCATTGTAACGGGCCCTGCGTGGCCGCTGCGTGTTACAGGCCTAATTTGTAAAGGCGTCCCTGTAATTACAGTCTGTAACCCCGCTTTATGGGAATATTCCGGGGATAACCTAGGTGTCGGAGGGCACATGTGTCCTTAACACGGGACGCTGGGCACCCGGACACCTATAAATACCCCCGCACAGTGCCCTTGAGAGGCTAGATGAACAGAGCTTTTGCCATCACGTGCTGAAACCCTGTTTGCGCTATTACACCTCCCCCCGTTGGATCAACTTGCGCCTGTGAGCAAGTTCCAACAGTGGTGATCAAAACAGACAACCCAGAAAATTTCATTGAAGATTTACAGCTGGTCTTCAACAGTCTGCGGCGATATCGATGGAAGCTTAATCCTGAAAAGTGTCTTTGGAGTACCAGCAGGGAAATTGCTTGGGTTTATCGTCAGCCACCGGGGAATTGAGGCTAATCCGGAAAAGATCAAGGCTATCATGAGAATGGAGGCACCACGATCATAGAAGAAAGTACAAAGACTTACTGGATGCATGGCAGCCCTAAGCAGATTCATATCAAGGCTGGGAAAAAAGGGCCTACCGTTCTACAAGTTGCTCAAGAAGGTAGACAAGTTCTAGTGGACTTCAGAGGCTCAGGAAGCTCTAAAAGCACTGAAGAAATTCTTGACAACACCACCAGTGCTAAAACCGCCTCACCGAGCCATGCCGAGTCAGCCGACTGAAGATCTGCTGTTGTACATCTCTTGCACGACTCACATGATGAGCACCGCGTTAGTAGTCGAGCGAGCAGAAGAAGGACACGCATACCTAGTGCAACATCCCATCTATTTCATCAGTGAAGTCCTGGGTCCCTCGAAGAAGAAATATCCTCAAGTTCAGAAACTATTGTATGCAGTACTTCTAACTGCACGCAAGCTCCGTCACTACTTTGACGATCACAAAGTCATAGTAGTCACCGGATTTCCAATAGGGGATATTCTCCACAACAAAGAAGCCGTCGGAAGAATAGCCAAGTGGGCCTACGAGTTGGGGGCTCACGACATTGAGTTTCGACCTCGTACTGCAATCAAGACCCAAGCACTAGTTGACTACGTATCGGAATGGACCGAGCAACAAGTGCCAGATAACCCGGAGCCTACAGAAGTATGGAAGATGTATTTCGATGGCTCGTTGAAACTACAGGGGGCAGGCGCAGGAATCCTTTTCATTGCACCTGGAGGTGAACAACTCAAATATGCTCTTCGGTTACTGTTCTCAGCATCCAATAATGCGGCAGAATATGAAGCTTTGATTCATGGACTGAACATTGCCATATCACTGGGCATCAAGAGGCTGATGGTATATGGGGATTCACTGGTGGTCATAAGTCAGATAAACAAAGAGTGGGATTGCTCGAATGACTCCATGGGGAAATACTGCACTGCCGTCCGAAAACTAGAAGACAAGTTTGAAGGGCTGGAATTTCATCATGTGGAGAGGGATCGCAACGCAGCAGCTGATGCATTGTCAAAGCTAGGATCCAGTCGGACTCAGGTCCCACCTAGAGTCTTTGTCCAAGAAATACTGTGCCCGAGCATCTCATTAGATTGGGTAGAAGAGTGCAATATTCTGAGTCAACCAGAGTCGGATTCTGATGACTGGAGGGAGCCAATCATCAGATACATAAAGAACAAGGAAGAGTCGGATGACAAAAATACAGCAGAGCGCATTGCAAGGCAATCAGCTCACTACACCCTCATTGGGAAACACTATACAGAAGGGGCACGACAGGAATCCTCATGAAATGCATTCTTTCGGCTACTGGGAAGCAACTGCTAGATGAGGTCCACGCTGGACAATGCGGGATACACGCAGCATCTAGGACTCTGGTTGGGAAGGTCTTCAGGTCTGGTTTCTACTAGCCAACAGCGAAGAGTGATGCAGCTGAGTTAGTCTAGAGGTGTGAAGCTTGTCAATACTTATCAAAACAGCAGCATCTACCAGCACAACAACTGCAAACCATACATGTGACATGGCCATTCGCGTGCTGGGGACTAGACATGATTGGACCCTTCAAGAAAGCTCAAGGAGGATACACTCATATACTGGTTGCTATCGACAAATTCATTAAGTGGATAGAGTTTAGGCCCATTGCTTCTCTAACTTCAGCTAAGGCAGTGGAATTCATATAGGACATAATATTCAGGTTCGGAATACCAAACAGCATCATAACCGACCTGGGATCCAATTTCACTAGTTCAGAATTCTTTGATTTCTGTGAACAAAAGAGCATCCAGATCAAATATGCGTCGGTAGCACACCCAAGAGCCAACGGGCAAGTAGAAAGAGCCAACGGAATGATATTAGAAGCACTCAGAAAGAAAGTCTTCGACAAGAATGAAAAGTTCGCAGGAAAATGGATCAGAGAGTTGTCGTATGTGGTCTGGAGCTTAAGAACTCAACCAAGCCGAGCCTTGCATGGAAACACTCCCTTCTTCATGGTTTATGGTTCAGAGGCAGTGCTATCTGCTGATCTCAAGTTTGGGGCACCAAGATTGATCTTCGAAAACATAGCTGAAGCTGAAGCAGACTGGAGGATGTTGATATACTAGAAGAAGAATGATTGAACACAGTAATTCAGTTAGCTAGGTACCAACAGACTCTGAGGCGCTATCATGATAAGGCCATACGACATAGATCCTTCGCAGTGGGAGATCTTGTCCTCCGCCGAATTCTAACGGGGGAGGGGCGACACAAATTGTCACCACTATGGGAAGGACCATTCATAGTAACAGAAGTCACCCGGCCTGGATCATATCGTCTTACTCAAATGGATGGCACGAAAATAGGAAACTCATGGAATATAGAGCATATCAGGAGGTTTTACCCCTAGCTAGATTTCAAAAGCTATTGGGACGGCATTGTATTCTGTAATTGGGAGATACACCATCAATAAAATGACTTCATTCTCAAAGGCACTCGAATTGTTTTCTGCACGTTTACTTAACCCAGGGTGGCCACTATGCCCTACTAATGGAGCAATCGACTTAAGTCGGCAATGACTTAAGGCGGTGTGACATGCTCACACTTACTTAACACAGGGTGACCACTATACCCTACTAATGGAGCAATCGACTTAAGTCGGCAATGACTTAAGGCAGTGTGACATGCTCACGCTTACTTAACCCGGGGTGACCACTATGCCCTATTAACGGAGCAATTGGCTTAAGTCGGCAATGACTTAAGGTGGTGCAACATGCTCATGCTTACTTAACACAGGGTGACCACTATACCCTACTAACGGAGCAATCGACTTAAGTCAGCAAAGGCTTAAGGCGGTATGACATGCTCGCGTTTACTTAACCCAGGGTGGCCACTATGCCCTATTAACGGAGCAATTGGCTTAAATCGGCAATGACTTAAGGTGGTGCAACATGCTCACGCTTACTTAACATAGGGTGACCACTATACCCTACTAACGGAGCAATCGACTTAAGTCAGCAAAGGCTTAAGGCGGTGTGACATGCTCACGTTTACTTGACTCAGGGTGACCACTAGACCCTACCAACGGAGCGGTCAGTTTAAGTCGGTAGTGAATTAAACCGGCACGGCGTGCTCGCGGCTACTCGATTCAGCATAAGCATGTTCTCGATTGCTCGTCTTAGGGCGATCTCTAAGCCCCACGAAATAGGAAGAAATTTCAAAAACCATCACACTGCACTTACTTCTGCAATCATAACGACTGTTGAATTCAAACAACAGAGAAATAATAGTAGCGTTCGGTACCAAGAACATTTTCTCACAGAACATTCAAGCACATTGACCACTTACACAATGCATCCAGTGTTTCTACTTAGTAATGTTTTTCTCAGGAGCAACTGATGAAGAAGGACGACTCGAAGAGTCAGGAGCAGTGTTGACGACAGCAATTATGTCGTCAGGAATAATCACACCCAGCCTTCTCATCAAGATCCGTCCCGCGCGAATGGCTTTGTCCATAGCTTTGTCACGCTGAGCCTTCAAGGTGGTAGAAGTGTCTTCAGCAGCCTTAACAGCCAGTCGAGCGGCTTCTAGCTCCTGGACGATTGATCTTTTGGAAGCGCGCAGATCCTTGATGACAGAGTCTTTGCTTGACACCAATTGCCTAACACGAATAAGTTCATCCAGGGACTCTTGCAGCTTGTAACGATGATTATCCAAGTCTGCCATGGTAAAGCGATGGCTCCTCTCTAAGATAGTCAAAGAATTGTTGGCATCGCGATACAGCCTATCAAGGTTATCGCGGGAAGCTGCAAGGGCACGTTTTTCTTCCTGCAGACCAGAATCAACCCTCAAATACCCAGCAGGCAGTAAGAACACATCAGAGAAAGTCAAAGCAAACTTACCTCGTTAGCCACCCTTTCAGAGTCAAGCTGAGCACTTAGAGAGGAATTCAATAAGTTGGCATCGTCTAAAGAAGCAGAAACTCGAGCCAAGTCCACCTAACCTTAAGAGTACTTCTCCTCGAGCTCAGAGTACCGCCGGACCATATCTAGCAAGAAATGGTTGAAGAAGGGCACTCAGTAAAAAGCAGACTAATCAAGTGGTCAAAGAGGAAACAGAGGCACTAACCAGCATTTGTCATCTCCAACTCAAACACCCGCCGCTGAAGTAGCACTGGATTCCAATGCATCAGAGACAGAGCTCTTTCCAGGACAGAAGCACCCTGTGATCTCAGCCGATCAGCCATCTCGTCAACCAAAGCCTGATGTTGAAAACAAGTGAGTACAAAGACAGCATTTCGCCTGAAGTATAGCCAGATCAGGAAAAACCAAGTTACCTGAAGATTGGAGAAGAATGAAGGAAGCCCCAAATCATGAGAAACCAGTTGGTGACTCGATGAGGGAATATCAGCCGAGGCAATCCGAAGAGCATTGTTGGGGATCAACTCAACATCGCTAGCAGGAATCAAACTCTACCGTTGGATGTGCAGGTCTCTAAGGCAACTTCCTGATTTGAAGCACGTGCTGCCGCCATGCAATCAGAATGTGGAGGAGAAGACCCGACGTGAACATCCATGGAGGTATGAGAAGGGGAGCCCTCTCGGACACCCTCGGGGGCTGGGTCGCAGCCTGCATTGCCCATTGGAGCCGGATCACCACCGGTAGCACCCTCGAGGGCTGGGTTGTAGCTCGCACTACCCACCCGAGCTGGCACATTGTCGGCAACACCCTCGGGGGCTGGGTAATTGCTAGCGCCATCCTCGGGGATCGGGTTCTCTGCAACAGCCACCTCTAAGGCTGAAGAATTCTCAATTACCTCTATAGGGATGGAGCAACCTAGACCAGCTTCTTGACTCTGAAGACCGCACTCCAAGGTCGATGAGGCTCGAGACGCTGCTCGGGATAACTCTAACCCCACATCCGGAATGTCAGCGCAAACGTCCATCATACCACCATCTGTTGGCTCGGACAGCAGATCTTCAGGAACCATATCCTCGAGAGCCTGATCAAAATTTGCTATGGACAACTCTTGCAGACCAACTAGTGCAGACAAGGCTGGAGAAGGAATATCGCTACTCCCCCCACTAACCAGGTAGCGCCGACTGCTTTTCCGAATTAAAGGGATTTCTTCTTCTTCTTCTTCCCCATCCTCGTCAACAACACGAACAACACACCCATTGGGATCAGCATTGGCCGGATTGCACCCATTGGGGTCAGCGTCAGCAGGGTCACACCCATTGGGATTAGCATCACCAAGGTCACACCCATTGGGATCAGCATCGACCAGATTGCACCCATTGGGGTCAGTGTCAGCAGAGTCACACCCATTAGGATCAGCTCCAGTAAAAAGTTCCACTGGCACTCCCTCAGCAGCAGGAGCAGAAGGGCTGGCATCCTGATTCAAACATGACACTCACCAAAGCCTCCTCTTTTTCTTCTTCTTCCCCTCGGCAGGAGCAGTTGGATGACTGGCCGAGCGAAGGCGCTTTGGGCGAGCACCATCAGATTTCTGAGTAGTCAAGGTCTTTTCAGGCTCGGGGACAGTTGCAATAGCTATGGTTTCAACAGGGATGGAGTCATAGGAATCATCAGCCAACATGTCCAGCATAGCACTTATCTCTGCATCACTCGGGTTTACAGGCATATCAAAGTGAACTTGCCTCTCATCGTTGGGGAGGTCACCAAGTGAAGCAACTAGAGCCTCGACTTCTTCGGGAGAGGGTCGCACTCTAAGACCCAGGCCACTATCGCTAGCAGGAGGATTGGACACAAAACTGAAAAAAGTATTGGAAGGTGGCAGATTCCAGGCAGAATATGCAACAGGAGCACCAATATTCGACACTTTGCCTCTAAGGATCATCTCCATCCGGCTTACCAAATCTATAGCAGGAATCCTCCTATTGGTAACCCGGGTTGAGTCAGTGACATCACTATACAAATAAGCCAAGTATGCTCTGTCCTTCAGTGGCTGAATGTTCTTGAATACAAAGTCTGCGACTACCGCTTCAGCAGTCAGACCTCTCTCCTTCAACAAGCCAATTTCAGCAAGCCGAACCCTGGCTTCGGTTATCTCCAAGTCCGTGGGGGATTCAGTCCAACTTGGAGCACGAACATCTGGCTGTCTCCTTGACCGAGGGGGGAGGGAATTGCCATGATTCTCTACAATAAACCACTCCAAGCGCCATCCTTTGATGCTGTCCTTGAGTGGGATGTCGAGGTACTCTGACTTCCTCCCACGGCGCATCTCCAAACTCGCACCACCCACGAGCTGGTGCTGCCCCCCAGCCATTCCAGGTCGACAATGATATAAGTACTTCCACAAGCCAAAATGAGGGAGAATTCCGAGATAGGCTTCACACAAGTGGACAAAGACAGAAACTTGCAGAATGGAGTTGGGATTCAGATGAGTCAGATTCAGATGGTAGAAATCAAGGAGACCGCAAAAGAAAGGAGAAATAGGAAGAGCAAGGCCACGGATGAGAAAAGGAATGTAAATAACGGACTCGTGGGTGTCCTCTGTCGGGACAGTAACCCCACGACAGATCCGCCAAGAGCAAAGCTCCTTTGGAGGAAGAACTCTGACAAAAACAAGATGGAGAAGGTCCGATTCAGAAACAACAGACATGTGATTACCTGCGAAAGGCAATTGACTGTTGGGATCGATGGGAGGAATAGTCGCAGCGGCAGAATTCTGACTCTTTCGCTTGGGCGCCATCTCAATCTCGCCGGCGAACTGAGTAGAAGCAAGATCAAAGGGAAACGGAGGAGGTCTGGAAGCGGAAAGCGAGGCTAGGGCTTAGAAAGCAGAGGCATGCGACGGCGCGACACGAATGGGGTTTTCCCGGGCCAAGCACCGATTCTAAAAGTGCCCAGTCAGCACCCGACAGTTACTTCTGAAAAACGCCGACGTGGCTCGATATAACTAAGTTGTTATTTCTAAAACGCTGACATCACCGGTCTTCACTCGGCTGTTACTTCTAAAATGCCGACGTGACTCGATATAACTCAGCTGTTATTTCTAAAACGCTGACGTCACTGGTCTTCACTCGGCTATTACTTCTAAAATGCCGATGTGGCTCGATATAATTCAGCTGTTATTTCTAAAACGCTGACGTCACTGGTCTTCACTCGGCTGTTATTCCTAAAAGCGCCGACATGGCTCAGTATGACTCGGCCGTTACTTCTAAAACACCGACGTCACCCGTAATCACTCGGCTGTTATATCTAAGACGCCAAGGCGGCTTAAAAGGACTCGGTTACTCTAAACACAAATGCAGTCGATCAGCTAATGGCAAAGGAAATGGAGGAAAAGCAAGAAACACACACAAAATGAGGAGAAGTCTTCTGCATTCTATAAGGAGGGGAAGTATTTTCACAAACTTAAAAACCAGCTCATTATGAGTTGATCTTCTTCCCACTGTTCAGTACATTACACTAATACACTACCACTACACTACTAACTACTACTACATTATTCTACTAATACCAATACTACTTATCTATACTAATATTATTAAGCCAGTGGCGCTTTGCCACTGGCCCTGCCGCTGTCGTTGCCGTTGTCGCCCTTGCCATCGCCCTTGCTGCCGTCGCCCCTGCTGCCGTCGCCATCGCCATTGCCGTCGCCCCCGTCGCCCCCATCGTCGCCGTCGCTCCCCTCCTCGGACGAGTCAGAGGAGTCCTCCTCGTCCAAGGAGACCTCCGACTCATCCGAGCCCTCGAGCCCAGCGCGCTCGACAGCCCGGATGTAGGTCCACACTTCTGCAGCAATCCCTTGGGAATCGTCTGAATCATCAGACGATGCCGAGGGAGAGGCAGGGACCGGCGATCCCTCGGACTCGGAGGAGAACTCCTCCTCCGAGTACTCGGAATCGCCGAAGTCCTCCGAAGGAGGAGTCGGCTCGCGCTTCCGCTTGTCACCAGAGTGGTGCGACGAAATGCCGCTCTTCTTGCTCTTGCCCATGGTGGAACGGAAAAGGAGAGAACAAGCAAGCAACAGTTGAGAAATGTGTGAAGACGCCAGTGAAGCAAGCACTCTATTTATAGAAGAAGAAGGCAACCGCTCACCTCCTACCACGATCACTGAACAGTCGCAAATAATCAATAAGCAATTCAAATCGTCTGCAAACAAGTCAGGCGGCTAACGCCGTTTCACGTAACACAGCACCCATTGGGACTCAAGTCAACGGCATAGATGATATGATTACACTCGTGGTCACATCAAGTTACTACTCAGGGCCAGTTCGCTAAACGCTCAGCGCACCAAGCCGTCCATAGATTTTCAATAGATTTTCCCAAGCAATCGCATCCATACAGTATATGCAATGAATGTATTAGGACAGAAGGAGGATATCGACAGAGATCAGAGGAAAGCCAAATATAGCCGATGAGGTACAAGTCTAATCAACAGAAACATTGAAGCACGAAGTGATATGAAGACTAGCCAAGAGCCATCTACCGAGCGTCCAATCTGTCGCAGATCAAATAAATTTCAAACCTAACAAGATATGGGCAGATCACGTGCTCGATCTCAAAGGCAAAAACTGTATGCTGACCTCTAAAGCATAAGGTTGATGATATAATGTTGATTTCTAAGGCATTCGATGAAGAGGAAAGGATGATTTCTGAAAACAGCATGAGATGAAGACCTTCGAGTGGATTATTTTCAGTAATCCACTCAAAGCTCGGGGGCTACACCCATTGGCTGCACCTCCGGTGCACCCAATGAATCATCAACCCCAAAAGGCAGAATGCTGATGTCTAAAGCATGAGATGAAAATAAAACAATGTTGATTTCTAAAAGCATGAGTTGGAGATAAAAATGATTTCTGAGAAGACTTGAAATGAAGACCTTCGAGTGGATTATTTTCAAAAATCCACTCGAAGCTCGGGGGCTACACCCATTGGGTGCACCTTCGGTGCACCCAGTGAGTCTTGAATTCCAAAGAGCAGAATGCTGATCTCCAAAGCATAAACCCAAGACAGAGCACCGATTTTTGAGGAACAAAGCGAAGGCCGATGAATGGTGGCAGAAGAAAGCAAAAGAAGATCGTTTTTTCTGAGTCATTCGGAGTTCAGAAGCAACGGCTCGACAGACTTGTTTTCAAGGCATTCCTTATCAAAATCAAGAACTGCAAGCTGGACCTAGAATCTTTGGGCCGTTTATTTCAAAATCAACCCAGAGATTGGGGGCTTGTGGGGGACAGATATCCCCCGGGTCCACTAGAAGGCTAAAAGACCTCGCGAAAGGCCTGCGGGCCCAATGATTCGCAAGGTCACCCCTTCGTGGGCCTGGAGAGGCACGTCCAGAAAAGTGAATTGACACAAGATTGGATTGATGCAGGCCCAGACAGCCCGATGAGTTTGAATGGCAACCGCAACAAGGAGCCGATCTCCCCGCGAAGGAGCCTCGTACATCAGAACTGAGTGGAGATAGGTCGGCAAAATTATAGGAAGATAGGCTCAGTCGGTTCACTATTACTTAGGAGCACATGGTTATCATATCCGCATGTAACGTCCCACGGTCGAATATATAAGGCCTAAGGGGCACCCCCTTCAAGATCATCTCACTACTTAGCCATCCACCCAGTTCTCTAACATCCTCGATACTAGAAAACCTCCTTGTAACCCACCACGCAAAGTATTCACGCCAAGACGTAGGGTATTACGCATCTCAAAGCGGCCCGAACCTGAACAAAATTGTCCAGTGTCTCTCGTGCATCTAGCACGAACCATCGAGCTGCAGTCGGTAACACTGTCCTACTCCAAAAAGCACCTCGAGGGGCAACCCTGGGTGCGCGGTCGGACCCAAAACACCGACAGTTTTAGTGTTAATTTTGCAGGATCACCTATTCACCCCCTTTAGGTGCTCTGACAATTGCAATTGACCTGCAACTCATTGTATTGGGATCTGTATTGTCCCTAATGGCAATCATCACAACCTATATTGCTCAGATCATATCCTTGGCATATCTATCACAGAATCATTTGCATACAACAATTGCATGTCTTTGAGGTTGTTCATATTACAAAAAGGGGAAAGCACAATAAATCATTGCTCGTCTTCATTGGTGTCCACAAGCTTCTTGTGTTGTTTAAGAACACGTGCTGGGAACTCGTCCACCTTGGTAGGGAGGCCATTCTTGTCCAGACCCACCTACCTGTGGCGTTGAATGCTGGCTGTGAACTCCATGCATGCATTCCTGCCTTACCCAAATGAGTTGATGTTGGGTTTGATGGTGATAGTGCTGCGCGCCACTAATAGTGCAATGTATCATGTTTTTTATTTAGCGGACAATCTTAAGGAGGAGGTGGCTGTTGTCGGGGTTTTGGGTCCGACCGCACACCCGGGGTTGCCCCTCAAGGTGCTTTTTGGAGTAGGACGGTGCTGTCAACTGTAGCTCAATGGTTCGTGCTAGTCGCACGAGAGACGGTAGACAATGGTTTACAGGTTCGGGCCGCTTTGGAGTGTGTAATACCCTACGTCCTGGTGAGAGTGTTGTATATGGTGAGTTACAAGGTGATTCTCTAATGTGTAGGAAGATGAGGTGGATGGCTGAGTAGTGGGTTCTGTCTTTGAAGGGGTGCCCCTAGGCCTTATATATTCGACCGTGGGGCGGTACATGCAGATATGATGACCACGTGCACCTAAGAAATAGTGAACTGATTGAATCTATCTTCCTATGGCTCTGCCGACTCATCCTCGGTTGGCTCCGTCGTACGGGGTTCCAGCGCGGGAAGGTCGGGTCTCTGTTGTGATTACTTGCTTGAAGTTACTGGGCCGTCTGAGTTCGTATCGATCCAACCTTGTGTTGATTCGCTTCACTGGTCGTTCTTCCCCAGGCCCACGAAGGAATGACCTTACGATCCATTGGACATTTGGGTCTTTCGAAAGGTCTTTTATCCTTCTAGTGGACCCGGGGGATATCTATCCCCCACAAGCCCCCGATCTTTGGGTTGATTTTGAAACAATCGGCCCAGAGATCCTAGTCTTTGTTTGTAACAGGAAGTTCTTTCTGGGTAATCTGGTAAAAATGATCTCTTACTATCTCCTTCTGCTTTCATCACTCGAAAATTGGTGTTCTGTCTTAGACTTTTGCTTCGGAGGTCAGCACTTCATCTTGCAGGACTTTGTACTTCATTGGGTGCACCGAAGGTGCACCCAATGGGTGTAGCCCCCGAGCTTCGAGTGGATTTTGAAAATAATCCACTCGAAGGTCTTCATTTTGAGTATTGTCAGAAGTCACCTTCACCTTCCATTCGTATTTTATCGGAGGTCAGCCTTGTATTGGTCTTACCCTATGCTTTAGAGATCAGCATTGTCTTGGTCTGAGACGATGATTCATTGGGTGCGCCGAAGGTGCACCCAATGGGTGTAGCCCCCGAGCTTCAAGTGGATTTTTGAAAATAATCCACTCGAAGGTCCTCATTTTATGCCTTCTTTCAGTAATCCTCTTCCCTTCTTGTCGAATGCTTTGGAGGTCAGCACTATGTTGTTGATATTATGCTTTAGAGGTCAGCATATATTTTGTCTTTGAGACTGAGTTCGTGATCTGCTCATATCTTGCTAGGCAGCGCTATTTATTTGATCTGTGACTGATTGGACGTTCGACAGGTGACCCTTGGCTAGTCTTTGTTATTACTTCTTGCTTCAATGCTTCTGTCGATTGGACTTGTACCTTGTTGGCTATATTTGGCTTTCCTTTGATCCTTGTTGATATCTCACTTTTGTCTTGAAGTATTCATTGCACGCGCTGCGCGGATGTGACAGTTTTGAAAAATATACTGGTATTTCCTGGGCGTCCCCCCCAATGGGTGTAGGCAAGGGACGGCTTGGTACACTGAGTATTTTAGCAAACTGTCTTTGATGTGACTACGGGTGTAATCATATCGCCCGTGCAGTTGACTGGAGTCCCAATGGGTGTTGTGCTGCGTGAAACGGCGTCAGCCGCCTGACGTGTCTTCAGATGGTTTGAATTGCATATTGAATTTTTGCGATTGTTCAGTAGCCGTGGTAGGAGGTGAGCGGTTGCCTCCTTCTTCTATAAATAGTGTTCTTGCTTCCCCGGCATTTTCACATCTCTTACTGCTCTTTGCTGCTTGCTTTCTTCTTCCTCCTTCCTTTCCATCATGGGCAAGAGTAAGAAGGGTAGCAGTTCCTCGCCACGCTCCGGTGATAAGCGCAAGCATGAGCCGACTCCTCCCTCGGACGACTTCGGCGACTCGGAGTACTCAGAGGAGGAGTTCTCCTTCGAGTCCGAAGGGTCTCCGGCCCCCGCCTCTCCCCCAGCGTCGTCTGATGATTCAGACGACTCCCAGGGGATTGCCGCGGAGGTCTGGACCTACATCCGGGCGGTCGAGCGTGCCGGGCTCGAGGGCTCGGATGAGTCGGAGTACTCCTCAGACGAGGAGGACTCCTCGGACTCGTCCGAGGAGGGCAGCGGCGGCGATGGCGGAGGCAGCGACGATGATGGAGGCGACAGCGACGGCGGCGACGGCAGCGACAAAGGCGGTGACGGCAGCGGCGAAGGCGGCAACGACGACGGCGAGGGCGGCTACGGCGGTGGCAGGGGCAGTAGCAGGGGCAGCAGCAGGGGCAGCAACCGGGCCAGTGGTTAAATGCCACTGGTTTTTAGATATTAGTATAGATTAGTAGTAGAAATAATATTAGTGAAATAACGTAGTAGTAGTAGTAGTAGTAGTATAGAATAGTGTAAGGTAATGTAGTAGTAGTAGGGAAGTATCAACTCATAACGAGTTGATTTGCAAGTCCTTGTAACTTCCCTCTCATGAAGAATGACGTGGTCTTTCCCTGTGTTAACTTCTTTGCTTCCCGCGACGATGGTGTCTTAGAAACAGTGGTCAAGTTATAGATGGCATTGGCGCTTCTGAAATAGTGTCCGATTGATGGCGGGGCCACGCTGGTGTTTTTAGAATTAACGGTCGAGTGGTCACTGTTGTTACCAGCGTTATAGGAGTAAAAACCGAGTGACTGACAGCAGTGTCAACGTTTTAGAGGCAACGGCCGGGTGAATGATGGCGTCATCGGCGTTTTAGAAGTAATAGCCGAGCGACCTATGACAGCATCGGTGTTTTGGAGGCAACGGCCGAGTGACTGATGGCAACGTCGGTGTTTTAGAAGTAACGGTCGAGTGAAGGATGGCGCCGTCGGCGTTTTAGAAGTAACAGCCGAGCGACTTACGACAGCATCGGTGTTTTGGAGGCAACGACCGAGTGACTGATGGCAACGTCGATGTTTTAGAAATAACGGGCGAGTGAAGTCAGCATTTTTAGAAACCATGGCTGAGTCAATTTGGGCCGCGTTGGCCGTTTTAGGAATCGGCGGTCGAGTGATGACATGGCACGCCGACCTTTTTAGAAATAGCAGCTGAGTGATGACGTGGCATGCCAGCGGTTTTAGAAATAACCGCTGGATGAAAACGTGGCACGCCAGCGGTTTTAGAAATAACCGCTGGGTGCTGACTGGGCACCTTTTAGAAACGGCATCTGGCCTGGGAAAACCCTATATGTACTGCATTGTTCCGTGTCTCCGCATTCTGTGCCCTAGTTCTTGCTTTCCTGCTTCCAGATCCTCTCTGCCGATTTGCAATTTTGCTTCCACTCTGCTCGCCGCCGAGGTTGAGATGGCGCCTAAGCGGAAAGCTTCGAGTTCGTCTGCTGCTGTCATTCCCCCCATCGACCCCAACAGTCAGTTGCCTTTCGCATGTAACCACATGTCTGTTGTTTCTGAGTCTGACCTTCTCCATCTTGTGTCTATCGGGGTTCTTCCTCCGAAAGAACTCTGTTCTTGGCGGATCTGCTGTGGGGTCACTGTTCCAACAGAAGATACCCATGAATCTGTTATTTATGTTCCATTCCTCCTCCGCGGTCTTGCTCTTCCTATTTCTCCCTTTTTCCGCGGTCTCCTTGATTTCTATCACCTGAATTTGACCCATCTGAACCCCAATTTCATTCTGCAAGTCTCTATCTTTGTTCATTTGTGTGAGGCTTTTCTTGGCATTCTGCCGCATTTTGGCCTGTGGAAATATTTGTATCACTGTCGCCCTGGGATGGCCGGAGGTCAGCACCAACTGGTAGGGGGCGCGAGCTTGGAGATGCGCCGCGGGAGGAAAACCGATTATCTTGACATCCCGCTCAAAGACAGCATCAAAGGATGGCGCTTGGAGTGGTTTATCGTGGAAAATCATGGGAATTCCCTCCCACCTCAGTCAGGGAGACAGCCGGATGTTCGTACTCCGAGTTGGACCGAGTCCCCCACAGACCAGGAAGTGGCTGAAGCAGGGGCTTTGCTAGCTGAAGTTGGATTGCTGAAGGGGAGGGGTCTGACTGCCGAGGCTGTAGTAGCTGACTTTGTCTTCAAAAATATTCAGCCGTTGAAGGACAGGGCATACCCGGCCTATCTGTATCGAGGTCTAGCCGATTCAACTCGGGTCACCAACAGAAAAATTCCTGCTGTGGACTTGGTGATCCGGCTTGAAATGATACTTAGAGGCAAGGTATCAAACATTGGCGCCCCTGTTGCGTACTCGGCCTGGAACCTGCCTCCTTCCAAAGCCTTTACTTATTTCGTGTCAAATCCTCCTTCTGCTGATAATGGTTTGGGCCTTAGAGTGCGACCCTCTACTGAAGAAGTTAGTGCTTTGGTTGCTTCGCTTGGAGAAATTCCTGATGATGAACGGCAGGTCCACTTTGAAGTGCCTTTGGATCCTAGTGATGCAGAGATAAGTGCCATGCTGGATATGTTGGCTGGAGATTCTTCTGATGCTGCTCCGACTGAAACATTGGTGGTGGTTCCCATCCCTGAAGCTGATAAAGCCTTGGACGCTCAGAAGCCTGTCAATGTTCGTCCAAAGCGTTCTCGCCGAGTTGACCAAGCCTCTCTTCCTGCTGAGGGGGAGAAAAAGAAGAAGAGACGCCTTCATCAGGTGTCTAGCTTGGGTCAAGGTGCCGGTACTTCTGCTCCTGTTGCTAAGGAAGTGCTAGTACCTGAATTCATTGAAGCCGATCCCAATGGGTGTGGCCCGTCTGACGCTGAACCCAATGGGTGTACTGTCCGTCTTGCTGATGATAACAGTGAAGAAGAAGAAGACGAAATCCCCCTGATTAGGAAAAACAGCTGTCGTTACACTGCCAGTGGGGAAAGTAGCGGTGTTCCCTCCCCAGCCTTATCTGCCCTCATTGGACTGCAGGAATTATCTCTGGCCAACTTTGATCAGACTCTTGAGGATATGATTCCAGAAGATTTGGTATCAGAGCCGGTAGATGATGGTGCTGAGGATGTTTGTGCTAATGTGCTCGACGCCAGGTTGGGGTCCTCCCGGGCAGCGTCCTGCGCCTCATCGACCTTGGAGCGTAGTCTTGAGGGTCAGGAGGCTGGTTTGGATTTCCCTCCTCCAATGGAAGTGACCGAGGGACCCTCAGCTTTAGAAGTGGCTGTTGCAGAGAACTTGACCCACAATGACAGTGCCAGCCTTTGCCCAGCCCCCGAGGGTGCTGCCGGAGATGATCCGGCTCAAATGGATAGTGCCAGCTACTACCCAGCCCCCGAGGGTGTTGCCGGAGATGATCCGGCTCGGATGGGTAGTGCAAGCCATGATCCAGCCCCCGAGGGTGTCCGAGTGGGTTCTCCCTCTTGCACCTCCATGGATGTTCACGTAGGGTCCTCTCCCCCACACTCTGGTTGCATGGTAACAACCCAAACCTTTGGTCAGGGGGTTGCTTTAGAGGCCAGCGTGCCTGATGACAAGGTTTTGGGCTCTGCCGATGTCACTGAATTGGTTGCTGCTGGATCGTTGCAAGTTGCTCCGAGTGGTGATCCTTTGCCGAGCCATCAGTTGATCTCTCACGACTTGGGAGTCGCTTCCTTCTTCTCCAACTTCCAGGTATTTTGGTTTCTTCTAGTCTGACTTTTACCCAAGCAGGCGGTTATCCTCATGCTCGTCTGCTTTTTAATGCCAGGCGTTGGTCGATGAGATGTCCAGTCGGATGAGGTTGCAGGGTGTTTCTGTCCTAGAAGGAGCTTTGTCTCTGGCGCGTTGGAATCTGGTGCTGCTTCAGCGGCGTGTTTCTGACTTAGAGGCGGCGAATGCTGGTCAGTGCCCTGGTGCTTCCTTCTGGCTACCTTATCAAACTGCTTCTTATTTTAACACCTTTGCTTGACTGCTTCTCGCTAGATATGACTCGGCAGTATTCTGTTCTTGAGGAAAAACATTCTGAAGACCAAGCTGAACTGGTCCGGCGGTGTTCTGATCTTGAGGAAAAGTATTCCCAAAGTCAGACGGAACTGGCCCAGGTCTCTGCTTCTCTGAATGACGCCAACACGCTGAACTTTACCCTCCGCGCTCAGCTTGACTCTGAGAAGGTAACCTGTGAATCCAGGTTTTGTTTTGTTGTGTTTTTGTTGCTTGCTCGACGTTTGAAAAAGCTGATTCTTGCTTGCAGGAAGAAAAACGTGCCCTTGTCACTTCTCGTGACAATCTTGACAGGCTATATCGTAACTCTAGCAACTCGTTGACCATCCTTGAGAGGAGTCATTGTTTTACCAGGGAGGAGTTAGACAATCTTCGTTATAAGCTGCAGGAGTCCTTGGATGATGTGATTCGCCTTAGGGAGTTGATATCGGCCAAAGATGTTATCATCAAGAATCTGCATGCTTCTAAGAAATCTGTCACCCAGGAGCTAGAGGCTGCCCAGTTGGCCATCAAGATTGCTGAAGAGACTTCCGCTACTCTGAGAGCCCAGCGCGATAAAGCTATGGATAAAGCTATTCGCGCGGGGTGGATTCTGATGAGGAGACCTGGTGTGGTTGTCCCTGACGACATAGCGACGGATGTGAACGCTGCTCCCGATTCCTCGAGTCGCCCTTCTTCGTCAATTGCTCCTGAGAAAAATGTCGAAAAATAGAGAAACACCGCATGCTTCGAGCGCATGGTTAATGTGCTCGAATGTTTTGTTACAGGACACCTTTTAGTACTGAATGCTACTATTGTTCTCCTATTGTTTTAGAATTCAACAGTATCTACATTTGTGGATGCAAAATGTAGCGTAATGGTTTTGAGGCCTCTTTTTGGGACATAGAGGCCGCCCCTGGATGAGTAACCGTGTACGCGCTGAGTACGTTGCGCCACGTAGTATTAGCTCAAACCAATCGCTCCACTAATGTGGCTTAGTGGCCACCTTGAGTTAAGAAAGCGTGAACAGGTTGCACCGCTTTTTAAGTCATCATCGACTTAAACCGATTGCTCTGCTAGCAGGGCATAGTGGTCACCCTGAGTTAAGTAAGCGCGGGCATGTTGCACCGCCTTAAGTCGTTGCCGACTTAAGTCGATTGCTCCGTTAGCAGGGCATAGTGGTCACCCTGAGTTAAGTAAGCGCGAGCATGTTGCACCGCCTTAAGTCGTTGCCGACTTAAGCCGATTGCTCCGTTAGCAGGGCATAGTGGTCACCCTGAGTTAAGTAAGCGTGAGCATGTTGCACCGCCTTAAGTCGTTGCCGACTTAAGCCGATTGCTCCGTTGGCAAGGCATAGTGGTCACCCTGAGTTAAGTAAGCGTGAGCATGTTGCACCGCCTTAAGTCGTTGCCGACTTAAGCCGATTGCTCCGTTAGCAGGGCATAGTGGTCACCCTGAGTTAAGTAAGTGCGAGCATGTTGCACCGCCTTAAGTCGTTGCCGACTTAAGCCGATTGCTCCGTTGGTAGGGCATAGTGGTCACCCTGAGTTAAGTAAGAATGCAGATCGATAATGAACAATTTGAGTGCTCTCGAGGTCTTCTTATTGATGATATATTTCCTAATTTACAGAGTACATTGTCGTCCCAATAGCTTTTGGAATACAGCTAGGGGTAAAACTTCCTGAGGTGTTCTATGTTCCATGAGTTCCCGATTTCCGTGCCATCCATCTGAGTGAGACGATATGATCCCGGCCGAGTGACTTCTGCTACTGTGAATGGTCCTTTCCATAGAGGTGACAACTTGTGCCGCCCCTCCCCCGTTAGAATTCGGCGGAGGACGAGATCTCCCACTACGAAGGATCGATGTTTCATGGTCTTATCGTGATAGCGCCTCAGGGTTTGCTGGTACCATGCTGATTGAATTACCGTGTTCAGTCGTTCTTCTTCGAGTACATCAACATCCTCCAGCCTAGTAGCCTCGGCTTCTGCTATGTTTTCGAAGATCAGCCTTGGCGCCCCAAACTTGAGATCAGCAGGTAGCACAGCCTCTGAACCATAGACCATGAAGAAAGGGGTATTTCCATGCAGAGCTCGACTGGGTTGAGTTCTTAAGCTCCAAACGACGTAGGGCAACTCCCTTATCCATTTCCCTGCAAATTTTTCATTTTTATCAAAGACTTTTTTCCTGAGGGCCTCCAATATCATCCTGTTAGCTCTTTCAACCTGCCCGTTGGCTCTTGGGTGTGCCACCGAAGCGTATTTGATCTGAATGCTTTTCTGCTCACAGAAGTCAAAGAACTCTAAACTTGTGAAATTGGACCCCAGGTCAGTTATGATACTATTCGGTATTCCAAATCTGAATATTATGTCTTGTATGAACTCCACTGCTTTGGCTGAAGTTAAGGAAGCAATGGGTTTGAATTCTATCCACTTAGTGAACTTGTCAATGGCCACCAGCACATGAGTGTATCCTCCTTAGGCTTTCTTGAAGGGTCCAATCATGTCCAGTCCCCAGCACGTGAACGGCCAAGTTATGGGTATCGTTTGCAGTTGCTGTGCTGGCAGATGCTGCTGCTTTGACAGGTACTGGCAGGCCTCGCACCTCTGGACTAACTCGGCCGCATCACTCTGTAACACCCTAAATTTCATTTTGAGAATATAGTAATTTTTTTTTCTTGAATTAGAACATATATTTTTCTCTCCTTACAATTCCCATAACACTTGAAGTCATATCTCCTTAAATAAAAGTTTTATAACAAAAATTCAATAAAAATATTCTTATATAAAATTATCCTTGATTTAAGTTTATAAGTATTAATGTGAGAACATTTTTTTTAGAGATCATACAATAGAAACTATTATTCTTAAAATAATTACATTGGTGCTACATATTCAAAAGCAATTTCTTATGTAGAGTAATAAATGAATGAATATATATATGTATAAATAAAATGAATATTGCACCATGTTGGATTCTGATTGTGCATTTTGTTTGAGATAGAAAATTCAAACTCGGATTCAAAAATGAATTCAAATTGGAAATAGAAATGGGAATAGAAAAAGAAAAAAAAATAATAAAGCTCGCTTGGGCCGACTCCCTCTGCCGCGGCCCATCTCCTCCTTTTCCCTTCTCGTCACCGCGCCAACCCAGCTCAGCTTTCTAAGCCCAGCCGGCCCATCATTCCCACGGCCTTTTCTTTTTCTCCAGTGTATGGCGCGTGGGGCCCGGACGTCAGGACTCTATCTTCTTCCCCCTGGCTTCTTTCAACCGAACGCGAGTTCGTCGCCGCGCGCGCCGTGGTGCTGGATTTTTGCTCGGTTGTAGGGGTCAGTTCCGTGGCGCGTAGGATGCGGACCCCCCCCCCCTTGCTATAAATTCGTACCGAGATCGCCTCCCTCCCTTCATCTCCCCACTGCCAGCCACCATCGCCATGAGAACAAGAGAGAGAGAGCTAGAGTGTGGCCGCCAACATGAATCTCGTCCGTGGGTCACTCCCCGGCCCGACGGGTGTTCATAGCGCGTCGCGGGATGCCGCCGCCTGCGTTGGACCAACTTCCGGGGTGGATTCGCTTGCCATCGTCGACGAATTGCTCACCGTCGTTAGTAGCCGCCATGGATCCGCCCCTCACCCGTGGACGGGGTACCTCGACGTCATAACTACAGGTAAGAAGCTACCCGATTGGTCCGCTATCTTATCTAGTTCGCGTAGGACCGATTAGTTGTGAGCTTGGAGTACTAGCTCGATGGGCGGGCCTGCGCCGGCGATGGTACACCGGTGGATGCCTGTGCGCCGCCGCTCCGGTGACCGTGTGGGGAAGGAGACCCTCCGACCGTTAGATCTGTGCCATGCGGTCTGGATTAGATCTAGGGGTAACCAAATATGTGCCGTTGGATCATGATCTGGTGGCCGGGATCAAATCCGGATACCGGGTTGGGTAGATGTAACATAGGCCGTTCGGTTCAGATCGAACGGGTGTGAATGGTCCGGGCTTCATAAAATCTGGGGCGCAGATTGATAATCCAACGGCTGTGGGCCTGTACCGGTTCGCGGGGCTCGGGTTATAATCTGGGTCGTTGATAACAGATCGGACGGCCCTGTGATCCCGATACCCCTTCATCGTTACAAACTTACATAAGAGACCCCAGAAAATGTGTTAATCAACCCGCCGTCCTTGTCTGGGATTTTCTGAGTCTTAGGTATTTTTACGCGCCAGCCCCTGCGCTTTCTATTATTTGAGGCCCAGTCCAGAACTCGTTTAAATTGAATAAATAAAATAGAAAATGGATTTATAATATGAAAATAATTACTAGAACTTAGATAATTCATAGAAAATTTATTTTAGCTCCAAATTGAACCATTCCAGTTTCTAAAATTTTGTAATAATATTCTTCATCATTTAGTGCCTCTGTTTTGTCATGAAAACAATTAGGAATTTAATCTCTCATTTAATCCATTTTAAACACATAAAACCTTTGAAAATTCATAACTTAAAATCTACAACTCCAAAATTAATAATTCTTTTTCCTGTGATCTTATTTTAATATGTAGATTACTAATATGTATTTTGGCATACATGTTTGGTGTAATGTTAATTTTGCCTATACCATGTTTGTTTGAATTGCTACGACTAGCAGTGAGGTCACGAGAATCTGAAGATCATCCTGGTACCTGGAATCTCAAGTCCCAGGCAAGTTGTGCCCTTGATCACTTCTCTTTACCCAGCCATGTTCTGATTAATCATAATGATCTGCATAGGTTAATTTTGATGGGACCCAATAGGTTACCTTAGTTTGTCTATCTTTATACCTTGTTTACCACTGAACTTTCTGGGTAGTACTTGCTAGTGCTATATGTGGTTTTGGGTATGGAGATACACTATTCATGATTACACTTTTGTTATCAGTTGTTATTTATTGTTCATGATAAGATCATTATGTTAATTGGAACATGGAGAACCACCCGGGAAAACAGTGCTACCACAAGGGAGGAATGGGACCCCTTGGCTGATTAATTAGGAAAGCTAGTGGAAGACTACCTTACCCGAAAGGGGCAAGGGCAGTAGGGGAGAGGTCAGTGTAGGGAGGCCCTCGGGAGGATTTTGCTGCGATGGCGGTCCTGCAAGGGATTCCTGCACTGGATCTTCCTATAAACTGTAGCGGGTTTTCGGAAGCTAGTGGAACTTTGTAAAGGCCTCGTAGTGGATCCCTAGCCATTCACCTCGGTAGTGTCTAAGGGCCTTGCAAACCCTGGCGACATGGGATACACGACTTGTGGGTAAAGATGCGCAACCTCTGCAGAGTGTAAAACTGGTATACTAGCCGTGCTCACGGTCATGAGCAGCTCGGACACTCACATGATTAATTTATGGAACTAAATTCAATTTGTCATATGCATTGCATCGCAGGTGATATTGTTACTTTTGTTCAACTATTTAATTGGGTTGGTATTTACTTATACTTAGTAACTGCTAATAAAATTTTGACCAACTTTAAAAGCAATGCTCAGCTCTAACCATCTTCTTTGGTAAGCCTTACACTTCACGTGAGCTCCCACCTTTGGCGAGTTCATGCACATTATTCCCCACAACTTGTTGAGCGATGAACGTATGTGAGCTCACTCTTGCTGTCTCACATACCCCACAGGTCAAGAACAGGTACCACAGGATGAGGCGCATGGAGGATGCTGCGATGAGTTCGTGAGAGGTCTAGGTCGTCGTCTCCCAGTCAACTTTGGGTTGCTGGACCGTTGTCTCCTTATAATGTAATTATTTATTTTGTATAGAACTCCTGTTATATAAAGTTGTGACATTCGATCCTGTGCCACTATACATCATATGTGTGAGACTTGGTCCCAGCATACCTGGTGTTTATGTTAACCCCGGGTTTTGGACCCCTAAAATCCGGGTGTTACAGAAGTGGTATCAGAGGAATGTTGACTGTAGGACGAAACCTAGATAGAACTGGACAACCATTCTTTACTTACCTTACTCTGATTCTTTTCTAAACTTATCTTAATCTTTTTCTCATCTATTTCCGCTTTACTCTGATTACTCTTACCTTCCTGCTTCCAAAGACAAACTTGGATTTCACACTTTGAAATCCTGTACTTAAAGTGACCTTTAGGGATAGGAGACCTACTCTTAGGAACAAAGACAAAACTATTTTTATCTATGTGCTTGAATGTTTGTTCTTATGATACTTGTCTGATTTGGATCTTTGATTGAGTGTGATGGGTTGTGGAGTAATGTCCACAATTGCATCTACATATACACATAGGTATAAAATATATTTACAAAATAACTAGACAACCTAGATTATCCCCATTGGAACATATCTAGCTTAAGAGATTTATCTTATCCTAAAAGATCTCATTCTAACCAATTCATCTTAGATTCTCCCTTATCTTAATAAATCCATCTCATTTTAAAAGATTCTCTCTTATCTTAATAGATCCATCTTATCTTACAAGATACTCTCTTGCCTTAATAAATTCATCTTATCTTGAAAAGATTTTACCTTATCCTAATAGATCTAACTAATCTCAAAAGGCTCTATCTTATTCTTAGAGATCCATCTTGTCCTAATAAGCATACATATCCCATCCTAGGGTGACCACCATGATCTAAACCAAATCAATTAGATCTTATCTAGTCAAGCTAGTCATACCAATCTAATCTAGATCCCATCTAACCTAATATGATCTAATCTAAAGTGAGTTACTTAATGGACCAGTTAATACTTGTGAAAAAGATTAGACCCTCTCCACATGTTTTAACTTAGTTCACCCTACACTAAATAAAGAATGAGAGACCAACCCAACCAATAGAGTCTTGATGGATTGCATGACCTGCCTATTCCCACCCAACAACAAACAAACTTGTAACCTACATTTTGTAGTCTATCTCACCCATACATATCCCTCATCTTGACAGATTCTATCTCACACTCATAGATCCATCTTATCTTGAAAGATATTCTATTACCTTAGTAGACTCGTCTTATCTTAAAAAGATTTTATCTTATCCTAACCACTTTACTTATCTCATCCTAAAGTAACCACCATGATCTAATCCAAGTCAACGAGATCTTATCTAGTTTATCTAGTCATAACAAACTAACCTAGATTTAATCTAATGTGATCTAAATGTTATCTAACCTAATGTGGTCTACTAAAACAGATTAGTGATATTGGTGAAATAGATTAGACCCCGATCTGATAAAACATGAACCTAAATTAGTGCCTTACACCAACTCGCTAGTGATCAACAATCTAACCTACACCACAGGTTGCCTAGTTCATCTATTCCAAAGCAAAGCAAAGCTCGGTTCAAACCTACCTACTTTGTGTACCCCGTTTATCCTAACTATATATCCTTAGCCATATGTCCTTAACTCGGATGACAACCCCAAGAATAAAGGCCAAACAAGACCAACTACATCAAAGAAAGATAAGCATCAACTCAAGACTTCAAAGATCAAGTTGAATCGCCAAGATGAGTCAAGATCCACAATCTTGGATGGAGTCTTTCTTTATCCCACTCTTTCTTGCCCAAACCTATATAGGCTTTAAAAGATATCCTTTATCCTACATAATAAAGTAGCTATATAAATACCCATGCTTTCCTAATCACATGATAATTTGTGATATTAAAAAAAAATCTTTTGGTATTAAAACCAACTAGAGACTAAAGCATAGACTACAAACCAAACTTGTTGGATCCCCTTTCTTACTAATCTCGGGGACGAGATTATTTTTAAGGGGGGTAGGATTTGTAACACCCTAAATTTCATTTTGAGAATATAGTAATTTTTTTTTCTTGAATTAGAACATATATTTTTCTCTCCTTACAATTCCCATAACACTTGAAGTCATATCTCCTTAAATAAAAGTTTTATAACAAAAATTCAATAAAAATATTCTTATATAAAATTATCCTTGATTTAAGTTTATAAGTATTAATGTGAGAACATTTTTTTTAGAGATCATACAATAGAAACTATTATTCTTAAAATAATTACATTGGTGCTACATATTCAAAAGCAATTTCTTATGTAGAGTAATAAATGAATGAATATATATATGTATAAATAAAATGAATATTGCACCATGTTGGATTCTGATTGTGCATTTTGTTTGAGATAGAAAATTCAAACTCGGATTCAAAAATGAATTCAAATTGGAAATAGAAATGGGAATAGAAAAAGAAAAAAAAATAATAAAGCTCGCTTGGGCCGACTCCCTCTGCCGCGGCCCATCTCCTCCTTTTCCCTTCTCGTCACCGCGCCAACCCAGCTCAGCTTTCTAAGCCCAGCCGGCCCATCATTCCCACGGCCTTTTCTTTTTCTCCAGTGTATGGCGCGTGGGGCCCGGACGTCAGGACTCTATCTTCTTCCCCCTGGCTTCTTTCAACCGAACGCGAGTTCGTCGCCGCGCGCGCCGTGGTGCTGGATTTTTGCTCGGTTGTAGGGGTCAGTTCCGTGGCGCGTAGGATGCGGACCCCCCCTTGCTATAAATTCGTACCGAGCTCGCCTCCCTCCCTTCATCTCCCCACTGCCAGCCACCATCGCCATGAGAACAAGAGAGAGAGAGCTAGAGTGTGGCCGCCAACATGAATCTCGTCCGTGGGTCACTCCCCGGCCCGACGGGTGTTCATAGCGCGTCGCGGGATGCCGCCGCCTGCGTTGGACCAACTTCCGGGGTGGATTCGCTTGCCATCGTCGACGAATTGCTCACCGTCGTTAGTAGCCGCCATGGATCCGCCCCTCACCCGTGGACGGGGTACCTCGACGTCATAACTACAGGTAAGAAGCTACCCGATTGGTCCGCTATCTTATCTAGTTCGCGTAGGACCGATTAGTTGTGAGCTTGGAGTACTAGCTCGATGGGCGGGCCTGCGCCGGCGATGGTACACCGGCGGATGCCTGTGCGCCGCCGCTCCGGTGACCGTGTGGGGAAGGAGACCCTCCGACCGTTAGATCTGTGCCATGCGGTCTGGATTAGATCTAGGGGTAACCAAATATGTGCCGTTGGATCATGATCTGGTGGCCGGGATCAAATCCGGATACCGGGTTGGGTAGATGTAACATAGGTCGTTCGGTTCAGATCGAACGGGTGTGAATGGTCCGGGCTTCATAAAATCTGGGGCGCAGATTGATAATCCAACGGCTGTGGGCCTGTACCGGTTCGCGGGGCTCGGGTTATAATCTGGGTCGTTGATAACAGATCGGACGGCCCTGTGATCCCGATACCCCTTCATCGTTACAAACTTACATAAGAGACCCCAGAAAATGTGTTAATCAACCCGCCGTCCTTGTCTGGGATTTTCTGAGTCTTAGGTATTTTTACGCGCCAGCCCCTGCGCTTTCTATTATTTGAGGCCCAGTCCAGAACTCGTTTAAATTGAATAAATAAAATAGAAAATGGATTTATAATATGAAAATAATTACTAGAACTTAGATAATTCATAGAAAATTTATTTTAGCTCCAAATTGAACCATTCCAGTTTCTAAAATTTTGTAATAATATTCTTCATCATTTAGTGCCTCTGTTTTGTCATGAAAACAATTAGGAATTTAATCTCTCATTTAATCCATTTTAAACACATAAAACCTTTGAAAATTCATAACTTAAAATCTACAACTCCAAAATTAATAATTCTTTTTCCTGTGATCTTATTTTAATATGTAGATTACTAATATGTATTTTGGCATACATGTTTGGTGTAATGTTAATTTTGCCTATACCATGTTTGTTTGAATTGCTACGACTAGCAGTGAGGTCACGAGAATCTGAAGATCATCCTGGTACCTGGAATCTCAAGTCCCAGGCAAGTTGTGCCCTTGATCACTTCTCTTTACCCAGCCATGTTCTGATTAATCATAATGATCTGCATAGGTTAATTTTGATGGGACCCAATAGGTTACCTTAGTTTGTCTATCTTTATACCTTGTTTACCACTGAACTTTCTGGGTAGTACTTGCTAGTGCTATATGTGGTTTTGGGTATGGAGATACACTATTCATGATTACACTTTTGTTATCAGTTGTTATTTATTGTTCATGATAAGATCATTATGTTAATTGGAACATGGAGAACCACCCGGGAAAACAGTGCTACCACAAGGGAGGAATGGGACCCCTTGGCTGATTAATTAGGAAAGCTAGTGGAAGACTACCTTACCCGAAAGGGGCAAGGGCAGTAGGGGAGAGGTCAGTGTAGGGAGGCCCTCGGGAGGATTTTGCTGCGATGGCGGTCCTGCAAGGGATTCCTGCACTGGATCTTCCTATAAACTGTAGCGGGTTTTCGGAAGCTAGTGGAACTTTGTAAAGGCCTCGTAGTGGATCCCTAGCCATTCACCTCGGTAGTGTCTAAGGGCCTTGCAAACCCTGGCGACATGGGATACACGACTTGTGGGTAAAGATGCGCAACCTCTGCAGAGTGTAAAACTGGTATACTAGCCGTGCTCACGGTCATGAGCAGCTCGGACACTCACATGATTAATTTATGGAACTAAATTCAATTTGTCATATGCATTGCATCGCAGGTGATATTGTTACTTTTGTTCAACTATTTAATTGGGTTGGTATTTACTTATACTTAGTAACTGCTAATAAAATTTTGACCAACTTTAAAAGCAATGCTCAGCTCTAACCATCTTCTTTGGTAAGCCTTACACTTCACGTGAGCTCCCACCTTTGGCGAGTTCATGCACATTATTCCCCACAACTTGTTGAGCGATGAACGTATGTGAGCTCACTCTTGCTGTCTCACATACCCCACAGGTCAAGAACAGGTACCACAGGATGAGGCGCATGGAGGATGCTGCGATGAGTTCGTGAGAGGTCTAGGTCGTCGTCTCCCAGTCAACTTTGGGTTGCTGGACCGTTGTCTCCTTATAATGTAATTATTTATTTTGTATAGAACTCCTGTTATATAAAGTTGTGACATTCGATCCTGTGCCACTATACATCATATGTGTGAGACTTGGTCCCAGCATACCTGGTGTTTATGTTAACCCCGGGTTTTGGACCCCTAAAATCCGGGTGTTACACACTCTTTGTCGTTGGCCAATAGAAACCTAACCTGAAGACCTTCCCAACCAGGGTTCTGGATGCTGCATGCACTCCACACTGACCTACATGGACCTCGTCCAGAAGTTGCTTTCCAGTAGTTGAGAGAATGCATTTCATGAGGACTCCTGATGCACCCTGTCTGTATAGTGTTTCGCCAACGAGTGTATAGTGAGCTGATTGCCTTGCGATGCGCTCGGCTGCATTCTTGTCGTCTGGCTCTTCCTCATTTTTTATAAATCTGATGATCGGCCTCCTCCAGTCGTCAGAGTCCGACTCTAGTTGGCTCAGGGTATTACATTCTTCTGCCTGATCCTGTGAGATGCTTGGGTGTGATATCTCTTGGACAAAGACCCCAGGTGAGACCTGAGTCCGACTGGACCCTAGCTTAGACAACATGTCAGCCGCCGTGTTTCGATCTCTCTCCACATGGTGAAATTCCAGACCTTCAAATTTATCTTCTAATTTCTGGACGGCAGCGCAGTATTTTCCCATGGAATCGTTCGAGCAATCCCATTCTTTGTTTATCTGACATATGACTACCATAGAATCCCCATATACCATCAATCTCTTGATGCCCAATGATATAGCAATGTTCAGTCTGTGAATCAGAGCTTCATATTCTGCTGCATTGTTGGAGGCTGGAAATAACAACTGTAGGGCATATCTGAGGTGTTCGCCTCCGGGTGCAGTAAAGAGAATCCTTGCGCCCGCTCCCTGCAGCTTTAATGAGCCATCAAAATACATTTGCCATACTTCTGCGGTTTCTGGGTTATCTGGTACTTGTTGTTCGGTCCACTCCGACACAAAGTCAACCAGTGCTTGAGTTTTGATGGCAGTGCGAGGTCGAAATTCAATGTCGTGAGATCCCAGCTCGCAGGCCCATTTGGCTATTCTTCTGATGGCTTCTTTGTTGTGAAGAATGTCCCCTATTGGAAAACCAGTGACTACTATGACTTTGTGGTCGTCGAAGTAGTGACGGAGCTTGCGTGCAGTTAGAAGTACTGCATATAATAGCTTCTGAATTTGAGGGTATTTTTTCTTCGAGGGACCCAGAACTTCGCTGATGAAATAAACAGGGTGTTGCACTGGATAAGCATGTCCTTCTTCCGCTCGCTCGACTACTAACGCGGTGCTCACCACGTGAGTCGTGCAAGAGATATACAGCAGCAAATCTTCGGCTGGTTGAGTCGGCATGGCTCGACGCGACGGTTTCAGCACTGGTGGTGTTGTCAAGAATTTCTTCAGTGCCTCCAGAGCCTCCTGTGCCTCTGAAGTCCATTGAAACTTGTCCACCTTATTGAGCAACTTATAAAACGATAAGCCTTTTTCTCCCAACCTCGATATGAATCTGCTAAAAGCTGCCATGCACCCTGTGAGTCTTTGCACTTTCTTCTGCGACCGTGGTGCCTCCATCCTCATAATAGCCTCGATCTTTTCTAGGTTAGCCTCGATCCCTCGGTGGCTGACAATGAACCCGAGTAACTTCCCTGCTGGTACCCCGAAGACACATTTCTCGGGATTAAGCTTCCATCGATATCGCCGCAGGCTATTAAAACCAGTTGTAAATCTTCGATGAAATTTTCCGAATCTTCTGTTTTGATTACCACGTCGTCCACATAAGCTTCTACACGCTTGCCCCAGTGATCGGCTAAGCATGTTTGAATTGCTCTCTGATAAGTCGCTCCAGCGTTCTTGAGGCCGAACGGCATGGAGGTATAGCAGAAAGCACCGAATGGAGTGATGAACGCCGTTTTTTCCTCGTCTTCTTTCGCTAAGCTAATCTGGTGATATCCAGAGTAGCAGTCCAAGAAGGACAGCATAGAACATCCAGCGGTGGAATCTACCACCTGATCTATCCTAGGGAGCCCAAAGGGATCCTTTGGACAGTGTTTGTTGAGATCTGTATAGTCGACGCACAAGCGCCAATCCACCTTATTCTTTTTGAGTACAAGAACAGGGTTAGCTAGCCACTCAGGATGTAACACTTCTCTAATAAACCCGGCCGCGACCAAGCGAGCCAGCTCGGCACAAATGGCTTCTCTCTTGTCGGGCGTGAAACGACGTAATTTTTGCCGGATCGGCCTCGCCTGGGGGTAGACCTTCAGTTTGTGCTCGGCCAGCTCTCTTGGGACTCCCGGCATATCCGCAGGTTGCCATGCGAATACGTCTCAGTTATCTTGCAGGAATCGGACGAGCGCGCTTTCCTATTTGTCATCCAGGCTAGAGCTGATGATGGCGGTCTTGCGTTCATCAGCGAACCCGAGGTTGATCCTTTTAGTTTCTTCAGTCGGTCGCATAGAGGTCGCGACTTGAGCCTCGTTCGCTGGTATCGCGAGGTCTTCCTCAGGCTTAGAGTTTGCCTGCATAGAAGAAGTCACCGGCGGTTTGGTGGTGAGGGCCACCTGGATAGTTACTCGGAAGCATTCCACGGCGCCTTGAAAGTCGGCGCGCACAGTTATGATCCCCTGTGGCCCTGGCATCTTCAGTATCATGTAGGTGTAATGTGGAATGGCCATGAATTTCGCTAATCCAGGCCTCCCGATGATGGCGTTGTATCCACAGTCGAAGTTCGCCACCTCGAACCTCAGGAACTCGGTTCTGTAGTTTTCCGGAGTTCCGAAGGTGACCGGCATGTAGATGTGGCCCAGCGGGTATTCTCCTTCGGTCGGCACAATGCCGAAGAAAGGAGTATCAGACTCGTGGAGCTCTTTGAGGTGAACTCCCAAGCCTCGAAGCGCCCGGGGGAAGGTGACGTTGATGCTGCTCCCCCCGTCCACTAGTACCTTCTTCACCCGGCTCTCTCGGATCACCGGATCGACGAGGAGCGGGTATCTGCCCAGGTGGTCGAAGTTGAGCCACTGATCTGTCCGAGTGAAGGTGATCGGGTGCTCCGACCATCGGTACGGAGCGGGAGGACCGGTGGTCGCCACCAATATTTGGTGATCGTTGAGCTTTTGTTGTGTCTTGTTCTCCTGCGACCCATGTCCGCCAAAGATGACGTTGACCTCTCTGTCGACGCGCGGGAAGGCTCTATCTCCTCCCTCCTCCTATTGCTGGGGTTGTCGCGGTTCTGGTCCTCCCCGCGGTGGAGGAGGAGGTAGAGGCTGGAAAGGTCGGCCGTGCCCAACGGAGTGCTTGAAGTCCCTGCAGTTCCGGAGGGTATGGAGCATGTCCTTGTGGTACGGGCACTGGGTGTCGAGGATGTCGTCCAGCGTGCGTTCACCTCCACGAGGTCCTCCCCGGGCGTGAGAGGCGGGTGGTCAGGCGGCGTGAACTTCTTCGCGAGGCCTCTTCTCCTAGCGCTTGTCGGGCTGCTGGTTCATGTCGCGTCGTGGCGCTGTCGGTGCTGGCTTCGCTCCTCCGATGAGGTCCCGAGCTCGCTCGTCGGCAGTGATGTAGAGGTTGGCTTCCCTGAATAGCTGTTCGGAGGTAGTCGGTGCCTTCTGTAATATGGCGCAGACGAAGGCTGCGTCATCAGAGCCTCTATAGAAGTCCTCGATTACTGCTGCCTCCGCGACCTCGGGGATACGATTTCTCATGGTCTGGAACCTTTTGAGGTATGACCTGAGAGTTTCGTCCCCCGGCGCTTGATGGATTTTAGGTCCCATGGTTGCGCCGGTTTGTCTGAGAGGGACTGGAAGTTGGCGATGAAGCGTCGACTGAAATCACTCCAGTCATCGATGCAGTGTCGTGGTAGATGTCGCAGCCATTGCAGCGCGTCTTGCCCGAGGACAATGGGCAAGTATGCGGTCATCATGTCCTCGGTTGCCCCGGTGGCTCGGGCAGCGGTAGTGTAGACGGCCAGCCAGCCTCCCGGATCCTGCTTAGGCTCATATTTGTCAATGTTGGATACCTTGAAATTAGGGGGCCATTGAATGGCTCTAAGGCGTGGAGTAAGTGCCGACACTCCACACGTGTCCTCCTGTCATCGAGGATAATGTCTGTCCCGGGGAGGGGAATGGTTGTCGCGGTGCTTCGACCGTCCCCAGGTGGTGCCGCCAGTCAAAGCTGTTACCGACTCGGTTCTGGTGGCCTGACTCCGGGTTGGGATGCCGTGATCCCTGTCGTATTCTTCCTGGCGACGGATCTCGCTCTCGTGTCATCGTTCGCGTGAAGCGTTGATGGAGCTCCTTGCGTCCCGCCGACTGTTGATGGTATGTCGTAGATCATTCGGCGGATGCGCGAGAGGTAGAAGATGGTTGGCCGCTCGAGTGAACAGTCGCCGGTAACCCTCGGCGTCGGGGGTCCGAGGGAGACCGTCGGCTATCCGAGCCAGCACTCCGCCGACTTCACTTGGCGTGTTCAAGGCCCGGGCGAAGTCGGGGTTCAGGTTGCGCCCGAAGAGAGGATTTTCCCGACGTTGCTTAGTTTCCTGTTCGGCATGTTCCTGAGCTCGCCGGCGATCGCGTCGTCGGGAATTCCTTCTTTCCCGGAAGACACGCTCTTCTGGGGTTTCTCCCATCTCTGAGGCCTCGTCTCGCGACACAGGCTGCGCTGGGTCCCGCTCTCCAGCCTCGTGATGTCTCCAGATATTTCGGCGTCGGTTCCTTCGTCGGCGGGACTCCCGCTGAGGGGGTTCCTCTCCGGGTACGGTCGGCTCGTCGTCGGAGATGGGGGTGACTCTGCTCTCCCGATGAAGAGGACGTCGGGGTAGAATGGTACAGCTATTGTGACGATCTTCTTTCTGTTCTCCTTTGAGGGCGGAGACGCAGAAAGAACAACTTGCTTCCTCCCGATTTTATTTATCTCTTTCTTTCTCGTGATTTGTGTCCATTCTTCCGTCGGAGAAGTAGGCAATGGAGTTTTCCGGGTTGGTGGGCCTCAGGCCTCCGTCTTGCCGGAGGCGATCTTTTTTCGGAGCATCGGAGGTTGCGCCTTTTCCTGCTTTTCCCCGATTTTCACGGAAATCTTTGAGGAAGATCTTCTCTTCGTCGGGTCCGCAATGCGATGCAGAGTTCCCTCCTCATCCGCTACAGCCGAGATGGTTCCAAAGCAGAATGTGGATCCAGGGCGGAAGACGATCTTGTGCAGGAAAGTGACGGCCATTGAGCTAGCTTGGATCGACAACACACCCCCTACCTGGAGCGCCAGCTGTCGGGGTTTTGGGTCCGACCGCACACCCAGGGTTGCCCCTCAAGGTGCTTTTTGGAGTAGGACGGTGCTGTCAACTGTAGCTCAATGGTCCATGCTAGTCGCACGAGAGACGGTAGACAATAGTTTACAGGTTCGGGCCGCTTTGGAGTGCGTAATACCCTACGTCCTGGTGAGAGTGCTGTATATGGTGAGTTACAAGGTGATTCTCTAATGCGTAGGAAGCTGAGGTGGATGGCTGAGTAGTGGGTTCTGTCTTTGAAGGGGTGCCCCCTAGGCCTTATATATTCAACTGTGGGGCGGTACATGTAGATATGATGACCACGTGCACCTAAGAAATAGTGAACCGATTGAATCTATCTTTCTATGGCTCTGCCGACTCATCCTCGGTTGGCTCCGTCGTACGGGGTTCCAGCGCGGGAAGGTCGGGTCTCTGTTGTGATTACTTGCTTGAAGTTACTGGGCCGTCTGAGTTCGTATCGATCCAACCTTGTGTTGATTCGCTTCACTGGTCGTTCTTCCCCAGGCCCACGAAGGAATGACCTTACGATCCATTGGACCTTTGGGCCTTTCGAAAGGTCTTTTATCCTTCTAGTGGACCCGGGGGATATCTATCCCCCACAGCTGTGGCAGGATGCCAAGCATCACAAAACGCTTGGAGAGGTTAGTTCTAATACTTGCAAGGTTTTATATTTGTCACTATTCACTATAGAGATACTGTTCTAGGAAAATACTTAATGGTAAATAAACGAACAAGTGCAACCGAGCGAATGCTCGGTATTATGAAATAGAACTGCACATGACCATCTTTCTTTTGTTCTATATAATTTATGCTCTAAATTCTTAGCTAAATGAAAATGATGTATTTTATTATGGAATGTTGCTTTGTTTTGAAATGAAGATGTTCCCCACCGGAGGGGATCCAATCGTCGTGCAAAAGTTGTGGCGCCAAACTTCAAAGTTGCGATATTGGGTGCACTAATATTTTATTGAATAATTTGTGCGTTGTTGCAACGCACAGGGCATGTACTAGTCTAGAATATACAATCCAATTTATATAAGTCTATTAGAATGTTTGCTTATACAAATATTAGCGGGTAAAAAGCAAAACAATAACATAAAATAAGCATCTAATGACCTACTTAGGGCACATTTTAGTCTCGATTCATATGGATTGGCCAAGATTGGGTGGGTTTAAATCTCTGTCAAGTCAAAAATCTTCTTAATTTTTTCAATCCCCTCCAATTCATGTGGGATAAAAATAATCGAATAAGGCCTTATGGATTACTAGGTATGTGTATGTGCATTGCCACGGGAGTTAAAATTTAGTCTTCAATAAGTGAGGTAAGCTCATTAGTGTCCCAACGAACAAAGTCTTTAGGCAACAACTCTGCAAACATGATCACATCCATAGATGTAACTTATCAACCTTAGACAACACTTTAGATATGATCACATCAAATTGTTACTGATGTTGATTGAACGGATCAGTTCGAAAATCCTACCACCACCGGAGGGTGAGCTCCTAGGAGACGCATGATGATATATGATGGGTTCACCTTCTTCCATCTCGTCTACCATAAAATTTCCTTTGCACTCCGTGCTGCAAAAGGATTTGTCACCCCTACAATCGGAATACAGTATACCAAACATCAATAGAACCATGTGCCTATTCAAGAATAGAAAAACACCTATAACAATGATTCATCTACTAGATACCTAGATCATATCTATGTTGTTTGTTTGCTATTTTAACTTATTTAAGCAGGATTATTGTATAATCTAAAGGGTAAACAAACAGGGCCTAGATGTTCAGCCAACATTATTGTATATTACAAATCCAATTGATTCCACTTCAAATGTTGTTCAGATGTGGGCCTGTGTCACATGCACAAGAAGGGCATCATTTTCGCTTTTTACCTAACAATGGTTTTTCTTGTGCAAAAAAATAACCATCACAACTGCAGCTGAACCACTTGAACCAAACAACACCTTCATGTTAGCATTTGGGAGCCCAACAAAACTCTCCAACTTTTTTATTTGAAACAAAGGAAAACCATAGGAATTTTAGAGGAATTTAATTCCATAGAAAAATTTTCTATACACCTCTTTTGAATGAAGGATTGAACCCTATTGTTGGGGCCATGCTTCGGTGCGCCGAAGGTCTCACACGAAGAAGCAGCTTCGGCTGAAGTCGTCCCCAGAAGATGGCCGAAGGTTCCTTTTCATGAAGCTTCGGCGTTACAAACCGACATAGAGATAGAATGACCTTTTTATCCATAGAGGTCTGAGTCAATGTTGTAAACTTTTGTAAGGGGCATAATTGTAATTTGTCACAGGCTGCGACCTGTGCCTATAAATAGATGAACAGTACCTCTGTACTGTTCACGCGAACCTGTCATTTGCCTTCGCATCGCACTTGTATTCTCGTCTTCCTCAGGACCGAAGGTACATTTGTAATTTGAAATCATTTATATTTGTTCATGTTAATAAAGATGGAAATGATTCTATGATAACATTTAAATGTTTATTTTATACTTCATGATTTATATGAGTACTTCGTCCCTCGTTATTATGTTTACGAAGGTACACCCTTCGTAACCTTCGTCCGAAATTCTTTATATCCCGAAAGGATATAAGGTGGTGGAGGACGAAGGACTTTAACATTTAATATTTTCTGTGTTGCCTTGTTCTTAACTCTTAGCATTTGAGAACAAGCCCCCAACATTGGCGCCCACCTCCGGTGAACTCACTTCCACTTTTCTGAGCTGATGGCTTCATTCAACAATCAAGCTGGAGCTGCTTCGGCTTCGAAGTTGGTGCTCCCGATAACAGGCGGTTCTTGCTCAGAGCCGGCTAACAAGAAGCAGAAGAAGGAGGCTCAGAGAAGGGTGCAACATGTTGGAGTGCAGGGACCCTTCATCAAGTCAAAATGGTCTCATATTCCAATCACCTTCTCTCAGGAAGACCTTCAGCTTAAGGATTATCCCCACAATGATGCCATGGTTATCTCTTGCGTGATCAAAGGATTTCTGGTCCACAATGTCCTAGTTGATACAGGCAGTGCAGCTGACATTATATTTGCTAAAGCCTTCAGACAAATGCAAGAACCCGAAGACAAGATTCATGATGCTACGCACCCTCTTTGTGGCTTCGGAGGGCGGCAGATTGTAGCACTTGGGAAGATTACCATGCCGGTAACCTTCGGGTTTGTTAACAACACAAGGACTGAGCAAATTGTGTTTGATATTGTTGACATGGAGTATCCTTACAATGCTATCATTGGCCGTGGTACTCTTAATGCCTTCGAAGCAATTCTTCACCCAGCTTATCTCTGCATGAAGATACCTTCGGACCAAGGGCCTATCGCTATTCATGGAAGCCAGGAAGCTGCTAGAAGGGCCGAAGGAAGCTGGACTGACTCCAAGGCAATCCATAACATAGATGGAGCTGAAGCTTGTGAACAGTACAAATTCAGGAGGGAGAAGGCAGCTTCAGCGGATCAACCGAAGCCTATGTTATTGTGTGAAGATATAGCAGAGCAGAAGGTGTTGTTGGGCTCGCAATTATCTGAAGACCAGGAGAAAACCTTGATAAGGTTTTTATTCAACAACAAAGATGTCTTTGCATGGTCAGCTAATGATCTCTGTGGAGTAAATCGGGATGTTATTGAACATTCGCTTAATGTTGACCCATCCTTCAGACCCCGAAAGCAGAGGCTTCGGAAAATGTCCGATGACAAGGCCGAAGGGGCTCGCAATGAAGTAAAAAGACTCCTCAGTGCAGGAGTTATCAGAGAAGTGAAGTATCCAGAGTGGCTAGCTAACACTGTTATGGTGAAGAAGGCCAATGGCAAGTGGAGAATGTGTATTGATTTCACAGATCTCAACAAGGCTTGTCCGAAGGATGAATTCCCGCTGCCAAGGATAGACTCTTTAGTTGATGCAGCAGCTTCTTCAGAGCTCATGAGTCTCCTGGACTGCTACTCAGGCTATCATCAAATCTGGATGAAGAAGGAAGATGAGCCGAAGACTAGCTTCATAACCCCAAGTGGTACATATTGCTATCTTCGGATGCCTGAGGGGCTCAAAAATGCCGGAGGGAGTTTCAGCCGAATGACAGCGAAGGTTCTCCAGTCTCAGATAGGCAGAAATGTGCTGACTTATGTCGATGACATTATTGTAAAAAGCACGAAGCAGGAAAATCATATTGCTGATCTGCAGGAGACCTTCGCCAGCTTCAGACAAGCTGGTCTGAAGCTGAATCCAGAAAAATGTGTCTTCGGAGTGAAGAAGGGCAAATTTCTTGGATGCTTGGTTTCAACAAAGGGGATCGAAGCTAATCCAAATAAAATCGAAGCTATACTTCGAATGGAGCCACCAACCACAAGAAAAGGGGCCCAAAGATTGACAGGAAGGCTGGCATCTCTTAACAGATTTATATCCAGATCAGCAGAAAGAAACTTACCATTCTTCGAGGTGCTGAAGTCAGCTGAAGTCTTTCAATGGGGCCCAAGTCAACAAAAAGCCTTCGAAGAGCTAAAGCAATACTTAATAGATCTAACAACATTAACCCCACCAACGCCAGGGGCTCCCCTGTTGTTATATGTGGCAGCTTCGCACTCAGCAGTAAGTGCGGCACTTGTCCAGGAGAAGTTTGATGGTCAGGTCAAGAAGCAGGTCCCAATATATTTTGTATCTGAGGTCCTCAGTGTCTCAAAGAAAAATTATACAGAGCTGGAGAAGGTGTTGTATGCCGTTTTAATGGCATCCAGGAAGCTTCGGCATTATTTTCAGGCATACAATATTATTGTTCCTTCTTCGCAGCCGTTGAAGGATATCATGAGAAATAGAGAAGCTACTGGCCGGATTGGAAAATGGGCTGCGGAGCTCAATGAATTTTACATTGACTATGTGCATAGATCCTCAATCCAGTCTCAAGCATTGGCAGATTTCATTGCCGACTGGACGCCAGGGGCTCAGGACGAAGAAGCAAATAAAGATGCCGAAGTATGGACAGTGTTTTGTGATGGCTCTTGGGGAACCTTCGGAGCAGGTGCAGCTGCTGTGTTGGTCTCACCGTCCAAGGTTAAAACTTGCTATGCAGCAAGACTTGACTTCAGCTGCACAAATAATATAACTGAGTACGAAGCCCTGCTCCTGGGTCTTCGGAAACTGAAGGCAATGGGAATCAGAAGGGCGATTCTTAAAACTGATTCCCAGGTTGTTTCGGGTCATATTGACAAAAGTTGCAAGGCTAAAGACCCGAAGCTTGGAAAATACCTAGACACGGTCCGAAGGATCGAAGCTTCCTTCGAAGGATTTTCTGTTAAGAATATCCCTCGAGGACAAAATGAGCATGCTAATTTGTTGGCCAAGTCTGCAGCACAGGGGCTGCCGCTACCTTCGGATGTGTTTTTCGAAACAATAAAGGCACCTTCAGTGGAGCTACTTGAAAGAGCAGTCCTTAACATTTCTCCTGTGTACAGTGAAGATTGGAGAACTGAAATAATCTCTTACCTTCAGGGTAACTTCCTATCAGATGACGAAGCTTATAATAAAAGAATAGAGGCAAGAGCTCGTCCGTATATCATGATAGAAGGGGAATTATACAAGCATGGAGTTTGTGCCCCACTGCTCAAGTGCTTATCTAGAGCCGAAGGTATAGAATTGATGAAAGAGATACATGCAGGCCTGTGTGGATCCCACATCGGATCCAGGCCGTTGCTTGGAAAAGTTTTTCGCCAAGGGTTTTATTGGCCGAAGGCAGCTTCGGATGCAGCGGAGTTGGTTCAAAAGTGCGAAGGTTGTCAGAAATGTGCAAGAGATCAAAAGCAACCTTCGTCTTTGACACAGCTGATACAGCCCATCTGGCCATTGCAAAGGTGGGGCCTCGACTTGCTGGGTCCATTACCACCGGCTCAAGGCAATCTGAAATATGTTATAGTAGCTGTGGAGTATTTTTCCAAGTGGATTGAGGCGAAGCCATTAGCCACAATAACTTCGGCCACTGTCCAAAAATTTTTCTGGCAGAACATTGTCTGTCGTTTCGGAGTACCGAAGGCCATCACTGTAGATAATGGAACGCAGTTCGACTCCGAAGATTTCAGAAATTTCTGTGATCAAATTGGAACGAAGATCCATTTTGCATCAGTCAGGCATCCGGAGTCGAATGGGCTTGTTGAAAGGGCCAACGGCATCATAATGACAGGAATAATGAAGCTAATCTTTAATCAACCAAGGGGAAAGTGGCCAGATCAGTTGACCAAAGTGGTGTGGAGCCATAATACAACAACATCAAGGTCTACAGGCTTTACCCCATTTAAGTTGTTATTTGGTGACGAAGCAATAACTCCGGAAGAAGCTAAAGCTGGATCAATAAGAGTGGTAGCTTCGGCAGAATCAGGCGCCGAAGATGCTTGTCTTGTGGAAAAAGATGCCTTAGAAGGGATCAGGCTTCAGGCCGTGGAGAATATCAATAAATATCAAGCTGAAACAATCAAATGGCGAGATAGAAAGGTCCGGCTAAAAAATATTGAGCCGGGACACTTGGTGCTTCGGAGAGTGGCCAACCCAGATACAGTGGGCAAGCTACAATTGAAATGGGAAGGGCCTTTCTTAGTAGCATCTTCGTCGAGGCCTGGTTCGTACAGATTAAAGGACATGGATGGCAACGAAATTCCAAGATCTTGGAATGCAGATGAGCTTCGGAGATATTATGTATAACTTGATGTAATTTTTTTTTTATGTTTTTCTTTTTCTCTTTCATGGCACCCTTTTCCTTTCTAAAGGGGGAGAAAGGTTTTTAATGGGGCCATCATATGTAATTTCCTTTTTAGTTTTATAAGAGCAAAATCCCCCAAAGAATGTAAATGTAAAAGCTGAGAACGCACCATCGAGTGCCAAAACTGAAAAAAAGAGAGAAGAAGCTCCAAAGACGTCCCTAAGGGGATGCAGAGCTCTGATTCCGCCGAAAGTAAAAGGCGAAGAAGCTCCAAAGACGTCCCTAAGGGGATGCAGAGCTTACAGCGAAAAGTCAACGCTGATACCGCCTAAGTAAAAGGCGAAGAAGCTCCAAAGACGTTCCTAAGGGAATGCAGAGCTTATACTGCCTAAGTAAAAGGCGAAGAAGCTCCAAAGTCGTTCATAAGGGAATGCAGAGCTGATGTGTGTTTGTTCCTAAGGAAATAATGGATGAGTGTGGCTTCGGACATACGCTTCGGACATTCATTCGCACATTACATTACATCATGGCATTTGCATACATAAGCATTCATTCATAGCATTTATGTACCAAAGTGGTTGCTTCGGCAAAAAAGAGAAGTGGCTTTTTATGAATCGTTGTGCAAAAGAAAAGCTTCGGCAGAAGGGAGAACTGGCTTTTTATGAATCGTTGTGTAAAAGAAAAGCTTCGGCAGAAGGGAGAAGTGGTATTCTATGCTTCGTTGTGTACGAAAAGAAGGGAAGGTGTTTTTTCGCTTTCGGCTCAAAATACTGATTTCGTTCACATCAAAGCACCCTAGTAGAAGGGTAAGAATATACTACAAGGTATGTACAAAGTTCCTTGAGAACAGTTCAATTGTATTTACAAAACTTGTTACAAAAGTATCCTGAGTTTTTTTCCTATAGTACATTTCTACTGATCTTCATTAAGCTTCAGCTTCGGCGACAGCTTCGGCGACATAACTTAAGCATCATCTTCACCTTCGTCATCCTACATAAATCAAGGAATCGTGAGTAAAAATCAAGTGCAAAGGAAAAGGTAAGTACGAAGTATCATTTCTTACTGGTTCAAGATGACTTCGGGCTTCGTCTCCAGCCTTCTCCCGCCCGCCTTTTGTCCATATCATTTTTATAAATCTATTTGAGATGCTTCGGGCAAGGTCAGGTATATCATCCAGGATTGATGGAGATAGGGTGAAGTTGGGCCTGTTGACAATTTTTCCGTGCTCGCAGCCGGCCTTCAGGAATGCAGCAGCGGTACCCCGAGAAGCTACCCAGGCACAGAAGTCGCCGTGCCCGGCTATAACTTCGTCAAGTTCTTCGATTTCAGCTTCAATATGATCGAAGTACTGTGGTAAATTTTCCGCTGAAGGGTTAAATTTCCCGCTGCTGGCTCCAACAGAGTAAAATATCTTTTTTAATCGTCCAATACAATTATTGCTAAATTTCAAGCATTTGTCTTGAAGGCTTGTTAACGATTTCTTCAACTCTGAGATGGTCTGGACTTCGGCTTCAAGCTTCGAATTAAGCTCTAGCTTCTCCTGATCGAATTGTTTTGATTGACTAATAAGCTTCGAATTCAACTCTGATACTTTAGCCTCAGTCTCAGCCAGCAAGCCTTCGGTCGATTGGAGCTCGAAGTCTTTCTTTTCAATGATGGCAGATTGTTCTTTTATCTTGCTTTCTAAGTTTTCAATTATAGCTTCGTGTTTTTTGTCCTCCAAATCTTGCTGCATCTTCAGAGCTTTGCTCAGTAGCATGCTCTGCACAGAAACAACTTACGTTGGTAACATTTTCATTATTAACAGCAATAAAAACCAGAGAAAAGGTTGTTTACCTTGAAGTTGGAGTAAAATAAGCTGCCGACGATATGTTGTCGTCGGTAGCGGCTGATGTCTGTCTCTAGCTTCGGAAAAACGATACTCTTTGATAGAGTACCGATTACCTTAGCTCCAGTTTGGTCTCGAATGCAGCCTAATTTTTCATCGTCCACACCTCCAAATAGGAGAGCCCCTGGTTTGTAGCCGCAAGATTTGGCATAGTCCTTAAGTTCTTCCATTTCGGCCTTCGACAGTTTTTGCCCAATTAAATTTTGGAATGTGTAGGCTTCGTCGTCCGAAGTGTCCTCGGCTATTTCTTTCCCCTTCCCAGGCACTGTGGCCATGGTTTTTTCGGCAGTAGTGCCAGCTTCTTCTGCAGCCATGTCTTGCAAGATTTTGTCAATGTCCTCAATGGTAGTTTCTAAGTTCACATCTTCGGCTGTAGCGGCTTCAGCAGCCGCGACCTCCGAAGGTGCGACTTCGACGTTTGTGGTGCCTTCGACAGCTGGTGTTTTCTGAATTGACGCCTTAGGCGGCGTCTTGTCGATAACTTCAGTTACCGCAATAATTCTTTGCCGCTTGGGTTTGCTTATCTTCGTTTGATCCGGCTCGTCCACCTTTTGAAAAAGCTTCGTCAGTTGGAGCCCTAATGGACTTAGCTTCGTGGGCATGGGTTCAGTCATTACCTTTAAAATTTCCTCCACGTCGCTGGTAGAAGGTGGTGTGGGGGTCCCCTCTTCTTCGGATATTTTTCGCTTCGGAGTTGATACTTTTCTTTTCTTGGGAATTTTCTTCTCTGTTGCTGGTCGTTCTTCATCCTTGGTCAGAGTTTCGGCCACTCTTTTTCTTTTGTGGCCCTCGACACCCTTGTTCAATTGCTCATAGTCTGGGTACTCGAAGCCCAGGGCATCAAGCACTCGGTTCAGCCTTCGCTTCGGTCGGGCGCCGAAGGCCGCTGTCATTAGTTGATCCTCTTTTTTGGAGTAATTCCCCAGGATTTCATTGCACATCACCTCAACTGTGTCTAACCACTCTTTGCAGGGTTTTTTAAAGTACTTCTTAAACTTGAAGTGATAAGGAAGCCGGACAAGCTCCCCCTTCTTCTTCTCTCCCTCCAGCTTCGGCATTTCCCACTCTTTTAGAGTAGGGAAAACTCTGAATGCCAAGAATTCCTGAACTAGATCCCTGGTGCCAATATGTTCTGAAATAATTTCAAATTCACCCAGAGCAGCCCAGGTGGGACCTTCTAGCCTGCCGATGTGGCATCGTGGCCTTGTCTCTCCAAAGATTAAATCCAGAGGGCTTTGTACCAATTTTTCTTTGTCTTCGTCAACTTTTACATAAAACCACTCAGATTTCCAGCCTGCTGGCCATTTGCTTCGGTAGCTGATGACAGGACACTTTGTTGTCTTCCGGTAGGTAAAATTATAGCAACCAAAATTATCATGTAGCCCATCTTTTCTGGCCTTTGTTTGGTAATGTAATTCGTGAACTCGGCAGAAGCTGTCGGCAAACGGTTCCACAGCTTGGCTTCGGAGGGCCCAGATATAAACATTGAGCCTAACGATGGCGTTAGGAGTCAATTGATGAAAGTAGATACCAAACCTCTTCAGTATCTCCGCAATAATCTTATGAAGAGGGAATCTCAGCCCAGCCTTTAAAAAGCTCTTGAAGATGACAATCTCGTCCTTCTCTGGCTTCGGGGTGGTTTCTTCCCCCCCGAAGCGAAGCAGCTTCTTCTGATCTTCATTAAAAAAACCTGCTTTCACCATCTTCGAAAGGTCAGCCTTTGAAACAGTTGATTTCCCAAAATCCAGGTGACTGGGCTTGCTGGGCATGGCAATACGGTAGTCATCTTCGGGATCAGTCCCTTCAATGTTTTCTTCTTCTCCTTCGGCGGTTGTTGGGTTTGCTGCAGCACTGGGCATTTCTTCCGCAGTCACTAGACCGGAACGCTGCATCGCTTCGGAGATGGGCACAGTGTTCGAACCTTCGGCTTCGTCTCCCTCACGTACAACTTTGGCAGTAGATCGTACTCTCGCCATTTGATTCTGAGTTTGGGGAAGTCAGACACTTTTTTCTTTTTTCTTTTCTCCGAAGCTCTTCTTCCTGACGAAGCAGACGTCGAGATGGACCTTCGTTCGATTCTGAGAGTCAAGCTTCGGCTATGGTGGAAAATTTTGGCAGCAAAACAGTGCAAATAGCAATGAATGCTGTGGTAACTTCACACCTATCCGTTTGTTTATATAGTGCTGCAGGTAAGAAGGCGAAGCGGCAGGATTTTTACACCAGGCGGGCAGTCATTTGTACTCGCTGTGCAGTGGACCGCAAAGATCAAACAGTAACTCTGCAAAGTGGGCCTGGCACGCGCTCGGAAGCCGGATCGTTTCTCCGCAACGAGCTCAGGGAAGGTGTTTTTTGGACCTTCGGCTTCCCGAAGCTGAAGAGGCTTTTTTCACGGGTCAAGCTCGTTACGAAAAACGATCTAGCACCGCGAAAGGGGCTACTGTTGGGGCCATGCTTCGGTGCGCCGAAGGTCTCACACGAAGAAGCAGCTTCGGCTGAAGTCGTCCCCAGAAGATGGCCGAAGGTTCCTTTTCATGAAGCTTCGGCGTTACAAACCGACATAGAGATAGAATGACCTTTTTATCCATAGAGGTCTGAGTCAATGTTGTAAACTTTTGTAAGGGGCATAATTGTAATTTGTCACAGGCTGCGACCTGTGCCTATAAATAGATGAACAGTACCTCTGTACTGTTCACGCGAACCTGTCATTTGCCTTCGCATCGCACTTGTATTCTCGTCTTCCTCAGGACCGAAGGTACATTTGTAATTTGAAATCATTTATATTTGTTCATGTTAATAAAGATGGAAATGATTCTATGATAACATTTAAAATGTTTATTTTATACTTCATGATTTATATGAGTACTTCGTCCCTCGTTATTATGTTTACGAAGGTACACCCTTCGTAACCTTCGTCCGAAATTCTTTATATCCCGAAAGGATATAAGGTGGTGGAGGACGAAGGACTTTAACATTTAATATTTTCTGTGTTGCCTTGTTCTTAACTCTTAGCATTTGAGAACAAGCCCCCAACACCTATGAAATTCCTTAGATTGCGTGGGATGTATGGAAATATAGGATTTTAGAGAGAGAAAAAACTAACATGAGTTTAAACCTCATGAAAACTTTTTCTGACTTTCTTTCAGCTAAATTTTTTTATTTTCTATCCAAAGGCTGCATTATATCCCGTTTGAATGTAGATATTCAAGACTGGAATTGGGAATTGGAATCAGATTTTCTAAATTCTGTTGTTTGATTGTCTAATGAATTCATAACTGAAATTAAAGCTTAATTTCTTGGAATCGGACGGAATTGTAATTCCAGATACATCTAAACAATAGATTTGTATTAAAACTTATTTCTAATATTAGATAGATTTAATATTAGATCTAATTTAATTTTAACATCTCCAATATTTACATCCAAACGGACCTTTAGATCTTCGCATTATAGATTTGTATAGGATTGCAAATTTCGTGCAACTTTAATCCTGTTTTTTTTTCAATTCTTATGTTTTAACAATGCTGCGTTCTATAGAATTAGAAAAACATTTAGAAAAGCGAGGAAGCTACATATACACCACGCACTGCGCAAATGGGCAAATGGCGGGGCTTTGCTGTTTGCTGCCGCGCAGTTATCGAAAATATGGAACTCGCGAAGGGCTTTTGTACAAAATTAGGCAAGAAGGGACCACAATGAAATATCACTACATGTCCCCAGCAGAGTCCCTCCATTTGGTCCCATATCTTCTCTCTCTCCCGCGACATCAGCGGCGGCGCAGCGGTGGGGTGGGGGGACGGCATTGCGAGCTCTCAGTCTCACACCACCCGCCGCGTGGTGATTCCGAGAGGTTGCTGTGCCGCTGGCTATGTAGTGATGTGGTCCGTGATCTCGACGGCTATCCGCGGCTGAGCGGCCGGCGGCGATGAACGAAGCGAGCGCCAGCGCTGGCGTCGGGACCGGCTCTGGCGGGGAGGTGCCGCTGGTATACAAGGCCTGGAAGGGGAACAATGTGAGCGGAATGCCCCTCTTCTCTCTCTTCCCCTCTGCACTTTTCTTCCTCCCCAAGTTCCTTTGTTGCCGGTGTGGCGTGGATCTGTGCGGCCTTGAGGTCGCGACTCAAATTAACTGTTCCTTTCTTTCTTTCTAGGGACTGGCACTAGATTGACTCGTGTTCCAGATGTTGGGATTCCCTTGCTGTAGCTGAGCTTGGCAAATTTGTTTGGTCACTGTTGGCTAAAAAAAATTTGATGACTCGATTTTCCCCCGTTTATTTTATGATTTTGTACTGGGATTCTGGGAATGTAGGTTGTAGGACGGCTGGACGGATTAAGTGCCTCGGCTGGCCTTGCTCAGGAGTAAGGACAAGACTCTTAAGTTTTAGGACTGGACTAATGCATTAATTATACTTCGATTGAGTGTCTATTACATCTCAGAATAATTTCATCCTCTGCTTTCTTGAGTGAGTTGCGCTAAGACAAAGCTGACAATGGTACCCACATAGCTTGACAAGAAATGTTTTCTACGGTATTTTCAAGCTGTTTCTATCGATTGAACTAAAAAGTGTGGTTGACAATAGCTTCCGTCTTTTCTAGGTGTTTTTACTGAAGGGGAGATTCATATTTGGTCCTGATGCAAGATCCTTGTTTGTCACCATGTTCCTTATTGTTGCGCCAGTATTAATCTTCTGTCCATTCGTTGCGAAGGAATTGATGGATAAATTCTCTTATGGTCTGGGATTACCGGTTATGATTGCAGCAGTTCTATTCACAGCATATGTGAGTATCGTTCTTAGCCTTTTTGAAATCACCACACATTTATTTCCTTAGCCTACAGGTATTGCTACTCAATACATATGCAGTTATTGGAACAGTATGAGCTTCAGTTTTTCAAACGTTGCGTGTATTGTGAATCTATACTGGTTATGGCTGGCATGATCTCGTGGTTCAGTTTTATTACAATCAAATACATGTTTAGAGTTTCACATTTGTCTTCCAAATTCCAATACGTTACATGCCAACTGAACAAGTGACTCCCTAGATGATACACTGCTTAAGAACTGTTATTAATTGCTCCTAACCGTATGAGACTGATATTCTGCTTTTATCATGTGTCATGTGTTAGGTCCTGATACGTACACAAATTATCTTCAGTCATGGCCGTGCTGGTAAAGAGAAGAAAACAGAGAATGATCATCCCCTCTAACTTGTTTAAGCATTATGCCACCTTTCAGGATCTGAGTCTTCTGCTTCTAACTTCTGGGAGAGATCCGGGGATCATACCTCGCAATGCACATCCTCCAGAACCTGAAGGGTTTGATGGCAATGCAGAGGTTGGGGCTAACCAGACTCCACCTGTGCGTTTGCCCCGAGTGAAAGATGTTGTTGTCAATGGAATTACTGTGAAGATAAAATACTGTGACACTTGCATGTTGTACAGGCCTCCTCGTTGCTCCCATTGCTCTATCTGCAACAACTGCGTGGAGCGTTTTGACCATCACTGCCCATGGGTTGGACAATGCATAGGGCTTGTAAGTTTATTAACTAAGCACTTGTGACTCAGAAAGCCTGTATTGCTGTTGATATACAATATTTCGCCAACACTTTATGTTAAATCTCACAGCCCCCTGTTGTCTCTTCATTAAATACCACAATTGTATTTGCTTGGTCCCCCCACATTACTCAAATGCAGAACATCTTTGCCTTTTAGAATGGCTAGATTCCTGCTTAAATTTGATGGATTGACAAAGACTGACCTTAGGAGATTTCTTCTGTTTCTGTAGAGGAATTACAGGTTCTTCTACATGTTTGTATTCTCAACAACTCTGCTCTGCCTGTACGTCTTTGGGTTCTGCTGGGTGTTCGTTGTTAAGATCAGAAATGCAGAGCAGATAACAATTTGGAAGGCAATGACAAAGACCCCTGCATCTATTGCTTTAATCATCTACACATTCATTGCGGTTTGGTTTGTTGGTGGCCTCTCTGTGTTCCATTTGTATCTCATGAGCACAAATCAGGTAAAAAAAACTGTTCCCAAGAAGGATGTATTCATATCCTTGACTGATGAAGTATGCTGCGCCAATTGCTAATCAGTTGCCCTACCTCGGCTTTGTAGACAACATATGAGAACTTCAGGTATCGCTATGATCAACGAGCCAACCCATACAACAGGGGAATCATGGTAAACATCAAACAGATCTTATTTACCACGATCCCTCCTTCCAAGAACAACTTCTGTGGTAGGGTCCAACAGGACCATGGTCTAAGGCCTCGTCCAACAAATGGTTTCATGAGTCCAAACATGGGGAGAGCTGTTGGTGACATCGAGATGGGTAGAAAACCAGTGGCTTGGGATGAGCCTAGGATGGCAGCTGAGATTGGTGATTTAGGAGCAGGTCTGAGCAACCTGCTGGAGGACAAGGATGGCAGGTTTCGTAGCGCATCTCCAGATCTCAGTCGCGACGCCCTTGCAGTTGGAGGAGGCTTAGAAGAGGAAGGCTCCTCGGCGATGAACGCTGGGCGTTCAAGCTGGGGAGTTGAAGCAGGTCGATGATGGCATTGACCGTGTAAGCAGCTGTAGTGAGATGCTCAGGGTTGTTAGTGCCAGTTCGCTGCTAATCTGTTGTTTTGTTTGAGATTTGTGGTCACTAATGTTATTAGACTCATGACCTGTATGGCGGTTGTTTCTGGACTTTCTTTTCTTCTTTCTCTTAATTTGAGATTTGAGATGTCTTTCGTGTCTATTATTTGAACCAGTTGGTTTGTGACGTCTCCTGGTTTGGCAAGTTATGTTTTGTCTGTATATAATCGGACAGTAAGCCTAAAATAGGATCCAGCTGCTTGGATTTGGATGGTAATGGTTGTGAATAATGCCCTACCTTTTGCATTGCAGTAACTGAACATTGCTCGGTGTTGGGGACTTGTTCTCAAATGCTAAGAGTTAAGAACAAGGCAACATAAAAAATATTAAGTGTTAAAGTCCTTCGTCCTTTGGAACATTATGTCCCTTCGGGAGATAATGTATTTCGGACGAAGGTCACAAGAGACATACCTTCGTAAACATAACAAATAATGACGAAGGATTCATATAGGGCATGAAATATAATATAAACACCATCATAGAATCATTTCTATTTTATTAACATGGAAAAATAGAAATGATTTCAAATTACAAATGTACCTTCGGTCCTGAGAGAAGGTAAAAGGTACAAGCGTGACGCAAAAGTAGATGCCAAGTCAGCGTGAACAGTACGGGAGTACTGTTCATCTATTTATAGACGCGGGACGCAGCCCACGTAAAATTACATCCATGTCCATTACATTTGTTAATGACTTATGGAAATCTGTCAAGGCCCACGTAGTCTTTTCATCTTTAAGTCGGTTCCCCTTTCCGCTATCGCGACGAAGCTTCCCTGCGCACAGCTTCGGCCGTGCACCATCCTTCGTAGAGCTTGGTAATCAGCTCGTCCTTCGTCTGGTTCAGGCTTCGTCCTGACCGTGCTTTATGTTCATAATTCTGAGTCCGAAGATACCTGTTCACATAATCCACTTGGAAAACATTGTCAAATCATGTTTTTGAGGACCTTCGGAGGACGAAGGCCCCCAACAGTAGCCCCTCGCAATATTAATTTGTTAATAATAAATTCAGATTGCGATATGGACGAAGGCCTTGAGCCGAAGGTCCGAAAAAACACCTTCCCTTTGCTAGAATAGCAACATTCACTGACAAGCGGGGTCTTTCAATTTTCAACGCCCTGGGCGTATAAATAAGATCACACCGCCAACTCATTTGGTACGCACACTTGCCATCTGCTTCGGTCCACTAAATTTTTAGCTCTTGTGCATTAAGATTGGTGACCTTTTTGATTTCGAAGCTTCGGCCCTGAAAACAGTTTTTTAGCGTTTTCGAAGATGTCTGAAGGTAAGAAGATCCCTGCTGAGACGAAGCTGAGTCTCGAGGAAGAGAAGAATTTGGGGTTCCTCATAGCGATGGCGGAGACCAATACGGAGAAAATCACGAAGGAGATTCTTGAAGGTTTGTCCGAAGATACTGGTGACAGCGACAGCTATGATGTAGAAAGTGGTGGGGAAGAGGCCGAAGATCGACCATGGCGGCCAAGTCACACGGTTTTCGGGAAAACCACTATCAAGCAGAGTCATATTGATAATATGAGGGGGCGGTATTTTCGAGATATATCTATTGTGAGGGCTGACGCTGGAGAAAGGACTTCTCCCACCCCAGAAGAAGATGAAGTCGTAATCTTCCGAAGCTTTCTCAAGGCTGGGCTTCGATTCCCCCTAAGCAACTTTGTTGTTGAAGTCCTGAAGACATTTCAAGTCTACCTTCATCAAATTACCCCCGAAGCCATCATAAGAATGGGGGTGTTTGTCTGAGCTGTGAGAAGCCAAGGTTTGGAACCAAACGCTAAAAGCTTCTGCAACATTCATGAGTTACTATACGATACGAAGCCCTGGGGAAAAGAACAATATCACAACAATTTTGGGTGTTATAGCTTCGGTGCCCGCTCCGGGTCAAGCTGCCCTGTGCCGACCTTTCGGAAGAGGTGGCCCGGAGCCTGGATGACAGAGTGGTTCTATGTGAAGAATGACTTAACAGCGCAAGAAAATGTCAAGAGTATTATTATGCGCCCCATCTGGCAACGCTTCGGACTTCGAAGGCCGAAGGTTGAAATGGATGAAGCAGCCGAGGAATGCCAAAGAGCCTTCGGCGTAATCTGCTCTTTCATTGGGACAAGAGACTTAGTCCAAGAGCACATTGCCTTCAGGGTATGGCCACTTGCAGAAAAGTGGGAAATGCCGAAGGAGACCATTAAAGAGTCCGACGAAGGCGGACTAGTCAGACTAAAATACACATTCAAATATGGGGATAAATTTGTTGAACCTGATGACGATTGGTTGAAAAGCATTGAAACATTAAGTGACGAACTTCTTGGGGCATATTCGAAGGCCGAGAACACTGCGTTATCAGCAGCCTTCGGAGGCCGAAAGAAGAAAAGGCTCAACCGTGTATTTGACGCAGTCGGGTTTATCTACCCTGACTATCACTATCCGGTATTGGGTCGCAAAAGGAAAAATACTTCTCCTGCGACAGAAGCTACCACGAGTGCCACTAGTGAGCCAGCGCCTCAAAGGAAAAAGATGAAGGTGCTCACCCATCGAACTCGCTTTATTGAGCCGGCCACAGTGCCAGAATTTATTGGTGAAGTTTCTTTGGCCTCTGAAGCTACAGAACCAGCTCAAGTGCCGAAGATAGAAGAAAAAACTGAAGCACCTTCAGCCGAAAAAGCAGAAAAACCGAAGACTGAAGGGCCAAAAACATCAGAAATTTTAAGTCCTTCAGCAAATGTCGAAACAACAAAAAATCAAAAGGGCCCATTGGTGACCCCAAGAAGAAAACGAATGGTGAACGTACTGGATGTCTTGGAGACAATTAAGTCTTCAAGCACAACCGCAAAGGAGTCTGCTGAACTCGCTGAAGCATCTACTGAAGCTTCGAAACAACAAGCTGAAGCTGAAGCTGGGCCTTTAGAGCCCACCAAGGAACAATCCGAGAAAATATCAGAACCAGCTTTGGTTGAAGAAATTGACACGGCCACCCCCGAAGCTCCCTCCAGCATATGCGATTACATCGTGCGACATGCTTCGGGGAAGAAACTGTCTGAAGAAGAGACCTATGAAGCGAATCACTATGCTAGGGAGTTAAAGTATCCGAAGGGGGCAGTAGTATTCAATGGGACAAATGAAGATGACTTCCTATACTGCCTCCCTGATAACAAAGAATTATCTGTCTGCCGGGAGATGGCCAGGAGTATGGGTTTCCCAAAACTCGAAGCTGGATTATGCGCCATGACGAAAGAGGATCTCGCAGACAGTCTTGCATACAATAGCCTAAAGGTATGGAAATTAAGCGTTTGAAAAAACTTTTTTAATACGTAATTCATTCCTTTATTCTTATATGGATTCTTTTTCGTATAGGGCTTGATTCTAAGCAACGCATTAAGAGCCCAAAAAAGCGCCGAAGATGAAAGCTACGACATTGCGTTTAACAATTTACGCTCCGAAGTTATCAAACTGAGAAACGAAGCTCTGGAAAAGGATAAGATTCTGCTTACACTGGTAGATAAAGTAAAGAAAGACGAAGCTGCTTCAAAAACCCAGGCCGAAGCCCAAAAACGTGAAATTAAAGATCTTCAGAAACAGCTGGCTAGAGCTAAAGAGGAACGTGTGCTGGAGGAAACAAAACGAGAACTCAGTGATCATATGGTCAATAATTTGGAGTTAAGTGTTAAAGAGCTTCGTGCATCTCAGAGGAAATGTTATGTTAAATCTGTAGAATGCGTGAAAAAGATAAAATCCAGCTTCGCAAGCGTTGGCGCCTTTTCTAGTGAAGAGGACTTTTCAAGAGGCAATCCCGAAGGTCCACTGGACTGGATTAGTCACGAAGCAGAAGCCTTCGAGGAAATCCTGAGCAGCCGCGGTGACATATGCGCTTTTTCAGGCGCCAGGGGAATTGCTGCTGTTTTGGAGAAAAAAGGTTGTGAACATATAAAATCCTTAGCTCAATCCGAAGCTGCCCTATCCTCGGAAGATATCAAAGATCCCTCGACCGAAGCCAGCATGGTTGGCGGTAAATTCTTCACTGATATCTGGGACAATGGCGGCCGAGAAATGGCGCAAGAAATAATTCAAAGAAGCGAAAAAGGCATCCATGATGCTAGGAAAGTGGCAGAAGCTGCCGAAAGAAGTACAGAGCCCGAAAGGCAATTAGGTATTAATTAGTCGTTCTTATTGTGTTGTAATTTTTATTTCAAACTTTGCTCGCGATTTGTAATAGTAATGAAGAAATGTTCTCTTCCCTCAGAAGCTGCTGGATCGACTACCGACCCCCACACAAAAGGGGATGACGAAATTAAACAAATGGCCGAAGCTATCATGGATAAAGTTGTTGATCAACTTCTAAATGAAGCCACCGAAGCAGTATTAAGAGAAGACTAGATGCTATTTAGGAAAAACATTTAAAGTGTGATCTATGTAACATTTTGTACATTTGAATGTAATATACAAGTCTCTTTTCATTATTCAATTCTTTACGATGCATGAAACTCTACATACATACCATTTTTGAGCCTTCGGCGAAAAAACACCTTCCCTTCTTTTCATGCTTCGTGAAGAAGACATTCTCCGTTAAAATTATTCTGATGAAACACGTTCATGCTTCATGAAAACATTCTCCGAAGCTATACAACTTCGATATTGCTCTGATGAAGCTCGTCCATGCTTCGTAAAAATATTCTCCGAAGCTGTATTCCGAAGATTATCATTGTATTCCCTCGTGACTTTACACAATTTTCACTTTCTCAAAGCGTCCTTTCGAAGGTTGATACTGTGTCCCCTTCTTTTGCCAAATGCAACATGATGTATGATGCTTATGTTATGCAAAATGATGTGATGATGTTATGTTATGCAAATGACATTTGTTCCGAAGATACACACAAAATATATTCGTAAGCTCTGCATTCCCTTAGGAACGTCTTTGGAGCTTCTTCGCCTTTTACTTAGACGGTATAAGCTCTGCATTCCCTTAGGAACGTCTTTGGAGCTTCTTCGCCTTTTACTTAGGCGGTATAAGCTCTGCATTCCCTTAGGAACGTCTTTGGAGCTTCTTCGCCTTTTACTTAGGCGGTATCAGCGTTGACTTTTCGCTGTATGCTCTGCATTCCCTTAGGAACGTCTTTGGAGCAAAAAACTTACACTGCGCTCCCTTTGGAACGGCTTTTTGTAACTTCGGCAACTTACTCTGCGTTCCTTAGAACGACTCTTGGTTGCGTTGAAGGATCTTTAATAATCCGAAGGTCCTCCTTGCTACCACAAATTTTTAAGCTTCAGCAACTTAAGCCTGTAGATAAGATAGATTTTTCTGATAACCAACCACGAAACTATTATATGAAAACTGAAGTGTTCTTTATTACACAGAAAACAGAACTTAAACGGAAAAGACTGCTATCAAAGTAGGATATTTGTCAATAAATGTGCTTCGACTCTAGCACAGTACTATTGACTGTACGAGCTTCAGATTGTTCTCTGAGATCCCTTTGGTGCGGAACATATTGGCTCCCTTCTGGCTGTTGGCCTTGTTGCAGCGGAGGTGGAGGCGGGGGCTGCTGCCATGAAGCTTGAGGCTGACTTGCCGAAGCTACGGAAACTGCAGGGTGGTTGCCCACGTACTCCGGGATGTAAGGCTGATGGTACGAAGCAGTATGCATGACCTGCTTCGGCTGTCCCTGTTGCGCTGCAGCTTCTGCTAGCTCCTTTTGTTTCTGGATGGTGACATGGCACATCCTGGTGGTATGGCCCTTGTTCTCACCGCAGAATAAGCAAAATGTCCTCCTTGGTTGATCTCCAAATCTCCCGCCGAAGCCCCTGGCGCCTCTGCCTCTTGGAACTGGTGGCCGAAAGAAAGTTTGCTGTTGCCCCGAAGCCTGTGAGGAGCACTGCGGCCTGTTCTGCTGACTCCCCTTATCATCATTTTGAGTGTTGTGGATGGACCTGACATGCCTCGGATAGAATCGTCCCCCGAAGCCCCTGGTCATCTCAGAAAATCTGAAGGCCTCCTCCCTTCTTTGGCGGAAGTCGTTATCTGCACGAATGTACTCGTCCATCTTTTGGAGTAGCTTCTCCAGAGTCTGAGGAGGCTTCCTAGCAAAGTATTGGGCTGCAGGTCCAGGACGAAGCCCCTTGATCATGGCTTCGATAACAATTTCATTGGGCACCATTGGTGCCTGTGCCCTCAAACGCAAGAACCTTCTGACATACGCCTGAAGGTATTCTTCATGATCCTGAGTGCACTGAAACAAGGCTTGAGCAGTAACCGGCTTCGTCTGAAATCCTTGAAAGCTGGTTAACAACATATCCTTCAGCTTCTGCCATGAGGTGATCGTTCCTGGTCGAAGGGAGGAATACCAGGTCTGAGCGACATTCCTGACGGCCATAACGAAAGACTTCGCCATGACTGCAGCATTGCCCCCATACGAAGACACTGTTGCTTTGTAGCTCATTAAGAACTGCTTCGGGTCTGAGTGGCCGTCGAACATGGGAAGCTGGGGTGGCTTATAGGATGGAGGCCAAGGTGTAGCCTGCAGCTCAGCGGACAAAGGAGAAGCATCATCGAAAACAAAATTTCCCTGATGGAAATTGTCATACCAGTCATCTTCGTTGACGAAGCCCTCCTGATGAAGGTCTTTCTGCTGAGGCCTTCTGTTTTGCTCATCGTGAGTAAGATGGCGAACTTCCTCAGAGGCTTCGTCTATCCGCCGTTGCAACTCAGCTAGCCGGGCCATCTTCTCCTTCTTCCTCTGCACCTGTTGATGTAGCATCTCCATGTCCCTGATTTCTTGGTCTAGCTCTTCCTCCTGAAGCGTTGGGCTGACGGCCTTTCTCTTCTGGCTTCGGGCCTCCCGAAGAGAGACGGTCTCCTGGTTGTGGTCCAGCGGTTGCAGTGCTGCAGCCCCAGCCGCTGAAGCTTTCTTCGGTGCCATAGCGAAGGTCTACAGCTTCCGAAGGTGTTCAAAAAACTCGAAGTGGAAGTGAGTTCACCGGAGGTGGGCGCCAATGTTGGGGACTTGTTCTCAAATGCTAAGAGTTAAGAAGGCAACATAAAAAATATTAAGTGTTAAAGTCCTTCGTCCTTTGGAACATTATGTCCCTTCGGGAGATAATGTATTTCGGACGAAGGTCACAAGAGACATACCTTCGTAAACATAACAAATAATGACGAAGGATTCATATAGGGCATGAAATATAATATAAACACCATCATAGAATCATTTCTATTTTATTAACATGGAAAAATAGAAATGATTTCAAATTACAAATGTACCTTCGGTCCTGAGAGAAGGTAAAAGGTACAAGCGTGACGCAAAAGTAGATGCCAAGTCAGCGTGAACAGTACGGGAGTACTGTTCATCTATTTATAGACGCGGGACGCAGCCCACGTAAAATTACATCCATGTCCATTACATTTGTTAATGACTTATGGAAATCTGTCAAGGCCCACGTAGTCTTTTCATCTTTAAGTCGGTTCCCCTTTCCGCTATCGCGACGAAGCTTCCCTGCGCACAGCTTCGGCCGTGCACCATCCTTCGTAGAGCTTGGTAATCAGCTCGTCCTTCGTCTGGTTCAGGCTTCGTCCTGACCGTGCTTTATGTTCATAATTCTGAGTCCGAAGATACCTGTTCACATAATCCACTTGGAAAACATTGTCAAATCATGTTTTTGAGGACCTTCGGAGGACGAAGGCCCCCAACACTCGGTCTTGGTGCCCATGTTAAGATCAATTTATTTGCTTTTTCGGAAGTGCTGATTCATCGCTAAGTTATCTTGAGTTGATACGCTGTAATCTTGAGTAGAAGCAGGGTGCCACACTTGACACTTCTGCAATATCTTTCACAGCAACAAGAACAGGCATTTTCCCTGACAAGAAAGGAGCAAGGATGATTCGCCAAATGCTACCACAGACGGTGTTGTTCTGTACTGCTAACACACTATTCCTTGATTCGCCTAATGCTACCACAGATGGTGTTCTGTACTGCTAACACACTGTTCCTTTTCTTTTCCGGCCCGCCAATTGTCCGTGCTGGTATGTATAGTCTAGTCATCTAGTGGTTAGCCCTAAAATTTTAAAGTAGAGAGCGTGATTTGAGTGCACGCTCTATATACTATTTTTTGTGCAGTGTGGTAGTTGTGCGTTAGAGAACACATGCTTCCGCTTCTCTAGGAAGGATCCCGTGTCTTCCGATCTCATCGGGCTATCTTCGGCAATGAACATATACCTTATATTTAGGGGGAGATTCCCGCCCTCTATTCCTCCAACAACATTCCCTAAACTATACTCTAAATATAGAGGATACTTTCTTTCCCCTCTATCTATTATTGTTAGGTGTCATAATTAAGGGTACCTAGATTATGCCCCTAATTAGCGCTTAACCCCAAGACCACCGTCAGATCATTCCCTGAGGTCATGAGAGCATAAACCTAAAAGGGAAATGTGCCCTTGAGCCATTTCTGTCTTGTTTTGGTGATTAAATGCTCAACACATTATGTCTAGACTAACACGAGAAATGAGCATAGGTACATGAAGCAAATTGAGCTTGGAAGAGGACATAATACAAATCTATATGGGACCAAGTGAAAAAAATAAGCTCTGGACACTTAGTCAATTGTTTTTTGTACTAATCATATTTGTCTAAGTGCTAGGGACTTTATGAAGTCAAGACAAAAAATGAGCAAAATAGAATAACATTGAAAAAGGAGAAATTGGGTTGGATTGCGTTGCACCGGACAGTCTGGTGCACGGTCCGCCATACTGCTTGCTCTCGGGAATTTTAGCCTACACCGGCTATAATTAACTGGACCGTCCGCGTGGAGCGCCGAACAGTCCGGTGTGCCAGCTAGCCAACGGCTAGTGGCCACGTCAGCCTCAGGCCAACAATCAAGTGGTGTACCGGACGGTCCGGTGCCACCCAGAAGCAAAACGTAGCCAATCAGGGGATTCTCTGCCATTGCACTGTTCACTGTCCGGTGCACTCGTGGACAGAAGTCAACCAGGGCCTGCCAAATGGAGCTCTAATGGCTCCTAGGGCTATAAAAGGGACCCCTAGGCGCATGGAGCAAAATACCAAGTGAAAGGGAAATTGGGTTAACCATTTCCTATAATTAGTTTTGGTGGTTGACGACCAACGCAAACCTATAGACTAACTACTTTGTCTAGAACTCATGTATTACAGGTGTGTAAGGTTCAACACAAACCAATAAAAGAATCAAGTTAGGGTCACAATTCAATTGGAGCAAAAGGACTTGAGTGTGCTAAAGAATGGCGCATCGGACTGTCCGGTGCACCAGGCCGTACAACTCCAAACCAGCCACTCTCGGGAATTCCAGGGCGTGCTCCGCTATAATTCACCGGACTGTCCGGTGTGCCACCGGACTGTCTGGTGAGCCAGCGGAGCAACGGCTCCCTGCGCCAATGGTCGACTCTGACAGGATGAACAGTTATGAACAGTGCCACGCAGCAGTCAGAGCAACGAAGTCAGAGGGGCACCGGACTGTCCGGTATATCACCGGACTGTCCAGTGCCACAAGAGGACAAAGCCTCCAACGGTCGACCAACTCTAGACCCTAACAGTTGGGTGATGTGGCGGCGCACTGGACAAGGAACGGTGCCTGTCCGGTGGCGCACCGGACTATCCGGTGCGCCCATCGCCAGCAGCCTTACCAACGGCTATGGAAGTGGTTGAGGGCTATAAATACCTCCCAACCACCTCATTCATATCCATCCAAGCATTCCAAACATCTCATTCAATACAAGAGCAAAAGACTCCACTACAAGACACATCAAATAGATTGAATCCTCTCTAAGCCTCCAAATCAACTCAATTCCATTAGGGACTTGAGAGAGGGTGTTTTGTGTTCTTTTGTTGCTCTTGTTGCTTGGCTTGGCCTTTTTCTTTTTCTATCTTTATTCTCAAGTGCTTTGTAAGCGAAGCAAGAGACACCAAGTGTGTGGTAGTCCTTGCGAGGTCTTAGTGACCCACGAGATTAAGGAAGAAGGCTCACTCGGTCTAAGTGACCGTTTGAGAGAGGGAAAGGGTTGAAATAGACCCGGTCTTTGTGACCTCCTCAACGGGGACTAGGTTCTTTGGAACCGAACCTCGGTAAAATAAATCACCGTGTCTACTTGTTTGATTTCTATTTGATTTGTTTTCCCCTCTCTTTCGACTTGATATTAATTCTAACGCTAACCCCAGCTTGTAGTGTGCGCTTAATTTTATAAATTTTAGGTTTCGCCTATTCACCCCCCTCTAGGCAACTTTCAATAAGCATCTATTGAACATTCTACAACACCGAGACACTGCGACCACGCTTTTGGTTTGATAGTTTGAGATTTGAGCAAGTGTTTGAGCTGTAATTCCGCTTGTTGTCTCTTGTGCTACTCTCTCAACGTGTGTGCGTGTGTTGCTTTGATTTTGTCTCCATGTGCGTTTCTACTTCCCCTTACTCTTGTGGTTTATTTGAGATCAACTGTGTAAGGCGTGAGAGACTCCAATTTGTGGAGATTCCTCACAATGGGAAAATCTTGAGATAAGAAAGAGAATTGCGGTACTCAAGTTGATCAGTGGATCACTTGAGAATGATTGAGTGCAACCCTCGTCCATTGGGACATCACAACATGGATTAGGCAAGCATTTTACGCTTGACCGAACCATGGGATAAAATCATTGTGTCACTTGTTACTTTATCTTATTGTGATTCTACTCTTTCTAGCAACTCACTTCACTTACAGTATTTCTCTAAGTTTAATACTCACATTGTGAGAGCAATTAAGTGAAGTTCTCTCCTCTCATCCTCTTCATTCGAACTTGATTTTTGATATCACTAATCCAATATTAGACCAAGTTTGTTTTTGTTGAGCCATTTTTACAAGATCACCTATTCACCCCCCTCTAGGTGCTCTCAAAACCGTGTTTCGCTCGAGGCCTCTCTCGGCGGTCACCATAACTCTACTTCGCTCGAGCCTGTCCACGGACAAGGTACGTACCTAGGAGAATCCTCGTCTTGGCCGATGTCCCCTCTCCCTAGAATTGCTGTCTTCGCCTCACCCGAGCCTGTCTCGGGCAAGGAAGACAACCCCGAGGAAGGACTCAGCCGAAGGCCATAGGAGACATGATCATTCAATGCGCACACCTATCCCATGCAGCGTTACAGGTGAACAGAAGCGACAAGACCGTGGCCCCGTCAGACTTCACCAACTACGATGATGCACGCGACCACTGTTCCCGCACGCTGCCTGCTAACTCCCGATGGGATACACATACGACAAAAGTACAAGATGGCCCTTGGACGCAAACTCCACCTCGCCCAAAGCTAACCTCATCCTCGGGGCAAACTCCGTCTCGCCCGAGCCCGGTCTCGGCTACCTGCTCCCTACGAATCCCGCAGGAGGCCACTCCTTCAATTGTGACACGCACGTCTACGAATCTTGGAGCGGGCTCGGTCACGACCTCAGGCAGACTTCCGCCTCACCCGAGTCTGATTTCAGCCTTGATATTGGCAACAGAAAGGCGTCCGACGTCACCATAAACTACAAAGCTGACTTATTACCCAAGGGATTTTTCCATACTCAACACTGCACCAACCACTACGGTATGGACAACCTCCTTGTCAGGTAGGCTTGGGTACGTGACCGAGCCCTTGGCCCTAGCCTCGGTTCTAAGCAGAAATTAGGTATCTCCACCAGTCATAAGTCAACAACAAGTACAAGACACATGCTCTAGACAATACCATCTACAAGGGCTCGGCTTCGCCTTCTCACAGTACATGGTCAGCTCCGATACTCCTAGCAGCCCTCGTTGAGGCTATAAATAGGGCAGTCCACATCTTCAAGGAGGCAAGGCGAACACTTCACGGTTCTCACCTCCACCACGATATTGGCACTTGCCTCAATCAACCCCAGGGACTTGGGATCCTCCCCTCTCCCAATCAGCTTGTACTCCCTATTGCAAAGACTTAGGTGCAAATAATATAAGTCTCATCCTCCCTCTACTGGAAGTAGGGCTTTCTCTCGCCCGTACCAGGATAAACGACTTGTGTCACCTTGCATCACCTATCTAGCCAAGGCATACATCATTATTTCACTTGTTGGTAAGACCCTCGGGTCGAGACACCGACAATTATAATTCTAAGTTTATCAAAACTAAAATTTGTATAATAATGAGAGTATGACAAATATGTGTACAAAAATCAAAGGTAAAAAATATATTTCTAATATAGGTATTTACATATAGAGGACGAAACATAGAGGATGTTGCTGGAGAAGAATGAGATATAGAGTGGATCTTTTAGAGAAGAAAGGACAGATATATAGGATAAATATAGATAACGCTATTAAAGGTAGCCTTATACCCTCACATCCCTGCTTCTCATCATACCCTCACATCCTTTTTTCCACTTCATTTGAGTCTTCGGCCTTCTCTTCCAATTGAAAAAAGGTAGCAATGGTAAGAAACAAGATAAAAGAGGTGATTCAAAGAGCAAAGAGTTTGAAAGAAGCTATGGATTGTATTGAACATAGGTGATTCTTTTGGGCACGTTGTACCTAGCACTGTACAACCTGCACATGAATAATATGATAAAATTTATGTGTTGCAAAATTCCACTAGAGAGACAAATACACCCTCTAAATAATGTTTGATCGAAGGGTAGGAGTAAGAGAATCAAGAGGGCTAAAGAACTAGCGAAGCCACACAAACGAAAGCCACATGTATAGATCCACTAGTTAGTTGTCCATATATTGTTGTGGTTTCTATATATCATATAGGTATATCTCAAATGATATATTTATTCTGTAGGAAACGATGGCACCTAAGACTGGGGTGAATCAGGACTTCTAAAAACTATCTCTAAACTAGGCCACAAATAAATCCCTAGAACAAAACATATGCAAATAACTTAACTAGATTGTGCAAGCTAGGTTTTGTCTATGTGTTGTTATCTCTACCGCAAAAAGAGTTATGCAACCTAAGTTCCAATCCTATATAATCTACACTAAGAATAGTAAAGATTGCAACTTAAGTAGAGAGAGTAAATGCGGAAGATTAAAGAGCTAGTAGAAAAATCAAACTCTCATGGACGACGCCGGTATTTTTACCGAGGTATCTGGAACCAAGCAATGTCCCGACTAATCCTCATTGGTGCCCCTACGCAAAGGGTAGCCCACGTGAGGGCTAAGCACCACATTCGAGTAACTCCGTAGAGAGTCATGGGCCTTCTCCACGTGCAAGTGGTGTTCCGCTTCCGTCTCCTCTCAGATGCTCCCCACCGTCTACAATATCGAGCTTCCAGCTGAAACACCACAGGCCTCGTTCCCTTTGGTACACGATGGCGGTCGTGTCACAAACGCGGTTGACATGGTCTCACAAGACTTTCGCTCCACTTGGTGCAATATTACAATGGCTCGTGCAAGAGCTGAGAGGGTTATGTGGGTTTTTTAAAACTCACTCAAGTAACTAGTGATCACCTAGAGCAAGCGCAATAGTGGTCTAACTAACCTAAGCACTTCGCAAAGCACCTACGCTAATCACCGAGTGATTCTATTAAGCATTTGGGTGTTTGAGCACTTGGAGATGTGTATAACCTTCCTTTGTGTGTTGTTTGGGCTCCCACACCTTCAAATGGCCGGTTAGGTGAAGTATAAATAGGCCCCAACTCGAATATAGTCATTGGAAAGTAGTTCTGCAACTTTCTGCGGCGCACCGGACAGGTGCACTGGACTGTCCAGTGGTGGACCAAACATGCCACGTGTACTAGCCGTTAAAGGTAGCCGTTGGAGCTTCCAGAGATGGCGCATCGGACAGGCCACACAGAACATGATTTCTTATCGTATTTTGGCCATAACTTTTAGCGCCAAACTTTGATTTTGATGATCTTGTACTTTTTGAAAAGCTTATGAAATGCTATATATCCTAGAGTTGAAGCCATATCATTTTGAGTAAATTTGGAAACCTGATAGTCCATTGAAATAGCTCCTATGCTACTATAGTTTTTTCAGCACTTCTAACTTTATATTGTGGGCATAATTTTTAGCTCCGAACTCCGGTTTCGGTGATCTTGGAATTTTTGGAAAGCTTATAAAATTGTCTACATCCTAGAGTTGAAGCCATGTCAGTTTGAGCAGATTTGAAATCGTGAAACACTCAAATTCAGTCACCCCTTCCTCTCAACTTTGTCAACTTCACTTTTGTTTTGTCATTTTGCATCTTACTTCTACTTCTTGATGTATTGGACTCTTAGCATGTATAAAGTGTCTTCAATATGATTTCGTAATGTCTTCTATGTGTCTTATAATGTCTTCTTTGAGGTGTTGCTTCCTTAGTGCCCTAGTCCTAATCACTTTGCATCCTATGAACTACAAACACAAACACTAGCAAACACATAAGTCCACAGGTTATGTTGATCATCAAACACTAAAATCATTTAGTCAAATGGGTCGGGGTCCATTTTCCTTACAATCTTGACCTTTTTGGTGATTGATGACAACACAACCAAAGCAAGCAAATATAACAAATACTTTGATGTAAATATGCAACCTACTTGCTAGAATGCATGAATTCCCCATTATGTGAGATTATGGACTTATGCCTCCCCCTAACTCCATAATCCACATGCTTCCTGTTTAGGAACAAAACCAACTAGATAACCACTTCATAGGATCAAAATTTTAAAATTTGGTGGTTTTTGGTATTTAATAACTTTAGTTTGCTTTGGTTTATAAAATTCTCCCCTTTGGAATCAAACACTGAAAAGGAAGACATGATAAGCATATAGAAAGAAATTAAATACTTGCCCTCTAAAAAGAATTACTCCCCCCTAAAACAGAGCTCTCCCCTTTGAAAGAGTATTCTCCCCCGTTGTATGAAAGAAGACATACTCCCCCCTGTCGGAGATCCTTTACTTAAGAAAAAACAAAAGGATTTGGGGAGTAGCCATACAACACCTAAAAGGGTGAAAAAAATAAGTGCTTCATGTTTGCAAGAGTTATACCAAAACTCGGCCAGATATAACCAGTCCACCCATTTGCTCGGACAGTTGTGCACAAAACACTTGAGGTAAGTTTCCATGCAGTGATTCACACATTCTGTCTGACCATCTGATTGTGGGTGGTAGGATGAACTCATAGGCAACTTAACCCCAACGAGATGGAACAAGGCCTTCCGTAATAGAATAGTGAACACAATGTCCCTATCTGAAACAATGGTCATGGCATACCGTGGAGCTTATAGACATGTTGACTTTGCCAACCTCCAGGGCTGAGATGGGGTGTTTCAAGGGGATAAAGTGACTGAATTTGGAGAACTTGTCAACCACAACCATCACAGTTTTTACAAACAGACAAGGGCAAGCCATCCACAAAGTCCATCGTGACAGTCTGTCAAGCCCCTTCTGGCATAGGCAGAGGCTGGAGGAGACCTAGATATCGAACCCGCTCCGGTTTGGATTATTGACAAACAGTGCAAGAGGCAAAAAAGTCTTTAGCAAACTATCTCATGCCAGGCCAAGCAAAAAGTTGTTTCAGCTTATGATAGGTGATAAGAAATCCTGAGTGTCCTTCAACAACAAAGCTATGCATGGCCTCCAAAATAGAGTGTTGAAGTGGTACATTGTTGCATATCCAGATCCTATTATCAAATTTGATGACACCACCTTGTAAGGAATAGTGGGGAACTAAAGAACCGTTCACTACCCATTTAGACAGTAAGTCTTTAGCATGTGCATCCAGCATATAACCATCAATCATAGCGGAAGTCTTTGCACTCAAAATTTTGCTAGATTAAATTATTTGCCAAAAGTTGCACTTGTTCAACATTAAAAACTGAGATTTACCTACTCCTGAGTCGGGAACAGGGAGAGTGTAGAGGGGATCGGGACACTCACATCTGTACGATCGAGACACTCACAGTTGTAGGGCAAGGAACTTATCATGCTCTTGCTCCATCCAGTGCTCTCGTGACTTGGTGATGGTGTAAGGTTTCCTAACCTTATGAAAGAAGTGGAACGAAATAGGAGGAATGTACAAGTACGCGAACGCTAGAACACAAAGACCTAGGCGAATCCAATCCGCGTTCGAAGAGGAAACACACGACCTAACAGACAACAATAGAAGAACCTTAGTTGTAGCACATTTTGAAAAATGCGACTACAAAATCCCAATGGTATTCTGTTGTGTTGATCAAGGATGCAGGACGACACAACAAGAAAAACGAAGGGAATAACAAAAAGGTGTGAGCACAAATATAGCGTGGAAGAGGACCAGGGTAACGTGAGCTCACCGAGGTCTCTATTGGCGAACCGTGGATGTCGGGCACGACACAAGAGAACGGGACGGTGGTGTGGCAGGTGGCCGCGGAGAGGAGGGGGCTCGTCCCCACCGCGATGACCGTGGGCTTGATGTCGATGAAAACCTGTTAGAAATATAGACATTTTCCATATTATTTTAATTCCATAAATTAACATTATGATGATGACATATAAAATATAATTAATCATGGAAATCATGATGTCAAATATATCCATAACAATATGGAACATGGGAACATAAAACATATGAATCATATAATAAGTATATAAACATGGTACATGTATCATGACGAAACAGTTGGAAATAAACAGATAGCAACATAAACAGTATGATTGTAGAATTAAAACAAACAGATATAACATATTACTAGCATGAACAGACATCAGACATGTCATGATATGATATGACAGAACAGATTGGATAAATTCATGGCTATATATGAAATAGTAGAGATGAACAACATATATAATCTGGAAAACATAAAACAGTAAGGAGCTGAATTGATCATACCCTCCGATGCGCTTCGAGGATCCAGATCCTTGTCTAACTTCTCTTGTCATGCCGTACGAGATCGGGCAGTCGCGTAGATGCTCCCCAAAAACCTAATTGCCGATCCCCCGTGCAAGGTCTCGAACGGCAAGGGCTTCAGAGGCACCTGCCCGCTCACTCCTCTATGCGCGCAGAGTTACGAGATGGAAATACCCACACTTGTGGCTAGACTGTGATTCTAAAAGAGTTCTACATACGTCCCAAGCGACAGGAGTTCTACCCTTTTAACCTCATCATGGAAGGGAAGCTGAAGGAGAAGGGTCTCGCATGCGGCTGATCAAGGGACGGGCATCTGAAAGGTTTAACCCGGAGTTGAAACTCTCGCGGTTAATGAGTGCTAAAATTAACACAACCACACCACACCTGCTTGCCGCCTGCCTGCCTGCCTGCCTCGCCTCGCCACGTCACGCCCGGCCGGCGGCGACGACGACGCGCGCGCGTGTGTGGCACGCCTGGTTCGTTTCTTGACTTCTCAAATTAAGTGGAATAATTTCCACCATATAAGTCAAGCCAACAACCCTTGAAATTTCAATATGGTACTATTGGTATTGTCCACAATTACACACCGTAGACTTTATTGATTAAATGGGCCAAGCCCATAAAAGATCCAACAATCCCCACCAAACTCTAGGGTTTGTAATGATGAAGTATCAGAATCACAATCCTTTGATATACCAGTGTTTCGATGGAGACTGTTAAGTTGAACATCCATCTAGAATAAGAGTTTCACTCATTCACAACTGAACAATGGACTAAGCCTTGAATTGACAGTTTTGTGCGAGATGAGATTCACTCAAATCCTTTGCTGATACTAGGCTGCAAAAGGGCATTCCCACTGTTTAGAAGCATATAAGTCACACTTCAGTGCCTTTCATGAGTATTTAGGGATTACCCAAGTCCCATAGACTGTGACCAGTAGTCTGACTCAATAGGTGTACTCCTCAGAAGATGTTCTATAGGACATCTCACCTTTATAAGACTCTTGGAATACATTAAGGTAAATATCATCCTGCCTTACAGATAGAAAAGATGTGCATCAGAAATGAGTTAAGGAAGGGATCTTTCCTCACAACCTACTCCTAGCTTGTTTCTCCACTCTACTTCACGGGATCTCCGATCACATAGAGCAGGTTACCACTAGAGTAGATTTCACATGGGTCTCATACCCATTTCTCTCGATGCACTTTCTATCACATTGTGTGATAGACCCTTAGTGAATTGATCTGCCAGATTATTCGATGTGTGGACATAATGCACTATAATAACTCAGAGTTTTTTAGCTTTCTGACAGATTTTAATCTCCTCTTAACATGTCTTGTAGACTTCATGTTATTCCTAGAACTGTTAACCTTTGTAATCACAGTTTGGTTGTCACAGTTCATGGAAATAGCCGGTATCGGTTTTTTCAACTACCGGTAAATCCAATAGGAAATCACGGAGCCACTCGACCTCAGCCCCAGCAGTGTCTATTGCTGTGAGTTCTGCTTCCATTGTAGACTTTGTTAAGATAGTCTACTTGCAAGACTTCCAGGAAACAGCACCACCTCCAAACAGAAACACATATCCGCTTGTGGCGTAAAGCTCATCAGCATCAGAAATCCAGTTGGCATCACAATAACCTTCCAGCACTTTTGGGTTTCCAGTATAATGAATATCGTATGTCATAGTACCTTTCAAATACCGCAACACTCTCTTAAGAGCACGCCAGTGATCATCTCCTAGTTTTGACACAAACCGACCCAACTTACTCACAGCATATGAGATGTCTGGTCTTGTTGCACTTGCAAGGTACATGAGTGAGCCAATGATCTAGGAGTATGTCAATTGATCCCTTGCTATTCTCCGATTCTTTCTCAATAGCATGCTAGGGTCATAAGATGTTGGAGCAGGATCATAGTCACTAAAACCAAAGCAACTCAATACCTTTTCCACATAATGAGATTGTAACAAAGTTACCCCACCATCACCTTCTCTAACAAGCTTGATGTTTAGAATGACATCAGCTTCTCCCAAATCTTTCATTTCGAAATTGCTCGATAGAATATTTTTAACTTCCTCAATCACATTGAGATTTGATCCAAAGATCAAGATGTCATCAACATAAAGGCACAACATAACAGACTCACCCCCACCATACCGATAATATACACACGTGTCAGCTTCATTTACATCAAAACCAGCAGCTGTAAGAGTATTATCAAACTTTTCATGCCATTGCTTAGGTGCTTGTTTTAGGCCATACAATGATTTTATCAACCTGCACACCTTGTTCTCTTGACCATCCGCAATGAACCCTTGAGGCTGATCCATGTAGATCTCCTCATCCAACTCTCCATTTAGGAAAGCTGTCTTAACATGCATCTGATGAATGATAAGACCATAAGAGGCTACCACAGCTATTAATGTGCGAATTGTAGTCAATCAAGCAACTGGTGAGTAGGTATCAAAGAAATCTTCACCCTCTTTTTGGGTATATCCTTTGGCCACAAGCCTTGCCTTGTACCTTTCGATTGTACCATTAGGCTTAAGCTTTTTCTTGAAGATCCATTTGCAGCCTATAGGTTGACAACCATAAGGACGGTCAACGACCTCCCAAGTTCCATTAGACATAATAGATTCCATCTCACTCCTTACTGCTTCCTTCCATAAGTCAGCATCAGGAGAGGAATATGCCTCACTAATGGTAGTTGGTGTGTCTTCCACAAGGTACACTATAAAGTCATTACCAAAGGATTTTGCAACTCTCTGTCTCTTGCTCTTTTGAGTGACTATAGTGTCATCCTCCTCAGGGATGTGCACGTGAGGATCCTCAGCATGATCTATAGGAATAGACAGTTTGTGCTCATGGGGAATTATAGTCTCATGACTTGTATCACTAGGTGTATTCTTCATGGGAAACTCATTCTCAAAAATGTTGCGTCTCTTGATTCCATGATAGTATCAACATACATATCAGGCACATCAGATTTTATAATTAAGAACCTATACCCAGTGCTGTGAAAAGAGTACCCAAGGAATATACAATCAATAGTTTTAGGCCTAAGTTTACGCTTTTTGTTGATTGGCACATTCACTTTAGCCAAGTAACCCTAAGTGCACAAATATGAGAGATTTAATCTTCTCTTTTCCCATTCCTCAAATGGTGTGATCTCTTTGTTCTTTGTTGGAACTCTGTTCAGGACATGACACGCCGTCAAAATCGCCTCACCCCACCATCCCTTGGATAATCCCGCTGTACTCAACATGACATTCACCAAATCTATTAGAGTGCGGTTTTTCCTTTCAGCAATCCCATTGGATTGTGGTGAAAATGGCGGTGTCCTCTCATGAATAATACCATGTTCCACGCGGAACTCATCGAAAACATTAGAGAAATATTCTCCACCTCGATCGGACCTTAACCGTTTTATTTTCCTCTCAAGTTGGTTCCTAACTTCAGCTTTATAGGTCTTAAAATAATTAAACGCTTCATCTTTTGTTTTTAAGAGATACACATAGCAAAATCTGGTGGAGTCATCTATAAAAGTGAGAAAGTATCTTTTACCACCTTTGGTCAAAATTTCATTCATCTCGCACAGATCAGAATGAACAAGTTCTAGAGCTGCCAAATTCCTCGCCTCAGCAGCCTTGTGAGGCTTGCGGGGTTGTTTTGATTCAACACACACATGGCACTTAGACCTTTTGACCAAGTTAAATTTAGGAACTAGATTTAGATTTGCTAGCCGCATAAGACAACCAAAGCTTGCATGACAAAAACGTGAATGCCATAAATCTGACTCATCAGAAACATTAACAGAATTCACCATTTTATTACACACATCATGCAGAGATAAGTGGAACAAGCCTCCGCAGTCATATCCTTTACCAACAAAAGTACCATATTTCGACACAACATATTTATTTGACTCAAGAACAATTTTGTACCCATCTCGACATAGCATAGAAGCACTAACAAGATTCTTCTTGATAGAGGGCACATGCTACATGATCTTCAATGGCACCGTCTTTTCCGAAGTAAACTTCATAATGACTGTACCAACACCAAGAACATGAGCACGCGACCCATTTCCCATTAACAAGGCGCCAAACCTCCCGACCTGGTAGGAAGAGAACATAGAGACATCAGCACACACATGAATATTTGCACCACTATCCATCCACCACTCAAGTGAATTACAAACTGAAAGAACAAATGGTAAAGGATTATCATACCTAGATGTTCCATCTCTAGTTTTAGTGGTTACAACATTAGTTGATTTCTTGTCCTGTGTGAACTTGCGATCAGGGCACTCTCTAGCCCAATGTTAATCGCTGCCACAGACAAAGCATCCTCCCTTTCCCTTGTTGTTGTTGTTCTTTTTAAATTGTGCTATTTGAACAGGTTTATTTGTGTTCTCTTGTTTGTTCTGGTTTTTCTTCTTGTTAAACTTGCGGAAGTTTCTCTTTTGCACCACATTAGCAGTAGAGATCTTAACACCTTTCCCATTGTCCTTTTTCTAGCCCTTTCCTCAACATCAAGAGTACCAATGAGCTCTTCCACATTGAACTCTTGTCTCTTATGTTTGAGAGAGGTAGCAAAGTCCTTCCAATAAGGTGGCAACTTGGCAATTATATCGCTAGCCACAAACTTGTCAGGCAAAGGACAATGAAAAAGCTCAAGTTCCTTAGCTAGTGACTAAAACTCATGAGCCTGTTCCACTATAGATCGGTTCTCAACCATCTTGTAGTCATACAATTGCTCCATGAGATATAGCTCGCTACCAGTGTTAGTTACTCCAAACTTTCCAACAAGTGCATCCCACAGCTATTTCCCTGTTGGAAGGATGATATAGCTTTTCTGGAATTTTGTATCAAGTGCGCTAATCACTGCTCCTCGAAAGAGATTGTCATCAGCCTTAAACTTAGCCTCATCCTCAGGAGGTAAGTTGGCAGGCTTACCCTCAGTGCCATGATAACAAGACATTGCAATAAGCCACAATTCCATCTTAGCTTTCCAAATCAAGAAGTTTTTGCCATCAAAAGGATCAAGCTTTAATACAGCATCAAAACCTCTGACAGAAAAATGCCTAATGTTAGGTTTTTGGATTGTTAGAAATATAGGCCTTTTCCATATTATTTTAATTCCATAAATTAACATTATGATGATGACATATAAAATATAATTAATCATGGAAATCATGATGTCAAATATATCCATAACAATATGGAACATGGGAACATAAAACATATGAATCATATAATAAGTATATAAACATGGTACATGTATCATGACGAAATAGCTGGAAATAAACAGATAGCAACATAAATAGTATGATTGTAGAATTAAAACAAACAGATATAACATATTACTAGCATGAACAGACATCAGACATGTCATGATATGATATGACAGAACAGATTGGATAAATTCATGGGTATATATGAAACAGTAGAGATGAACAACATATATAATCTGGAAAACATAAAACAGTAAGGAGCTGAATTGATCATACCCTCCCATGCGCTTAGAGGATCCAGATCCTTGTCTAACTTCTCTTGTCATGCCATACGAGATCGGGCAGTCGCGTAGACGCTCCCCAAAAACCTAATTGTTGATCCCTCATGCAAGGTCTCGAACGGCAAGGGCTTCGAAGGCACCTGCCCTCTCGCTCCTCTGTGCGCGCAGAGTTACGAGATGGAAATACCCACACTTGTGGCTGGGCTATGATTCTAAAAGAGTTCTGCATACGTCCCAAGCGACAGGAGTTCTCCCCTTTTAACCTCATCGCGGAAGGGAAGCTAAAGGAGAAGGGTCTCACATGCGGCTGATCAAGGGACGGGCATCTGAAAGGTTTAACCCAGAGTTGAAACTCCCGCGGTTAATGAGTGCTAAAAATTAACACAACCACACCACGCCTGCTCGTCGCCTGCCTGCCTGCCTCGCCTTGCCACGTCACGCCCGGCTGACGGCGGCGGCGACGCGCGCGCGTGGCACGCCTCGTTCGTTTCTTGACTTCTCAAATTAAGTGGAATAAATCCCACCATATAAGTCAAGCCAACGACCTTTGAAATTTCAATATGGTACTATTGATATTGTCCACAATTACACACCATAGACTTTATTGATTAAATGGGCCAAGCCCATAAAAGATCCAACAATCCCCACCAAACTCTAGGGTTTGTAATGATGAAGTATCAGAATCACAATCCTTTGATATAGCAGTGTTTCGATAGAGACTGTTAAGTTGAACATCCATCTAGAATCACTCATTCACAACTGAACAATGGACTAAGCCTTGAATTGACAGTTTTGTGTGAGATGAGATTCGCTCAAATCCTTTGCTGATACTAGGCTGCTGAAAGGGAAATAGGGTCTAACCTTTTCCTAAATGATTTTGGTGGTTGAATTGCCCAACACAAACAATTGGACTAATTAGTTTGCTCTAGAGTATATGTTCTATAGGTGCCAAAGGTTCAACTCAAAACCAATACAAAGATTAAAAAGGGTTCAAAAAGAAAGGAGCAAAGGAAACCGAAGTGCTCCCTGGTCTGGCGCACCGAACTGTCCGGTGTGCTACCGGACAGTATCCGGTGCACCAGGGAGGATCGACCTCAAACTCTTCAGCTTCGGGTTTCTCAGGCGCAGCTCCACTATAATTCACCGGACTGTCCAGTGTGCCAGCGGAGCAACGGATATCTGCGCGCAACGGTCGACTCTGACAGGGAACAATGCAGCACAGTGAACGCGGCAGAAGTCAGAGCAGTTGGTCAGAGGGGCACCAGACTGTCCGGTGTCGCACCGGACTGTCCGATGCCGCATGAGGACAAAGCCTCCAACGGTCAACCAGCTCCAAGCCCTAACGTCTGGATGATGTGGCGGTGTACCAGACACTGTCCGGTGGCGCACCGGACAGTCCGGTGCGCCCATCGCCAGCAGCCTTCTCCAACGGCTACATTTTGGATGGTGGCTATAAATACCACCCCAACCGGCCACTTCAAGGAGGGGGAGCCCAAGCAACATTCGAAGTCATCTAGTTGACATATTCAAGCCCTCCCAACCACCTCTATTCATTGATCCATCCTATACACAAGATTTAGACCACTACAACCAACACAAGTGCCACAAAAGAGAGAGCAAGCAAGAGAGGGCTACTCATTTGAGTTTAGCACTAGTGCCTTGTGAGATTCATTGAGAGGTAGTGTGTGCTACATCTTTGTGTTCATTTGCGTGTGGAGTTTTGACTCCCATTAAACTTCCTCCAAAGTTTTGGAGGCTTGTAAAGCTAGCAAGAGACACCAAAGAGTGTGGTGGTCCTTGCGGGGTCTTAAGTGATCCTTAAGAAGAAGAAGAGCTCGCCGGTCTTGTGTGATCGGTGGAGAGAGGGAAAGGTTTGAAAGAGACCCGTCCTTAGTGGACTCCTCAACGGGGACTAGGCCTTCGAGGGTCGAACCTCGGTAAAACAAATCCTCGTGTCTCTTGTGTTCATTACTTGTGATTTGTTTGTTTTTCCCTCACTCTAAGTTTTCTTGCCCTATTCTTTGCTAAACATTATTTGGTGTTGCTTCAAGTTAAATTCTCTTTTAGTGAAGCAACACCGTGCAAGAAAGAACTCGTGTTATTACTCTTCTTATCTAAGCCCTCTTGCTTTATTCTCATAGATCTTCTAGTTGCATTGATTTATCAATACCGCATTATTTGAAAGCAATACTCTTTACAAGCAAAGGACTTAGTTTTTTATACTCTGATAATTATGCATCTTGTTCTAACCACTAATCAAGAGATCTAGTTGGGGGATAAAGTTTTAATTTTCAGGTTTCGCCTATTCACCCCCCTCTAGGCGACTTTCAATTGGTATCGGAGCCAGGCACTTCATATTGAGTCTAACAACTCGAAGTGATGGTTCGAAGAAGATCCCAAAAGAACAAGAAGACAACTCCGAAGGAGGTAACTCTTGAGATATTACTTCCCGATTGTTCTAATTATGATTCATGGTCTACTAAGGTGATAAATGCTTTTAGAACCGTAGATCCACGATTAGAACAAATCTTATACAAGAGTATTATACCTCCTAGTTATGATAAGAAAAATACTTCCATAGAAGATCAAGGGTGTATACGCTTAAACTATATAGCTTTTGACATCCTAGTTAATTCTCTTAGCAAGGTAGACTATCATGCCTTCATAATGAATTATTATGAACATATCCCTGATGCGCATGATATTTGGACTAGAAATAAAACTAAATTTGATGAGTCCAAACATGATGGTTCATTTTGTGCCTCTACTTCCTTTGGTATTTGTGAAACTAACCCTTTGAAGGAAGAAGAAGAAAATGAATGATGGAGACCAAACGATGAATCCACCTCTCCAAAAGGTTTGTCTTCCCATTTCGATTCCCACATATGTTGTGTGGCTAATGAAAATGATAGTGGAAGCACAAATGAGGATGAGGAGGAATAAAGAAGCTTCTTGCAACTCTACGCTCGCCTAAGCCAAGAAGATAAGGCAGTCATGCTCAAACTTCTAAAAAGAGCGAGAGAGCAAAGTGAAGCTCGTCAAAGGCTAGAAGATATTCTCTCCATAAAAATGCTAAGCTTTGATAAGTTGACTAAAGAACATGAGGAGCTAAAGTGCTCTCATGTTGATTTGGTCCAAAGGTATGAAACTATTTCAATTGAGCAAGATAACTCTTTACATTGTATCACTCAATTAGTAAATAGGAATGCCTTACTTAAGGACCAAGTAGAAAAGCTAAAATTTTAAAATCTAGCTTTTCAAGAAAAATATGATATGCCTCTATGCTCTCATGAAAATCTTATGGATGATCATATCATATTAAACATTGCTCATGAGGTTGTGATAGAAAACTTAAAATCCCAACAACCTCACTCATGCACATATATTCAAATTGAAACTATATTACCATGTGCTAATGCTTGTTGTCTGTCGACAAGCACATCTTCCTTTGAGCTAGAATTTGCAGGAACGAAAGATGATACATATCAAAAGCTCAAAGAAGAAAATGAGAGGCTAAAATGAGCTTGACACAACTAAAAGGGAAGTGTAGTGCTCAACCTTCTCAAGATAACCGTGATCACATGGTGAAGAAGCTTGAGACGGGAACAACCGTGGCATGCACTAAATCCTTTGAAGAAAATGTCAAGGACTTGAGGATTGCCAAGAGGAAGGAACAAAAGATGAAAATCAATGCCTCCTCCAAAAGCCCCAACCACGCCTCCACAAAAGGTAACATCCAAGGTAATGATCAAGCCACACTTCATACTAAGAGAAGTAAGAAGTGTAGTGAATGCTTTGAAAAGGGACACTCGATTAGGTCATGTCCCTATATTAAAAATGACTTGATTATTAACAAGGATGATAAACTTTGTTTTAAATGCTCAAAGAAGGGACACTTAATTAAGTCTTGTCCCTATTTGAAACAAAAAGGCATAGTGTTAGAAAAGAAAATATTAACTAACCATGTAGCAAGCAAGAAACAAGGAAAGAAGAAATCTTCAAGACTTGAAGATCGCCTTTGCTACATATGCCGAAAGAAGGGACATCAATGCAAAGATTGTCCCATTGGTAACAACCCCACTCCTAGCTTGTCAATTAATTCTCATGTAACTAGGCCACCCAAAATTGCAACTTGTGCTAGAAAGGTAATGAGTTTACCTAGTGCTAACACAAAGGACGTTTGTTCCTAGATCTTTGTTGACTAACCTTGATGGACCCATCAAGAGATGGGTACCAAAATATACTTGACAAGCTTTGCAGGAGAAGGAAATGATATGAAGCTTTGGGGGCGCTTGAGAAAGTCAATTCAATTTTTATTAACTCAAGCTATCAATCTTCAATAATCTATATATCCAAGATTGACCCAAAGTTATTTAAATTTATTATATTCAAAACTCATATCATCTCGGGAAAGATATTGATGTTGTAGGAAATAAAGAATTATCCTGAGCGGAAAGATCAAGGCCTACAACATGGAGGAAAGCCAAAGGATGGTAACACTTATGTTTTAGGTGCACGCATCTTAAATTATATTTTCTCATGTGTCTTGTGTAGTCACATAGAAAAAGAAGCACTTTAAATGTCCTTAAAATTATGTCACCATTCTTTGAAGAAATACCTCTCATATGGTAGATTGTATATTCATCATTTCTATTCTATGGCAATCTACATGCTTTAAATTGTTGTAAGTACCTCATGGCATGTTTTACACTAATTATCTTATTATTGCCATGATTCTAGATATAGAGAGATATTCCAAGTTCCTAAAAGAATAAGGTGTCATATAAGGAATTCAAATCCTTAGGACACTTATAAAAGGAAAATTCTCTCTATAACTAGAATAGTGAGACTAATGCTTTTGTCTAAGTAACCCAAGTAGTCTCACTTGTAGAGAATAAGTTTCTCTTTGGAAGTGTGTAATCTAACATATAAAGAAAAATCAATCCAATGACTTATGTTGTTGTGCTTCTTGCTCAAATTGGATATAATTCTTCTACATTCATCGCTCTCCATGTTATGAATTGGATTTATTCCCATAATCTTGAAGAATTAACTATGCTTGTTTTATAAGTTAAAACTAAGTATATATCATGGAATAATCTAGTTCATATTATGAAGTTTCCTTGCTTTAGTAATCCACTTTTCATTCCTTGTCAAAATGATTACAAAAAGGGGAACTTGTGCTTGTGTTACTAACCATGTATCTTTTGAGCTTACCTATGGAAATCTACAAAAGAGAAAGTGCATGTCTAAAGTCACAAGCCTCTAGGGTTACTCTTCACCCTAAGGAAGAAAGGTAAAAGCAAAGGTATGGGAACTCTTTTTCCCATCAATGGTTATTCACCCTAAATTATCTTATTCTACCTATGTGAAGAATAGATTCTTTATTGGACTTAATTTTTGCTAGGTGTGCATTCAGTCTCGTTCTCATAAATGCACTAGTCCATTAGAATCTATTTCATGCCTTTGCTATATATGTTCTCATATTGATTTGATTCTAAGTAATGATTAATGAATTCAATATGAAGAAGTAAATCTCCTATGATTGATCAAAATGTTTAAAAGGTGCATATTCCTCCTTTCTAATGATGTGCACTAAGGATAAGGATTTTACTTCATGTGGCTTGTGGATGATGAATTGTTTTTATTTCTTAACTAAAGAAATCATCCTTCATCAAATACTCCCTTGTGCAATTAACATCTCTCTTGAGTATTTTTCAATAAGTTTGAAAGGAAAAAGAGACAACTTCAAAGGGAGGACACTCAAATGAAAGAGGAAGACATCAAGAACAACAACACCTACTTGGACAATAAGATCTTCAAAACCATCAACGATGTGGTTGTGAGTATTCTAAATCCTTTTCATTTTGAGAATACCAGGCATAAGTTGTTTATTTCAAATCTTATAAGCCTTGATCAAGATGTATAATGCTTCTCCCTATTCGTCCCTAAAATGAGTACATCCATTCAATTCATTCAAGTACTTGATGCATTTCTTTAGGGGGAGCCTCATTCTATATCTTAATTATGTTGAGACTATCGCTTTATCTTAGTAATCTCATATAGTCTCTTGCATGAGAATAAGTTTCTCATGAAGTATGCTACTACTTTTCAATTCTTCTTGTTAGAGTAATGTCATCTTTATCATGAATCGTATCCTTCATTGCTAAAGTAGCATATTTGCTGGATTCTCCTACTCTAAGCTTATCTAGTGCATATGTTGTTCTTTTGATCACATCTGTTATTTGTTTGATCATTGAATAAACACTTTTGTTTCTTAGTGCCGCATATACTATCAATCGATATATCTTGATATGCACTAAGTTAAAAGGAGAATTCATGATACATATATGCAATTTGTGATCCATTTGATATATGCTAACAATGTCTTGGAGAAGGATCACTAGTTGTAGAACTCTCTCTTGTGCAAAATATTTCCATATATTGTTTTGAGAATAGGTATTAAGCAACTAAGACTAAGGACAAAAGCACAATGAAGAGAGCGTCTCTATGTGAAGGTACAAAAGGGTAAAACTAGTTCCTTTCAATTAAACTTGTATCTAAATCTTCCTTTTCTATACTTTCTTTGCATATCTTGTATAAAAGGAAGAGAAAGCATGTCCATGCATTATCCCTGCTTCATACCTAGTTTAACCTCTTAAAATTTCATTCCTGTATTAATGCATCTTTGTTGAAACTAGGTGAAGTAATTTTATTGTCAAAGAGCTTAAAGCTTAACCTTGTAACGAGGATAAGCTACCTTTGTTCCAAAGGTGGATGGTCCTTAAGTCTCTTTGAAATCCTTAAGGGAAAATGCTTAAGATGTTTATAACATGCTTTCATAAGTGCATAAACTGTCATGAGCATTACACTTATACTATGACACAATGCACTACACATTCTCTATGATATAGATATGACCTCATTAACCTAACTATGTGCACTTGGCATTTAAGGCCAAAATATGTGTTCCTCTCCATGCACATATTTAGGGGGAGCAATCTATATTGTATAGAACTATGATCATGCTTAATTGATATATCTTTTTGATCATATCTCTTTATGTCTATGCCTAATGTGCTTTCAAGTGTAATCTTATGCTTAGTCATAGAATTAAAAGGGAAATGGAGTATTCGGCAAAGACGACGCTTCCACTCAACTCCATCGGTATTATCCACTCTTCGCCGGTATTCCGTATGGTTCTCCACCTTGGTATAATATTCTCTCATATTTATTTGTTTACCATTGGGGAGAAAGTAAAAGGGCTTGTATTTCACTCACAAGTATCCGTTTTTGGCGATTCATGCCAAAGGGGGAGAAAGTATGAGCCCAAAGCAAAAGGACCACACCACCACCGAATTTTAAAAATGAAGTTTTCAAATTGATATCTTATTGTGTTCAAAAAGGGAGAAAGTATCTTCAAAAGTCTGAAAACCCCTCTTGAACACTAAGAGGAGAATTTCATTGAGGGGGAGTTTTGTTTAAGTCAAAGGAAAAGCATTTGAGACAGGGGAGAAAATTTCAAATCTTGAAAATGCTTCTTTCAATCTTATTCATGTATCTTTGACTATTTGCAAAAGGTTGTTGAAAAGAATTTTATGAAGAATTTGCAAAAACAAAACTAGTAGTGCAAGCGTGGTCCAAAATTTTAAAATAAGAAGAAAACCATTCACGCTCATCTATAAGAGATAATATATTGGTTTCATTCCAAGCAACCTTTGCACTTACCTTATGCAAACTAGTTCAATTCTGTACTTATATATTTGCTTTGGTTTGTGTTGGCATCAATCACCAAAAAGGGGGAGATTGAAAGGGAAATAGGGTCTAACCTTTTCCTAAATGATTTTGGTGGTTGAATTGCCCAACACAAACAATTGGACTAACTAGTTTGCTCTAGAGTATATGTTCTACAGGTGCCAAAGGATCAACTCAAAACCAATACAAAGATTAAAAAGGGTTCAAAAAGAAAGGAGTAAAGGAAACTGAAGTGCTCCCTGGTCTGGCACACCAGACTGTCCGGTGTGCCACCGGATAGTGTCCGGTGCACCAGGGAGGATCGACCTCAAACTCTTTAGCTTCGGGTTTCTCAGGCGCAGCTCCGCTATAATTCACCGGACTGTCCGGTGGGCCACCGGACTGTCTGGTGTGCCAGCGGAGCAACGGCTATCTGCGCGCAACGGTCGACTCTGACAGGGAACAGTGCAGCACAGTGAACGCGGTAGAAGTCAGAGCAGTTGGTCAGAGGGGCACTGGACTGTCCGGTGTCGCACCGGACTGTCCGGTGTCGCATGAGGACAAAGCCTCCAACGGTCGACCAGCTTCAAGCCCTAATGTCTGGATGATGTGGTGGCGCACCGGACACTGTCCGGTGCGCCCATCGCCAGCAGCCTTCTCCAACGGCTACATTTTGGATGGTGGCTATAAATACCACCCCAACCGGCCACTTCAAGGAGGGGGAGCCTAAGCAACATTCCAAGTCATCTAGTTGACATATTCAAGCCCTCCCAACCACCTCTATTCATTGATCCATCCTATACACAAGATTTAGACCACTACAACCAACACAAGTGCCACAAAAGAGAGAGCAAGCAAGAGAGGGCTACTCATTTGAGTTTAGCACTAGTGCCTTGTGAGATTCATTGAGAGATAGTGTGTGCTACATCTTTGTGTTCATTTGCGCGTGGAGTTTTGACTCCCATTGAACTTCCTCCAAAGTTTTGGAGGCTTGTAAAGCTAGCAAGAGACACCAAAGAGTGTGATGGTCCTTGCGGGGTCTTAAGTGATCCTTAAGAAGAAGAAGAGCTCGCCGGTCTTGTGTGATCGGTGGAGAGAGGGAAAGGGTTGAAAGAGACCCGTCCTTAGTGGACTCCTCAACGAGGACTAGGCCTTCGAGGGCCGAACCTCGGTAAAACAAATCCTCGTGTCTCTTGTGTTGATTACTTGTGATTTGTTTGTTTTTCCCTCACTCTAAGTTTTCTTGCCCTATTCTTTGCTAAACATTATTTGGTGTTGCTTCAAGTTAAATTCTCTTTTAGTCAAGCAACACTGTGCAAGAAAGAACTCATGTTATTACTCTTCTTATCTAAGCCCTCTTGCTTTATTCTCATAGATCTTCTAGTTGCATTGATTTTATCAATACCGCATTATTTGAAAGCAATACTCTTTACAAGCAAAGGACTTAGTTTTTTATACTCCGATAAATGTGCATCTTGTTCTAACCACTAATCATGAGATCTAGTTGGGGGATAAAGTTTTAATTTTTAGGTTTCGCCTATTCACCCCCCCTCTAGGCGACTTTCAGCTGCAAAAGGGCATCCCCACTGTTTAGAAGCATATAAGTCACACTTTAGTGCCTTTCATGAGTATTTAAGGATTACCCAAGTCCCATAGACTGTGACTAGTAGTCTGACTCATATAGGTGGACTCCTCAGAAGATGTTCTGTAGGACAACATCTCACCTTTATAAGACTCTTGGAATACATTAAGGTAAATACCATCCTGCCTTACAGATAGAAAAGATATGCATCAGAAATGAGTTAAGGAAGAGACCTTTCCTCACAACCTACTCCTACCTTGTTTCTCCACTCTACTTCACGGGATCTCCGATCACATAGAGCAGGTTACCACTAGAGTAGATTTCACATGGGTCTCATACCCATTTCTCTCGATGCACTTTCTATCACATTGTGTGACAGACCCTTAGTGAATTGATCTGCCAGATTATTCGATGTGTGGACACAATCCACTGTAATAACTCCAGAGTTTTTCAGCTTTCTGACAGATTTTAATCTCCTCTTAACATGCCTTGTAGACTTCATGTTATTCCTAGAACTGTTAACCTTTGTAATCACAGTTTGGTTGTCACAGTTCATGGAAATATCCGGTATCGGTTTTTTCAACTACTGGTAAATCCAATAGGAAATCACGGAGCCACTCGGCCTCAGCCCCAGTAGTGTCTAATGCTGTGAGTTCTGCTTCCATTGTAGACTTTGTTAAGATAGTCTGCTTGCAAGACTTCCAGGAAACAGCACCACCTCCAAACAAAAACGCATATCCGCTTGTGGTGTAAAGCTCATCAGCATTAGAAATCCAGTTGGCATCACAATAACCTTCCAGCACTTTTGGGTTTCCAGTATAATGAATACCGTATGTCATAGTACCTTTCAAATACCACAACACTCTCTCAAGAGCACGCCAATGATCATCTCCTGGTTTTGACCCAAACTGACTCAGCTTACTCACAGCATATGAGATGCCGGTCTTGTTGCACTTGCAAGGTACATGAGCGAGCCAATGATCTAGGAGTATGTCAATTGATCCCTTGCTATTCTCTGATTCTTTCTCAATAGCATGCTAGGGTCATAAGATGTTGGAGCAGGATCACAATCACTAAAACCAAAGCGACTCAATACCTTTTCCACATAATGAGATTGTAACAAAGTTACCCCACCATCACCTTCTCTAACAAGCTTGATGTTTAGAATGACATCAGCTTCTCCCAAATCTTTCATTTCGAAATTGCTCGATAGAAGATTTTTAACTTCCTCAATCACATTGAGATTTGATCCAAAGATCAAGATGTCATCAACATAAAGGCACAGCATAACAGACTCACCCCCACCATACCGATAATATACTCACGTGTCAGCTTCATTTACAGCAAAACCAGCAGTTGAAAGAGTATTATCAAACTTTTCATGCCATTGCTTAGGTGCTTGTTTTAGGCCATACAATGATTTTATCAACCTGCACACCTTGTTCTCTTGACCATCCGCAATGAACCCTTGCCGGATACAGGCGCTGCGGCGGTAGCGAACCAGAGGCGCTAGGTAGCAAGGGCAAGGCCAGGAAGGCAGAGGTCGTCACTGTGACTTTGCCTGGTGAGCCCATTCTTGCGCTTGAGGGTGCATTGGTGATCTAGGGCCGGTGGTAGCAGGGCTGGCCCTAGGGGGTGCCGAGGGTGCCACCGCACCGGGCCCCCATAGCTAGTGGGCCCCCACCCATCAAAAAACAGTGGCCCCCACATCTCTATTCCACGGTCCCTGCAGGAACCAGCCAACCATGAAGTTAGAGCGATCATGAGGACTCAATGCTGCCAGCCGCCTCCGCCTGTTCGCCTGGCGTCTGGTGATCACGATCACCGATCCCTCCCTGTCTCCTAGAGTCCTAGTCCGGTAGTCCCTGGTCGTCTACTCGCCTGCGGCCTGCACCTGCACGACAATGAGGGCGACTGGGCGAGGTCCGTCCGTCCGTCCGTGCGTGAATCATGATTACGTGAACGGCTGAATGCGCTGACTGACTGATCGCTGACGTGGATGCCTGTAGCCTGGTTGCTTGCCGCCGTCGCCCGCTTGGACTTGTGGGCTGAGCTTAGAAGGTATATTTTTCTTACCTAAAAGATATAGTCATATAGATATAAGATATTTCTTGTACCTTTATTTATTTATTTCACTAGTTTAATTTTCTTTTATTTCTGAATTCTGACTAGATCAGTGAGACAGTGATGAATAATTGATTGGTGAAAGCTATTGCATATTGTTGGCTTAATCTAATTGACAAATTTAAGGTAACTAATTAATAATAATAACCGCACTATTTAGATATGTATAATCATTCTTATGTTATCATTCAATTTGTGATATATATCTTTTTTATTTTCAATGCTTTGTGTAATCATGTGATCAAGAAGATATCCATCTGGAAGTGAAAAAAGGAAAAGGAAAAAACGTGTGGATGATCTCATAAACTCACAGAGAGTAGCTATTGACAAGTTTTTCAAGAGTAATGCTTGTGACATGTGACAAGTGTTATGGCTCTAATTTATATTCGTCATCTTATAAACTTTAAGGCATGGCATAGAAGTTTTTTTCCATTGAATGTTCAATAACTTGTGTTTATAATTATATATATAGTGTATATACATGGTGGACGGGGCCTCCATATTGGATTTCGCCCCAGGCCCCCAAAAAGTCAGGAACGGCCCTGGGTGGTAGAGGTGGTGCAAGTTGAGGTGTAGGTGGTGTGGGGGCAGCAGTGGCTGTGCGAGGTAGTGGACATTGTTGGTGTGACGGGGAGGCGGTGTGAAAGGGAAATAGGGTCAAACCTTTTCCAATATGAATTTTGGTGGTTGAATTTCCCAACACAAATTATTGGACTAACTAGTTTGCTCTAGAAAATATGTTCTACAGGTGCCAAAGGTTCACAACAAACCAATACAAAAATAAAAGTAAGGGTTCAAAACAAAGGAGCAAAGTATATCGAAGGCAGCACTGGTCTGGCGCATCGGACTGTCCGGTGTGCCACCGGACAGTGTCCGGTGTGCCAGGGAGATCGACGCTGAACTTGCCAGCTTCGGGAATTTGGGAGCCCGCTCCGCTATAATTCACTGGACTGTCCAGTGTAACACCGGACTGTCCGGTGTGCCAGCGGAGCAACGGCTACTTCGCGCCAACGGTCGTCTGCAGAAGGCATTAAATGCGCTACAGTGCGCGCCTGCGCGCGCAAAAGTCAGAGCAGGCGCCAGAAGGCGCACCGGACAGTCTACGGGACCTGTCCGGTGCACCACCGGACTATCCGGTGGCCCCACAAGTCAGAGCTCCAACGGTCGAACCCTAATGGTTGGGTGACGTGGCTGACGCACCGGACTGTCCGATGCGCCCGTCGACAGAAGTCATCCCCAACGGCCATTTTGGTGGTTGGGGCTATAAATACCCCCAACCACCCCACATTCATGGGATCCAAGTTTTCAGCCTTCAAACCTCATGCAAGAGCTATAACATTCAATACAAGACACAATCAAAGAGATCAAATCCTCTCCCAAGTCCGGAATCACTCCAAACAAATTAGTGACTAGAGAGAGACTTTTGTGTTCTTTTGAGCTCTTGCGCTTGGATTGCTTTTCTTCTTCCTCATTCTTGTTTCCACAACACTTGTAATCAAAACAAGAGACACCAATCGTGTGGTGGTCCTTGTAGTGGACTTAGTGTCCCATTTGATTGAGAAGAGAAGCTCACTCGGTCTAAGTGACCGTTTGAGAGAGGGAAAGGGTTGAAAGAGACCCGGTCTTTGTGACCACCTCAACGGGGAGTAGGTTCGCAAGAACCGAACCTCGGTAAAACAAATCATCGTGCCATCCATTCTTATTTGCTTGTGATTTGTTTTTCGCCCTCTCTTTCAGACTCGTTTATATTTCTAACGCTAACCCCGGCTTGTAGTTGTGCTTAAGTTTATAATTTTTAGATTCCGCCTATTCACCCCCCTCTAGGCGACTTTCAATTGGTATCGGAGCACGATGCTTCATTAGAGCCTAACCGCTCGAAGTGATGTCGGGAGATCACGCCAAGGAGATGGTGACCGACGACAAGCCCGTTGCAAGCCACGGGAAGGCTCCATCGGGAGAGTCCCGCAACAAGGGGAAAGAGAAGGAATCCCCTTCACACAAGTCGCATCGGAGTGGCGAAAAGAAAAAGATGAGGAAAGTGGTCTACTACGAGACCGACTCTTCATCGCCATCCACCTTCGGCTCCGACGCGCCGTCCGTAACTTCCAAGCGCCATGAGCGCAAGAAGTTTAGTATGATTCCCCTACACTACCCTCGCATTTCTAAACGTACTCCATTACTTTCCGTTCCATTAGGCAAACCACCGGTTTTTGACGGTGAAGATTATAACATGTGGAGTGATAAAATGAGACATCACCTAACCTCACTCCACACTAGTATTTGGAACGTTGTTGAGTTTGGTGTACAGGTACCATCCGTAGGGGATGAGGACTATGATTCTGACGAAGTTGCCCAAATCCAGCACTTCAACTCTCAAGCCACCACAATACTCCTCGCATCTCTAAGTCGACAGGAGTATAACAAGGTGTAAGGATTAAAGAGTGCCAAGGAGATTTGGGACGTGCTCAAAACGGCGCACAAAGGAGACGAGGTGACCAAGATCACCAAGAGGGAGACGATCGAGGGGGAGCTCGGTCGCTTCATGCTCAACCAAGGAGAAGACCCGCAAGCCATGTACAACCGGCTAAAAACCTTGGTGAACCAAGTGCGCAACCTCGGGAGCACCAAGTGGGATGACCATGAAATGGTCAAGGTTATTCTTAGATCACTTGTATTTCTTAACCCCACTCAAGTTCAATTAATTTGTGGTGATCCAAGATATAAACTAATGCCTCCCGAGGAAGTGATAGGTAAATTTGTAAGCTTCGAACTAATGATCAAAGGCTCCAAAAAGATCATCGAGCAAGGCGCATCCTCTTCTGTACCCGAAGCACAACCCGTTGCATTCAAGGCAACGGAGGAGAAGAAAGAAGACTCTACACCGAGTAGAGTCCCCATCGACGCCTCCAAGCTCGACAATGAGGAGATGGCGCTCATCATCAAGAGCTTCCGTCAAATCCTCAAACAAAGGAAGGGGAAAGATTACAAGCCCCGTTCCAAGAAGGTTTGCTACAAATGTGGTAAGCCCGATCATTTCATTGCTAAATGTCCATTATCTAGTGATAGTGATAGGGGCGACGACAAGAAGGGAAATAGGAGAGAAAAGAAGAAGTACTACAAGAAGAAGGGCAGCGATGCTCATGTTTGCCGGGAGTGGGACTCCGACGAGAGCTCCACCGACTCCTCCTCTGACGAGGACACCGCCAACATCGCCGTCAACAAAGGGCTCCTCTTCCCCAATGTCGGCCACAAGTGTCTTATGGCGAAGGACGGCAAGAAGAAGAAGGTAAAATCTAAATCCTCCACTAAGTATGCAACATCTAGTGATGAGGCTAATTCTAGTGATGATGAGGATGATTTGTTTACTCTCTTTGCCAACTTAAACATGCAACAAAAGGAAAAATTAAATGAATTGATTAGCGCTATTCATGAGAAGGATGAACTCTTGGATAGCCAAGAGGAATTCCTAATTAAAGAAAACAAAAAGCATGTTAAAGTTAAAAATGCTTATGCTCAGGAAGTAGAGAAAAATAAAAAATTAACTAGTGAGCTAAGCACTTGCCATGACATTGTTTCCAACCTTAGAAATGAGAATGCTAAATTAATTGCTAAGGTTGAGAATTTAAATGTTTGTGATGATTCTCTTGTTAATCTTAGAAATGATAATGCCAATTTGATTGCTAAGATCGATAAGTTGAATACCTCTCTTACTAGCCTTAGAAATGAGAATGAAAAATTGATTGCTAAGGCTAGAGAATTAGATATTTGCAATGTTTCCATTTCTAATGTTAGAAATGAAAATGAAATTTTACATGCTAAGATTGTTGAATTAAATACTTGCAAACCCTCTACATCTTCCATTGAGCATGTTACTATTTGCACTAGATGTAGAGATATTAATGTTGATGCTATTCATGATCACCTAGCTTTAATTAAACAACAAAATGATCACATAGCTCAACTAAGTGCTAAGATTAATGAGCATGACTTAGAAAATGAGAAATTTAAATTTGCTAGAAGCATGCTCTATGTGGGAGACGCCCTGGTATTAAGGATGGCATTGGCTTCCAAAAGGGAGACAATGTCAAGCTTAATGCCCCTCCTAAAAGATTGTCTAACTTTGTTAAGGGCAAAGCTCCCATGGTTCAGGATAACGAAAGTTACATTTTGTACCCTGCCGGCTATCCCGAACATAAAATTAGGAGAATTCACTCTAGGAAGTCTCACCTCTGGCCCTAATCATGCTTTTATGTATAAGAGTGAGGCATCTAGTTCTAGGCAATCAACCCATGCAAAATTGCCTAAGAAGAAAACTCATACTGCATCAAATGATCATAATGTTTCATTCAAGACTTTTGATGCTTCTTATGTGCTAACTAACAAATTAGGCAAGGTAGTTGTCAAGTATGTTGGGGGCAAACACAAGGGATCAAAGACTTGTGTTTGGGTACCCAAAGTTCTTGTATCTAATGTCAAAGGACCCAAAACTATTAGGGTACCTAAAATCAAGAACTAAATTTGTTTTGAAGGTTTATGCATCCGGGGGCTCAAGTTGGATCATCGACAGCGGGTGCACTAACCATATGACTGGGGAGAAAAAGATGTTCTCCTCCTACGAGAAAAACCAAGATCCCCAACGAGCTATCACATTCGGGGACAGAAATCAAGGTTTGGACAATGGATTGGGTAAAATTGCTATATCACCTGACCATTCTATTTCCAATGTTTTTCTTGTAGATTCATTAGATTACAACTTGCTTTCTGTTTCTCAATTATGTAAAATGGGCTACAACTGTCTTTTTACGGATACAGGTTGTTGGGGGCCTTCGGCTTCCGAAGGTCCTCAAAAACATGATTTAACAAAGTTTCTGGAGTATAATGCATGAACAGGTATCTTCGGACTTGAGTTAAAACCACAGTGTGAAGAAGCACAAAAGGAATACGAGGGATGGCGCAGAGCCGAAGCTGTGCGCAGAAGAGCTTCGGCACGATAGCAGAAAAGGAAACCGACTTAAAGATGAAAAGGCTATTTAGACCTCGACGGGTTACTATAGAGTTATTAGCAAATGTAAAGGGCATGGGTGTAATTTTACATGGGCTGCGTCCCGCGCCTATAAATAGATGAACAGTGCTCCCGTACTGTTCACGCTAACTTGGTATTTGCTTTCGCGTCACGCTTGTATTTTTACCTTCTTTCAAGCCGAAGGTACACTTGTAATTTGTTATCATTTCTATTTTTCCATAGTAATAAAATAGAAATGAGCTGATAATATTATATGACTGTTTATATTATCTTTTATGTTTCATATGACTCTTTTTTCATCATCATATGTTGTGTCGATGAAGGTATGCCCTTCACAACCTTCGTCCGAAGATCATTATATCCCAAGGGAAATAATGCTTCGAAGGACGAAGGACTGTAACATTTGACATTTTCTATGTTGCCTTGTTCTTAACTCATAGCATTTGAGAACAAGTCTCCAACATTGGCGCCCACCTCCAGTGAACCCTTTTCGACCACCTTCGGCAAACATCGACCTTCGTCATGCCGCCAAAGAAAGCTTCAATGACAGGGGTTGCCGCTCTGCAGCCGCTGGACCCGAACCAGGAGACCCTTTCTCTTCGAGAGGCCCGAAGCCAGAAGAGGAAGGCCACCAGTCCAACACCCTAGGAGGACGACTTGGACCAAGAGATCAGGAATATGGAGATGCTCCATCAGCAAGTGCAAAGGAAGAAGGAAAAGATGGCTCGGCTAGCTGACCTATAAAGGCAGATAGACGAAGCCACTAAAGAAGTTCGTCATCTTGCTCAAGATGAGCAAAACCGAAGGCCCCAGCACAGAGAGCTTCATCAAGAGGGCTTCTTCAACGAGGATGACTGGTATGAGGATTTCCATCATGGAAATTTTGCTTTTGATGATGCTTCTCCTCTGTGAGCAGAACTACAGGCTACACCTTGGCCCCCGTCTTACAAGCCACCCTAGCTCCCCATGTATGACGGACACTCAGATTCGAAGCAGTTTCTGATGAGCTACGAAGCAACCATATCTTCGTATGGTGGCAATATTGCAGTCATGGCGAAGTCTTTCGTCATGGCAGTCAAGAATGTTGCACAAACCTGGTACTCCTCTCTTCGGCCAGGAACAATCACATCATGGCAGAAGCTGAAGGACATGCTGATCACCAGTTTCCAAGGGTTTCAGACAAAGCCGGTCACCGCTCAAGCTTTGTTCCAGTGCACCTAAGATCACAAAGAATACCTTCAGGCGTATGTTCAAAGGTTCTTGCATCTGAGGGCACAGGCGCCAACGGTGCCCAATGAAATTGTCATTGAGGCCATGATCAAGGAGCTTCGGCCAGGACCTACGGCCCAGTACTTTGCCAGGAAACCCCCTCAGACTCTAGAGAAGCTGCTCCAAAAGATGGATGAATACATCCGCGCTGATAATGACTTTCGTCAGAGAAGGGAGGAAGCTTACAGGTTCTCCGAAATGACCAGGGGCTTCGGAGGGAGAATCCACCCAAGGCACGTCAGGTCAATCCACTCCGCTCAGAATGACGATAGAGGATGTCAGCAACAGAGGCCGCAGTATTCCTCCCAAGCTTCAGGACAGCAACAAAGCTATCCTCGACCCCCAGCTCCAAGGGGTAGAGGCGCCAGGGGCTTCAATGGAAGGTTTGGGGATCAGCCTAGGAAAATTTATTGTCTATTCTGCGGTGAAGACAAGGGCCATACTACAAGGATGTGCCATGTCACCATCCAGAAACAGAAGGAGATAGCAGAAGATGTAGCCCAACAGAACCAGCCGAAGCAAGTTATGCATACTACTTCGTATCATTCACCGTACATCCCAGAGTATGTGGGTAACCATCCTGTAGCTTCTGTTGCTTCGACAAGTCAACCTCAGGCATCTTGGCAACAGCCTCCACCTCCACAACCAATGCAATGAGGCCAGCAGCCAGAAGGGAGCCAGCACACTCACCAGCAACGAGACTTCAGAGAGGAGTCCGAAGCTCGCACAGTCAACAGCACTGTGCTAGAATCGAAGCACATCTACTAGAAGATATCCTACCTCTGCAACAGTTTTTGCATTCGCCATCATTTTATTTTTAATAAGGGGCAATCATTGAAAGCATAGTTCTTTTGTTGTTTTCAGATTCTTGTAATAGCTTCATTATTGTCATGATATAATATACCTTCTTCACAGACTCACGAAGTTCCAAAAAGTCGGTGAAGCACGAAAATTGTTCCCAAGAAAATGCGGGGTTCACAATCATATTGCAAGTTTTGCCGAAGCAACAAGAAGTCGTTCTAAGGAATGCAGCGTAAGTTTTGCCGAAACAACAAAAAGTCGTTATAAGGAACGCAGCATAAGTTTTGCCGAAGCAACAAGAAGTCATTCTAAGGAACGCAGCGTAAGTTTGCCGAAGCAACAAAAAGTCGTTCCTAAGGGAGCGTAGCGTAAGTTTTCTGCTCAAAAGTCGTTCCAAAGGGAATGCAGAGCTTACAGTGAAAAATAAACGCTGATTCCACCAAAATATAGGGTGAAGCGCGAAAAGTCAACGCGAATTCCGCCGAAATAGAAGGCGAAGAAGTTCAAAAGACGTTCCTAAGGGAATGCAGAACTTATAGCGAAAAGTCAACGCTGATACACCGAAAAATAAGCGGTGAAGCCGAAAAATAAACGGCAAAGAGATTATATTGTGGGAATGTGTGTGTATCTTCGGCACAAATATCATTTTGCATAGCATAGCATCATCACATCATTCGCATAACATAACATCATACATCATATCACATCAATGGCACAAGAAGGGGATACAATGTTGATCTTCGGAAATTGCTTCGAAGAAGTTGTGCCAAGGCACAAAATAAGTTTTGAAGAAGTATAGCTCCATCAACTCTAAAATGAAAGGAGATCTGTTGCTTACGAAGCATAATATTTTTACGGAGATTGGATGTTTTTACAGAATATGGATATTCTTTACGAAGCATGAAAAGAAGGGAAGGTGTTTTTTCGCCGAAGGCTCAAAAACGGTATATACACAAAGTTTCATGCATCGTAAAGAATTGAATTACAAAAAGCTTATATGTTACATTCAAAATCATAAAATATTACACACTTTGTTCAGCAAATATTACATTCCAAATGTTTTTACAATGATAGCTATTCTTCTTTTAAAACTGCTTCCGCGGTTTCGTTTAGTAGTCGAGTAACAGCTTCGTCCATAATAGCTTCAGCCATCTTAGTAATTTCATCTTCTTTCTTTGCTTCGGGGTCGGCCAATGACTCGATGGGCTCTGGGGGAGGAGATAGCTCAGCTGCGGTAGAAAACGTAAATAAGTTCGAAGTCACAAAATTAAAAAATAAAGTTAAAAGCTACCAAGCAATACCTATCCGCCTTTCGAGTTTCGCAGCTTTTTCAGCTGCTTCCGTTGCTTCTCTTGCATCGTGAGAATCTTTTTCGCTCTTTTTTATTATTTCGTGGGCCATCCCTCGGCCGCCATTCTCCCAGATGTCAGTGAAGAATTTTCCGCCAACTAGGCTTGCTTCGGCCGAGGGGTCTCTTGTATCTTTAACAGATAAAGTAGCTTTGGCTTGGGCCAAAGTTTTCACGTGATCGCAGCCCAATTTCTCCAAAATAGTCGCGATTCCCCTGGCACCTGAGAAAGCGCACACATCCCCGCGACCACTCAAAATTTCCTCAAAAGCTTCAGCTTTGTTGCTAATCCAATCAATTGGGCCCTCAGGATCGCCTCTTACGAAGTTGTCCTCGCTGGAGAATGCTCCAACATTGGTGAAACTAGTTTTATTTTTTTCCACACATTTTATGGATTTTTCATAACATTTCTCTTTTGAAGAGCGAAGTTCCACAACTGTGTAACACCCACTTTGTAAATTGCCAGAAATAATACCAATAGAGAAATAATTTCTCTTTATGTGAGTTTGATCTTTATGCATCATCATATGTGAACACCATATTCAAAAGCAAATAATTAATAAAAGAATCTATGCCATTAAAATTATGCATCATGCTGAACATTTTATTTTGTGTGCATTTTGTGACAAGAAAATATTAAAGACCAAAAAGGGGAATTTAGAATCTAAGAGAAATTCTTGAATAAAGAAAAAAAGGAGAAAGTGCTAAATAGAATACAATAAATACATGAATTGATCAAATCAGGTTCATATTAGTATTTTAAAATGGTACAGTTGAACTAAGTTCGAACTTTACACAAATAAATTCAAGTTTGAATCTTAATTAGAATAAGAAAGGAAGAGAAAATCAAAAGAAAAAGAAAAGAGAGAAAGCATTGGCTGGGTGGGCCGGCTAAACCCAATTCGACCCATCTGCCATTTACTCTCGCGCGGCCCAGGTCTTCAGCCCACGCGCGCCTGCCTCACCATCTCCGACACGCGGGCCCCTACGCCAGAACGACCATCGCGCACGCTTGTGCCTTTGCATTCACGGACAGGTGGGTCCGCTGGGTCGGATTCTGTCTTCCTCGTGGGCGCAGCGTTCTCTCCCGCAATCTCGCCGAGTCCAGCGGCGTCGGATGCGGAGCTCACGTGGCCGTTGTGGTCAACCAGTGGATACCCTTGCGGCGCAACTCTATAAAGATCTGGCCCACGCCCTGTTGCGCTATCTCGCCCATCTCGTCAGCCCTCACCGCGACCCGAAAATCACCGCCGAGGGCCGCCGTAGCAGATTAGCATCGTAGGCCTCGCTTAGCGCTTGCGATACACTTCCGGAGAATCTGGTGGGCGTGTGGATCGTGCACCGGGTGGAAATCGTGCGCGCCAATCCACGGCGTGGAGTGAATTTCTCACCGGAGTCGCGTCTCCGCCGCGGCCGCCATTGCCAAGGATTCCCGCTCTGACCGTGCCTATTCCGGGTGAGTAACTACCCCTATCCCTCCTCGTTCATTTGCGCCCAGATTAGCTCATCGGGAGGTAGTTGGTCGCTGGCAATTTCTCGACGGAGCAGGGGCCTCCGCCGCGTGCGGTGAACTACGTGGGCAGGGCACGGGACGCATTGTTTCGGGATTGTGAGTCAGCCGTGTGATTCGTAGTAGTCAGGTGTTCGTGGAAACCGAGTTCAGTGCGTGAATGGGGTAGGGATTCACCATGGGGCGCGTTGCCGGACTTCTCCACCGCGCGGTGGGTGCGCGCCGCCGCCCAGGGAAGACGGAGGTAGGCGATAGCTCCTGGCCCGTCGATTGGGATTCGTACGGCTAGGATTAGTTTCGTGGTATTCCTTCGCTGCATGGATGTGAGCCGTTGATTCCCGAACAAGCGATCCAGATCGGATAAGATGCATACCCTTTGGTGATCGGTTCTGTGCCGTAGATATTAGATGGACGGCTTAGATCGAATCTTAGCGTACCTCTTCGAGTCATTAAATCGGGGCCGTGGATTCCAGATCGAACGGTTCGGAGCGCGTACCGGTTCACTTATAGCGCCATCTAATCGTGACCCTTGATCTTAGATCTAACGGTCCATATCAACAAATGCCCCTTCGCCGTGCACTTTTCTTAAAGAGACCCCGAGAAACAACTGAATCAACCCGCCGTCCAGAGAACACTATTCTCTGAGTCTCGGTAATCTTACGACAGAGCCCCTGAGTTTTCCAGGAATTGACGCCCAGTCCAGAGCCCATTTAAATCGAATAAAGGAATTGGAAAATAGATTTTTAATAGGAAAATAATTGCTAGAACTTTATAAATTCATAGAAAATTCATACTAACTCCAAATTCATCCATTCCAGTTCCTAAAATTTTGTAATTTTATTCTCTAGCACCTAGTGTCTCTGTTTTATCATGACAACAGTAAGAAATTTAATTCCACACTTAATCTTATTCTAAACACATAAAACCTTTGAAAATGCATAACTTGAAATCTATAACTCAGAAAATTATGATTCCAGTTCCTAGGTTTTTATTTTAATATGTAGAATATCTCTGTGTACTTTGTTTACATGCTTGGTGTAATGTTAATTTTCCCTATATCCTGTGCTTGTTTGTATTGTGGCGAGTAGAAGAGCCCGTTGCTGAGGATCCTGGTGAGCAGCAGGTTGAAGTAGCTGAGCAGGAGCTCATTGAAGGCAAGTTGTGCCCTTGACCACTTTTTACCCAATAATGTTCTTTAATATCACATACTCATGCATAGGTTAATTTTGATGGGACCCAATAGGTCACCCTAGATTGTTTATCTCATTACCTTGTTTACCCCTGAATCACTTGGGTAGTTTGCTATTGCTTTACATGGTTTAGGGATAATCATTTATTATATCTATGTTCCAATTATTCTTGTTATTCTATTTATGTTCATGTTGAGATCATTAATGTTAATTGGAACATAGAGCTTAACTTGAGAACCACGTGCCACCACAAGGGAGGAATGGGACCCCTTGGCTGACTAATTAGGAAAGCTAGTGGAAGACTACCTTACCCGAAAGGGGCAAGGGCAGTAGGGGAGTGGTCAGTGTAGGGAGGTCCCTGGTTGATTTTGCTGCGATGGCGGTCAGCCAGGAACCCTGCATTGGAACTTCCTATAAACTGTAGCGGGTTTTCGGAAGCTAGTGGAACTTTGTAAAGGCCTCGTAGTGTTGCCCTGCCGCGCTTCCTAGGTAGAGGTGTATGGGGAGTCGCGACCCCTTGGCAGATGGGTAACATGACTTGTGGGTAAAGGGTACAACCTCTGCAGAGTGTAAAACTGGTATACTAGCCGTGCTCGCGGTCATGAGCAGCTCAGGACTCTCTGATGTTTAAATTATGGAACTTAAATTCAATTTTGTCATTTGCATTGCATGGGTTTGTTATTAATTTTGTTCTATTACTTTACTTATGGTTTGGTATTTACTTACACTTAGTAATTGCTAATAAAATTTTGACCAACTACTTAAAAGCAATGCTCAGCTTTAACCCCTATCATTGATTAGCCTTACACATCACATGAACTCACACCTTTGTGAGTTTGTGTCCACTGGTTCCCCACAACTTGTTGAGCTATGATCATGTGTGAGCTCACCCTTGCTGTCTCACACCCCCCCATAGGAGAAGATCAGGTGGTTCAGGAGGAGTCGCCTAACACTGAGGAGTTCGATCTGATCTAGGTGGCGTTTCCCAGTCGACATTGGCGCCGACGATCCTTAGTTCGTTTTATCTTTATTATTTTATTTTGTAATAAGTCTTCCGCTATGTAATAAATACTCTGATGTTTTATGACATTTATCTCTATACACTCTGTTATTATATGTGTTGTCTTCTTGGCGCATGTATGAGATGCACCCGGCTTTGTCCTTTAAAACCGGGTGTTACAGAAGTGGTATCAGAGGAAATGTTGACTGTAGGACGAGACCTAGATAGAAATGGACAAACCCTCTCCTACTTACCTTACTCTGACTCATTCTATACTCATCTCATCTTGATCTCGTCTCACCTTTCTGCTATTCTACTCTGATCATTCTTATCTTTTCTACTCTAAGACAAGATGAATTTCACACCTTGGAATCCTAAGACTATGATCTTTCTAAGAGATAGGGAACCTAAGACAAAATTAAAACTATTTTCTCTATTTAAAATGTTGGTTGATTGTTCTGATGCTCAATGTCTGATTTGCTTCTTTGAATGATTGAATTATTATAGATGGACATCTTAGTATGTACCACAATAAGGTATTGAATTAGCTAGGATAGGTAAAATATTAATCTGCTTAGCTAATAAAATTCCCCAAAGTAACCTGATTTGTAAATACCTGCCTTGTCTACTATTTTCTTACCATATGTATCTAACTCAGATGGTCAATACCAGGCGGGGTGGTGGAATTGACTTGCCTCCTAACCAACACACTCGAAGGATATATAGACAACCTCAGCCACAGCCTGCAGAGATGAATCCTTCGAATCCTCCACCAGGCGGAGTCGACCCACTGGTTGCTACTCAGATGGCGGTGATGCAGCAAATGGCAGACACAATGGCTGATATGCGCGCTCAGATGCAGCAAGAACGCCAGGAGATGCGTCAGGAAAGAGAAGACATACGCCAGGAGTTGCGCCAGGAGCGAGATGAGATACGCCAGGAAAGAAGGGCACAACAACAGCAGCTGCAACAACAAATGCAACAGCAGCAACAGCAGCAACAAGTGCCACTGCCTCCACCACCACCACCAGTTCCACCCCGAGACAAGCATAGAGAGTTCATGAGTCATAAGCCACCTACATTCGCTAGCTCACCTGATCCACTGGACGCGGATGATTGGCTGAAGTCTGTTGAGAAGATGCTGAATATTGCACAGTGCACTGATCGGGAGAAGGTTTTATATGCTTCTGGACGTCTGACAGGTCCTGCTGCTGACTGGTGGGATTCTTATACTGCTGCCCATGATGCTGCGGATACTATTACTTGGGCAGAGTTCAGTACACAGTTCAGAAACTACCATATTCCAGCTGGTATGATAAAGATCAAGAAAAAGGAATTTCTGTCGCTGAAGCAAGGAAGTATGTCAGTCAGCGAGTACCGCGACAAGTTTATTCAGTTATCCAGATATGCCCCTGAAGAAGTTGCTGAAGACGAGAGGAAGCAAGAGCATTTCATTGAAGGACTTAATGGACCACTACAGTATGCTCTAGTGGCACACACATTTCCATCATTTCAGAGGCTGCTTGATAAGGCACTGGCTATTGAACACAAGCGTGTTCAGCTGGGGGATTTGAAGAGAAAGGCAATATCTCAAGGACAAGGAAGCAGCAGTGTTCGTCCTCGCTACAGTTCACCACAGGGTACACCGACTCGACCAGGAGGACCGCGCCCAGTTCAGCAATCACCACTGAGGACTCCACCTCCTCGACAGGCTACTCCCACGGGCACCTCGACGAAGTTTGCAGGACAGAGTCCGGGCACTCAATGTTTCAAGTGTGGGAAGATTGGTCATTATGCAAATGTCTGCCCACAGAGGATTGCTACTACTCCAGCTCATAACAAGCAACAGACCCCTGGCAAGGGATATTCTATTGCCAAGGTTAATCAAGTCAGCGTTGATGCTACTCCGGATGGAGGGGACCTCGTACTTGGTATGTTTTATGTTAATGCAATTCCTGCAACCATATTATTTGATTCTGGTGCTACACATTCATTCATGTCTGCTAGATATGCCAACACAAATGACATACCACTGTTGAATATGAGAAAACCCATGATAGTAATTACACCTAAAGGGCCTGTTGAGGCGAACCAAATGACACGTAGATTGACATTGACCATTATGGGTAGAGAATTTGGAGCTACTGCTATAATATTAGAGTCAAGCGGCATAGATCTGATCCTTGGTATGTCATGGCTAAGAAAGGCAAAGGTCGTTATAGCATGTGGTAGAGGTACCGTAGAACTCACTACTACTAAGGGAGAAAGGTTTCAAGTTAACATTGCAGTAACCTCCTCACCCATGCGTGCAATGTTCTTTATACCTGAGGAGTTTGTTGGTGACAACATCCGGGTGGTTAGAGATTTTCCGGATGTCTTTCCAGAGGAGTTACCAGGGATGCCACCTGATAGAGAAGTTGAGTTTGTTATTGACCTCTTACCTGGAACCGCCCCTATTTCTAAACGGCCTTATAGGATGTCCGTAGAGGAGTTGAAGGAACTTAAGAAGCAGTTAACGGAGTTACAAGAGGCTGGTTACATTCGTCCGAGTTCCTCACCTTGGGGAGCACCGGTATTATTTGTGCAGAAGAAGGATGGATCACAAAGAATGTGTGTGGATTATAGATCTCTCAACGATGTTACGGTGAAGAACAAGTATCCGTTACCCCGTATTGAGGATTTGTTTGATCAGATGAGAGGAGCTAGGGTATTCTCGAAGATTGATCTCCGATCGGGTTACCATCAGATGAGGATTAGACCATCGGATATTCCCAAGACAGCATTCTCGACTCGATATGGATTATATGAGTTTACTGTTATGTCGTTTGGATTAACCAATGCACCAGCTTATTTTATGAACTTGATGAATAAGGTGTTTATGGAGTATTTGGACAGATTCGTCGTGGTATTCATCGACGATATTCTTATTTATTCTCAGAGTGATAGCGATCATGAGGAACATCTGAGATTGGTGCTACAGAAGCTACGAGATAACCAGCTATATGCCAAGTCCAGCAAGTGCGAGTTTTGGATTGGCGAGGTGCCATTTCTTGGGCATATTATTTCTAATGGAGGAATAGCAGTGGATCCTGCTAAAGTTAAGGAGATAATGGAGTGGAGAGTACCCACTACAGTTACTGAGATTCGGAGTTTCTTGGGATTAGCAGGCTACTATCGGAGATTTATTGAAGGATTCTCTAAGATTGCCAAACCTATGACTTCGCTTTTGGAGAAAGGAAGAGAATTTAAGTGGGACGAGAAGTGCCAAGACAGCTTTGAGCAATTGAAGAAAAGATTGATGTCGCCACCAGTATTGGTTATGCCAGACCTACAGAAAGGATTTGATATCTATTGTGATGCATGTGGCCAAGGCTTAGGATGTGTGCTTATGCAAGAAGGACATGTGATTGCTTACGCGTCCCGTCAGTTACGCAAGCATGAATTGAACTACCCCACGCATGACTTGGAATTGGCAGCCGTTGTGCATGCGCTTAAGATTTGGAGACATTATATCATGGGGACCAAGTGTCAAGTGTATACGGATCATAAGAGTCTGAAGTATATATTCACTCAGAAGGATCTCAACCTTAGGCAACGTCGTTGGTTGGAGCTTATTAAGGATTATGATTTGGAGATTCACTATCACCCGGGCAAGGCAAATTTGGTTGCAGATGCCTTGAGTCGCAAGGAGCATGTTCATTCAGCTATTGTTGCCCAGCTACCCGACGAGATTGTTGAGGATTTCAGGAGACTTAACCTGGGGATAGTTGCTCATACTGAAGGAGTTACTGTTGATGTGGAACCTACTTTGGAGCAAGAGATCCGCAAAGGACAAATGGGTGATGCTAAAATAAAAGAGATTAAGGATCTGATTACTGAAGGTCGAGTTCTGGAATTTACGGAAGATGAGCAGGGCACTGTATGGTTCAAGGACAAGATGTGTGTCCCTGATATTAAAAGCCTTCGGGAGACTATTTTAAAGGAGGCCCATGATTCGGATTATTCTATTCATCCTGGTAGTACCAAGATGTATCAGGATTTGAAACGGAAGTATTGGTGGTATGGATTGAAAAGAGATGTGGCTGCACATGTGGCTATGTGCGATGTATGTCAAAGAGTTAAGGCTGAACACCAGAGGCCAGCTGGACTATTGCATCCACTGAAGATACCCGAGTGGAAATGGGAAGAGATTGGTATGGATTTTATTACTGGATTGCCTCGCACCCAGAAAGGATATGATGCAATATGGGTGATTGTGGATAGATTGACTAAAGTGGCTCACTTTATTCCTGTCAAGACTACTTATAAAGGTTCTCAGCTAGCAGAGTTATATATGGCTCGGATTGTGTGTTTACATGGAGTACCAAAGAAGATTGTGTCTGATCGAGGTTCGCAGTTTACCTCAAGATTTTGGAGAAGCTTTCATGAGAACATGAGTACGAAGTTGAATTTTAGCACGGCTTATCACCCTCAGACTGATGGACAGACTGAAAGGACTAATCAAGTATTGGAAGATATGTTGAGAGCATGTGCCCTTCAGCATGGAGGAAGTTGGGATAAGAGTCTGCCTTATGCTGAGTTCTCGTATAATAATAGTTACCAGGCCAGTCTGAAGATGTCACCTTTTGAAGCTTTATATGGGAGGAAGTGCAGGACTCCTCTATATTGGGATCAGGCTGGAGAGAGACAGTTCTTTGGGCCTGAATTGATTCAAGAAGCAGAAGAACAAGTTCGTATAATTTGAGAGAATTTGAGGGTGGCTCAAACCAGGCAAAAGAGCTACGCTGATAATAGAAGAAGACCACTGGAATTCGAAGAAGGAGATTATGTGTATCTCAAGGTGTCACCACTTCGTGGAATGAGGAGATTCAAGGTTAAGGGCAAATTGTCCCCTCGCTACATTGGACCATTCTTGATCTTTAGGCGAGTTGGAGAGATGGCATACCAACTTGAGTTACCTGCTAGTCTATCAGATGTGCATAATGTGTTCCATGTATCTCAACTGAAGAAATGTCTCCGTGTCCCTGAGGAACAGTTACCAATGGAAGAGCTCAGTGTTCAAGGTGATTTGACTTACACGGAGTACCCGATCAAGATTTTGGACACATTGACTCGGGTGACAAGAAATAAGGTGATAAAGATGTGCAAAGTGCAATGGAGTCACCACGGTGAAGATGAAGCAACTTGGGAAAGAGAAGAAGAGCTTCGCATCGATTTTCCCCACCTTTTCCCTAGATCTTCTTAAATCTCGAGGACGAGATTATTTTTAAGGGGGGTAGGATTTGTAACACCCACTTTGTAAATTGCCAGAAATAATACCAATAGAGAAACGATTTCTCTTTATGTGAGTCTGATCTTTATGCATCATCATATGTGAACACCATATTCAAAAGCAAATAATTAATAAAAGAATCTATGCCATTAAAATTATGCATCATGCTGAACATTTTATTTTGTGTGCATTTTGTGACAAGAAAATATTAAAGACCAAAAAGGGGAATTTAGAATCTAAGAGAAATTCTTGAATAAAGAAAAAAAGGAGAAAGTGCTAAATAGAATACAATAAATACATGAATTGATCAAATCAGGTTCATATTAGTATTTTAAAATGGTACAGTTGAACTAAGTTCGAACTTTACACAAATAAATTCAAGTTTGAATCTTAATTAGAATAAGAAAGGAAGAGAAAATCAAAAGAAAAAGAAAAGAGAGAAAGCATTGGCTGGGTGGGCCGGCTAAACCCAATTCGGCCCATCTGCCATTTACTCTCGCGCGGCCCAGGTCTTCAGCCCGCGCGCGCCTGCCTCACCATCTCCGACACGCGGGCCCCTACGCCAGAACAACCATCGCGCACGCTTGTGCCTTTGCATTCACGGACAGGTGGGTCCGCTGGGTCGGATTCTGTCTTCCTCGTGGGCGCAGCGTTCTCTCCCGCAATCTCGCCGAGTCCAGCGGCGTCGGATGCGGAGCTCACGTGGCCGTTGTGGTCAACCAGTGGATACCCTTGCGGCGCAACTCTATAAAGATCTGGCCCACGCCCTGTTGCGCTATCTCGCCCATCTCGTCAGCCCTCACCGCGACCCGAAAATCACCGCCGAGGGCCGCCGTAGCAGATTAGCATCGTAGGCCTCGCTTAGCGCTTGCGATACACTTCCGGAGAATCTGGTGGGCGTGTGGATCGTGCACCGGGTGGAAATCGTGCGCGCCAATCCACGGCGTGGAGTGAATTTCTCACCGGAATCGCGTCTCCGCCGCGGCCGCCATTGCCAAGGATTCCCGCTCTGACCGTGCCTATTCCGGGTGAGTAACTACCCCTATCCCTCCTCGTTCATTTGCGCCCAGATTAGCTCATCGGGAGGTAGTTGGTCGCTGGCAATTTCTCGACGGAGCAGGGGCCTCCGCCGCGTGCGGTGAACTACGTGGGCAGGGCATGGGACGCATTGTTTCGGGATTGTGAGTCAGCCGTGTGATTCGTAGTAGTCAGGTGTTCGTGGAAACCGAGTTCGGTGCGTGAATGGGGTAGGGATTCACCGTGGGGCGCGTTGCCGGACTTCTCCACCGCGCGGTGGGTGCGCCGCCGCCCAGGGAAGACGGAGGTAGGCGATAGCTCCTGGCCCGTCGATTGGGATTCGTACGGCTAGGATTAGTTTCGTGGTATTCCTTCGCTGCGTGGATGTGAGCCGTTGATTCCCGAACAAGCGATCCAGATCGGATAAGATGCATACCCTTTGGTGATCGGTTCTGTGCCATAGATATTAGATGGACGGCTTAGATCGAATCTTAGCGTACCTCTTCGAGTCATTAAATCGGGGTCGTGGATTCTAGATCGAACGGTTCGGAGCGCGTACCGGTTCACTTATAGCGCCATCTAATCGTGACCCTTGATCTTAGATCTGACGGTCCATATCAACAAATGCCCCTTCGCCGTGCACTTTTCTTAAAGAGACCCCGAGAAACAACTGAATCAACCCGCCGTCCAGAGAACACTATTCTCTGAGTCTCGGTAATCTTACGACAGAGCCCCTGAGTTTTCCAGGAATTGATGCCCAGTCCAGAGCCCATTTAAATCGAATAAAGGAATTGGAAAATAGATTTTTAATAGGAAAATAATTGCTAGAACTTTATAAATTCATAGAAAATTCATACTAACTCCAAATTCATCCATTCCAGTTCCTAAAATTTTGTAATTTTATTCTCTAGCACCTAGTGTCTCTGTTTTATCATGACAACAGTAAGAAATTTAATTCCACACTTAATCTTATTCTAAACACATAAAACCTTTGAAAATGCATAACTTGAAATCTATAACTCAGAAAATTATGATTCCAGTTCCTAGGTTTTTATTTTAATATGTAGAATATCTCTGTGTACTTTGTTTACATGCTTGGTGTAATGTTAATTTTCCCTATATCCTGTGCTTGTTTGTATTGTGGCGAGTAGAAGAGCCCGTTGCTGAGGATCCTGGTGAGCAGCAGGTTGAAGTAGCTGAGCAGGAGCTCATTGAAGGCAAGTTGTGCCCTTGACCACTTTTTACCCAATAATGTTCTTTAATATCACATACTCATGCATAGGTTAATTTTGATGGGACCCAATAGGTCACCCTAGATTGTTTATCTCATTACCTTGTTTACCCCTGAATCACTTGGGTAGTTTGCTATTGCTTTACATGGTTTAGGGATAATCATTTATTATATCTATGTTCCAATTATTCTTGTTATTCTGTTTATGTTCATGTTGAGATCATTAATGTTAATTGGAACATAGAGCTTAACTTGAGAACCACGTGCCACCACAAGGGAGGAATGGGACCCCTTGGCTGACTAATTAGGAAAGCTAGTGGAAGACTACCTTACCCGAAAGGGGCAAGGGCAGTAGGGGAGTGGTCAGTGTAGGGAGGTCCCTGGTTGATTTTGCTGCGATGGCGGTCAGCCAGGAACCCTGCATTGGAACTTCCTATAAACTGTAGCGGGTTTTCGGAAGCTAGTGGAACTTTGTAAAGGCCTCGTAGTGTTGCCCTGCCGCGCTTCCTAGGTAGAGGTGTATGGGGAGTCGCGACCCCTTGGCAGATGGGTAACATGACTTGTGGGTAAAGGGTACAACCTCTGCAGAGTGTAAAACTGGTATACTAGCCGTGCTCGCGGTCATGAGCAGCTCAGGACTCTCTGATGTTTAAATTATGGAACTTAAATTCAATTTTGTCATTTGCATTGCATGGGTTTGTTATTAATTTTGTTCTATTACTTTACTTATGGTTTGGTATTTACTTACACTTAGTAATTGCTAATAAAATTTTGACCAACTACTTAAAAGCAATGCTCAACTTTAACCCCTATCATTGATTAGCCTTACACATCACATGAACTCACACCTTTGTGAGTTTGTGTCCACTGGTTCCCCACAACTTGTTGAGCTATGATCATGTGTGAGCTCACCCTTGCTGTCTCACACCCCCCCACAGGAGAAGATCAGGTGGTTCAGGAGGAGCCGCCTAACACTGAGGAGTTCGATCTGATCTAGGTGGCGTTTCCCAGTCGACATTGGCGCCGACGATCCTTAGTTCGTTTTATCTTTATTATTTTATTTTGTAATAAGTCTTCCGCTATGTAATAAATACTCTGATGTTTTATGACATTTATCTCTATACACTCTGTTATTATATGTGTTGTCTTCTTGGCGCATGTATGAGATGCACCCGGCTTTGTCCTTTAAAACCGGGTGTTACAAACTGTCTTCTCCCAATGATTTTTCCAATAGTTACTGGCGTCTCGGTCAGCTTCAGCAATAGCACATTTCAATTTCACTTCTGACAGCTGTTTCCGAAGGTTTTCAATTTCACATTTCTGGGTTTCAGCTTGGGCTTTGGAAATAGCCTCGTCTTTCTTTATTTTGTTCAACAATGAGTTTAATATTTTATCTTTTTCAAGACCTTCGTTCCTTAGTTCAATTACTTCAGAACGAAGGTTGTTCAAAGCTATGGTGCATCCTTCATCTTTAGCACTTTTTTGCGCCCTGAGGGCATTGCTAAGAATAAGGCCCTGCAAAAGGAGTACGGTATTAAGTATAAGCAAATGAAAAATTTTGTTTTCAAGTACAAAAATCTCATTCTCTTACCTTTAAACTATTGTATGCTAAGTTGTCGGCCAATTCATCTTTTGATAGCACCGAGAACCCCTCTTCTAGTGTCGGGAATCCGAAGCTCCTACTCATCTCCCGGCAGACAGAAATCTCTTTGTTGTCTAGGAGACAATACAAGAAGTCTTCTTCTCCGCTGCCGTTGAATATCAACGCCCCTTTCGGATATTTCAGTCTCTGGGCATAATATTGGGCTTCTCGCTTCTCTTCTGCAGATAACCTCTTTCCCAAAGCATGTCGTATAATATAATCGAGAGCTTCAGAAGATGCTTCGGGAATAGGAATGGCAGTTTTTTCAGACAGAATTTCTTCTGCAGCCTCTTTTTCCGTTTCTTCTTCTCCAATTTCCAAGGATTTCTCCTTGGCGGGCTCTAAGGGCCCAGCTTCGGTCTCGGCTTGGCTCTTGGCAGCTTCGGCTTCGGATAGTTTTGCCTCAATTTGTGTTTTCGAAGCTTCGACAGTCTTCTTTGGAGTAGAGCTTGAAGTTTTTATTGTTTCCAGCACATCTAGTATGTTCACCATCCTCTTCCTCTTGGGAGTCGTTGTAAGATCCTTTTGTGCCTTCGGCATTGTCACCTCTGCCGAAGGGCTTATAACTTCTAATGTCTTTGTTTTCTCGACCTCTATCTCTTCAATATTAGTGGCCTTTGGCTCATCTGATTTGGCTGATGACGCCTTCGGCATTGCAGCCAGCTCTTCAGTTTTCTGTGTAATCGCAGGTTCTTTGGCTTCGGTCGCCGAAGATGTTTCACCGCCAAATTCGGGCACTATGGCCGGTTCAATGAAGCGCGGTCGGTGAGTAAGGACTTTCACCTTTTTTCTCTTCGGCGCGGGCTCGCTTGGAGCAGCTGAAGCATCGTCTTTCCCGGAAGTTGCATTTTTTCTTTTTTGCCCTCGCGGCGGGTAGCGGTAGTCAGGGTACATGAACCCAATAGCATCAAAAACTCTATTTAGTCTCTTCTTTTTCCAGCCTCTGAAGGCCGTAGATAGTGCATTGTCTTCCGCTTTGGAATACAGCCCAAGCAACTCATCACTTGTAGCTTCGACACTTTTCAGCCAGTCATCGTCTGGCTCGATAAACTGGTCTCTAAACCTGAACGTATATTTTAGTCGAACCAAACCACCTTCGTGGGGATTGCTGATGGTTTCTTTTGGCATCTCCCAGTTGGCTACCAATGGACATATCTTGTAGGCCACGTGCTCTTGAACTAAGTCTCTTGTCCCGATGAAAGAGCAGACTAAGCCGAAGGCCTTGCGACATTCTTCGGCTGCTTCATCAATTTCTACTTTCGGTTTCTGGAGGCCGAAGCGTTGCCAGATAGGGTGCATGATGATCTCTTTAATATCCTCCCGTGCCTTCAAATCATTTTTCACATAAAACCATTCTTTCATCCAGTCTTCGGGCCATCTCTTCCGAAACGTTAGCACGGGGCAGCTTGACCCAGAGCGGGCAATGAAGCTATAGCAGCCAAAGTTGTTGTGATACTGCTCTTTACCCCAGGGCTTCGTCTCATATAAAAGTTCGTGCATGCTGCAGAAACTTTTTGCATTTGGCTCCAGGCCCTGGCTCCTCATGGCCCAGACGAAGATTCCCATTCTTATGATTGCTTCGGGAGTAATTTGATGAAGGTAAACCTGGTATATCTTCAGAACTTCTACCACAAAACTGCTTAGGGGGAACCGAAGCCCAGCCTTGAAGAAGCTTCGGAAGATCACAACTTCGTTCTCTTCGAGAGCAGGAGAAGTCTTGTCTCCGTTGTTAGCCCTCGCGATAGACACATCTCGAAAGTATCTTCCCCTCATATTGTCGAGATGACTCTGTTTAATAGTTGATTTTTCGAAAACTGTATGACTTGGTCACCAGGGTCGATCTTCAGAGTCTTCGCCACCACTTTCCACATCATAACTGTCACTATCACCAGTGTCTTTAGATAAACCTTCCAAAATCTCCCTTGTAATCTTCTCTGTATTTGTCTTTGCTATTGATTCAAGAAAGCCAAGATTCTTCTTCTCAGAAAGGCTCAGCTTTGTTTCAGCAACAACTTTTTTATCTTGAGACATCTTCGGAAATGCTGAAAAAGTGTTGTCAAAGTCGAAGCTTAAAAAATTTAAAAAGCCAAGCAAATGTCGGTGCGCAAGAGCTAAAGATTGAGTAAGCAAGAGCAGATGGCAAGGAAGCGTGCCAAATGAGCTCGTGGTGCGCTCTTATTTATATGCCTAATGCGTTGAAAATTGGAAGGCCCCGCTTGTCAGTGACTGTTGCTATTCTAGCAAAGGGAAGGTGTTTTTTCGGACCTTCGACTTAAGGCCTTCGTCCATATCGCAATATGAATTTATCATTCTAACAAATCAATATTGCGAGGAGCTACTGTTGGGGGCCTTCGGCTTCCGAAGGTCCTCAAAAACATGATTTAACAAAGTTTCTGGAGTATAATGCATGAACAGGTATCTTCGGACTTGAGTTAAAACCACAGTGTGAAGAAGCACAAAAGGAATACGAGGGATGGCGCGGAGCCGAAGCTGTGCGTAGAAGAGCTTCGGCACGATAGCAGAAAAGGAAACCGACTTAAAGATGAAAAGGCTATTTAGACATCGATGGGTTACTATAGAGTTATTAGCAAATGTAAAGGCATGGGTGTAATTTTACATGGGCTGCGTCCCGCGCCTATAAATAGATGAACAGTGCTCCCGTACTGTTCACGCTGACTTGGTATTTGCTTTCGCGTCACGCTTGTATTTTTACCTTCTTTCAAGCCGAAGGTACACTTGTAATTTGTTATCATTTCTATTTTTCCATAGTAATAAAATAGAAATGAGTTGATAATATTATATGACTGTTTATATTATCTTTTATGTTTCATATGACTCTTTCTTCATCATCATATGTTGTGTCGATGAAGGTATGCCCTTCACAACCTTCGTCCGAAGATTATTATATCCCAAGGGAAATAATGCTTCGAAGGACAAAGGACTGTAACGTTTGACATTTTCTGTGTTGCCTTGTTCTTAACTCATAGCATTTGAGAACAAGTCTCCAACACAGGTATTACTGTCTTTAGAAGAAGTGATGATTCAGTAGCTTTTAAGGGAGTATTAGAGAGTTAGCTATACTTAGTTGATTTCAATAGAACTGAACTCGATACTTGCCTAATTGCTAAGACTAACATGGGTTGGCTCTGGCACCGCCGACTAGCCCATGTTGGAATGAAGAATCTTCACAAGCTTCTAAAGGGAGAACACATTTTAGGACTAACAAATGTTCATTTTGAGAAAGACATGAGTTGTAGCGCATGTCAAGCAGGGAAGCAAGTTGGTGCTCATCATCCACATAAGAACATCATGACGACTGACAAGCCACTTGAGCTCCTCCGCATGGACCTATTCGGCCCGATCGCTTACATAAGCATCGGCGGGAGTAAGTACTGTTTAGTTATTGTGGATGATTATTCTCGCTTCACTTGGGTATTCTTTTTACAGGATAAATCTCAAACCCAAGAGACTTTAAAAGGATTCTTGAGACGGGCTCAAAATGAGTTTGGCTTGAGGATTAAGAAGATAAGAAGCAACAACGGGACGGAGTTCAAGAACTCTCAAATAGAAGGTTTTCTTGAGGAGGAAGGCATCAAGCATGAGTTCTCTTCTCCCTACACGCCACAACAAAATGGTGTAGTGGAGAGGAAGAATAGAACTCTATTGGACATGGCTAGGACCATGCTTGATGAGTACAAGACTTCGGATCGGTTTTGAGCCGAGGCGGTCAACACCGCGTGCTACGCCATCAACCGGTTGTATCTACACCGAATCCTCGAGAAGACATCATACGAACTCCTCACCGGTAAAAAGCCAAATGTTTCATACTTTAGAGTCTTTGGTAGCAAATGCTTTATTCTTGTTAAAAGAGGTAGAAAATCCAAATTTGCTCCTAAGGCTGTAGAAGGCTTTTTACTAGGATATGATTCAAACACAAGGGCATATAGAGTCTTTAACAAGTCCACTGGACTAGTTGAAGTTTCTTGTGACATTGTGTTTGATGAGACTAACGGCTCTCAAGTAGAGCAAGTTGATCTTGATGAATTAGATGATGAAGAGGCTCCATGCGTCGCGCTAAGGAACATGTCCATTGGGGATGTGTGTCCTAAGGAATCCGAAGAGCCCATTCAAGCACAAGATCAACCATCTTCCTCCATGCAAGCATCCCCACCAACTCAAGATGAGGATGAGGCTCAAGATGATGAAGAAGAAGATCAAGAAGATGAGCCACCTCAAGAAGACGGCCATGATCAAGGGGGAGATGCAAATGATCAAGACAAGGAGGATGAACAAAATCCAAGACCGCCACACCCAAGAGTCCACCAAGCAACCCAACGAGATCACCCCGTGAACACCATCCTAGGAGACATTCATAAGGGGGTAACTACTCGATCTCGTGTTGCTCATTTTTGTGAACACTACTCTTTTGTTTCCTCTATTGAGCCACACAGGGTAGAGGAAGCACTTTAAGATTCGGATTGGGTGCTGGCGATGCAAGAGAAGCTCAACAATTTCACAAGGAATAAGGTATGGCATTTAGTTCCACGTCCTAACCAAAATGTTGTAGGAACCAAGTGGGTCTTCCGCAACAAACAAGATGAGCATGGTGTGGTGACTAGGAACAAGGCACGACTTGTGGCCAAAGGATACTCACAAGTCAAAGGTTTGGATTTTGGTGAAACCTATGCACCCGTAGCTAGGCTTGAGTCAATTCGAATATTACTTGCCTATGCTACTCACCATGGCTTTAAGCTTTACCAAATGGACGTGAAGAGTGCCTTCCTCAACGGACCTATCAAGGAAGAGGTCTATGTTGAGCAACCTCCTGGCTTTGAAGATAGTGAGTATCCTAACCACGTGTATAAACTCTCTAAGGCGCTTTATGGGCTCAAGCAAGCCCCAAGAGCATGGTATGAATGCCTAAGAGATTTTCTTATCACTAATGGATTCAAAGTCGGCAAGGCCGATCCTACTTTATTCACTAAAACTATTGCAAATGATTTATTTGTATGCCAAATTTATATTGATGATATCATATTTGGGTCTACTAACAAATCTATATGTGAAGAGTTTAGTAGGATCATGATTCAAAAATTCGAGATGTCTATGATGGGGGAGTTGAAGTATTTTCTAGGATTTCAAGTGAAGCAACTCCAGGAGGGTACCTTCATTAGCCAAACGAAGTACATTCAAGATATTCTCACCAAGTTTGGAATGAAGGATGCCAAGCCCATCAAGACACCCATGGGAACCAATGGGCATCTCGACCTCGACACGGGAGGTAAATCCGTAGATCAAAAGGTATACCGGTCGATGATAGGATCTTTACTCCATTTATGTGCATCTCGACCGGACATTATGCTTTCTGTATGCATGTGTGCAAGGTTCCAAGCCGACCCTAAGGAAGTTCACCTTAGGGCCGTAAAGATAATCTTAAGATATTTAGTTCAAACACCTAAGTTTGGTCTTTGGTACCCCAAGGGATTCTCATTTGATTTATTAGGATATTCTGATGCCGATTGGGCAGGGTGTAAGATTGATAGAAAGAGTACATCAGAGACTTGTCAGTTTATGGGAAGATCCCTGGTGTCTTGGGCGTCAAAGAAACAAAACTCCGTAGCTCTTTCTACCGCCGAAGCCGAGTACATTGCCGCAGGCCATTGTTGCGTGCAATTGCTTTGGATGAGGCAAACCCTTAGGGATTATGGCTACAAGTTTAGCAAAGTCCCTCTCCTATATGACAATGAGAGTGCAATCCGCATGGCGGATAATTCCGTTGAACACAGCCGCACTAAGCACATAGCCATTCGGTATCACTTTCTAAGAGATCACCTACAAAAGGGGGATATCGAGATAGCCTACATAAACACCAAAGATCAATTGGCCGATATCTTTACCAAGCCACTAGATGAGCAATCCTTTACCAAACTTAGGAATGAGCTAAATATTCTTGATTCTAGGAATTTTGATTGATCTTTGCACACATAGCTCATTTATATGACTAATGTGTTTTCAAGTGCCATCTTATGCTTAGTCATAGATATTGAAAGGGAAATGGAGTTTTCGGCAAAGAAGGCGCTTCCACTCAACTCCAATTGTATTTGTCGGTACTCCGCATCATTCTCCACTTTGGTATAATCTTCACTCATATTTTTGTGTTTGCCAAAGGGGGAGAAAGTTTGAATAAGGGCTTATATCTCACTCACAAGTATCCATTTTTGGCGATTCATGCCAAAGGGGGAGAAAGTATGAGCCCAAAGCAAAAGGACCGCACCACCACCGATTTTTAAATGAAGTTTTTAAAATTGATATCTTTTTGTGTTCAAAAGGGGGAGAAAGTAGTATCTTCAAAACTTACAAAACCCTCTCGAACACTAAGAGGAGAATTTTATTTAGGGGGAGTTTTGTTTAAGTCAAAGGAAAAGCATTTGAAATAGGGGGAGAAAATTTCAAATCTTGAAAATGATTTCTTCAATATTTTTCATATACCTTTGACTATTTGCAAAATGATTTTGAAAAAGAATTTTACAAAGGATTTGCAAAAACAAAACTTGTGGTGCAAGAGTGGTCCAAAATTTTAAATAAGAAGAAAAACCATCCATGCATATCTAATTGAAATAAGTATATTGGTTTCAATTCCAAGCAACCTTTGCACTTACATTATGCAAACTAGTTCAATTCTGCACTTTTATATTTGCTTTGGTTTGTGTTGGCATCAATCACCAAAAAGGGGGAGATTGAAAGGGAAATAGGGTCAAACCTTTTCCAATATGAATTTTGGTGGTTGAATTGCCCAACACAAATTATTGGACTAACTAGTTTGCTCTAGAAAATATGTTCTAGAGGTGCCAAAGGTTCACAACAAACCAATACAAAAATAAAAGTAAGGGTTCAAAACAAAGGAGCAAAGTATACCGAAGGCAGCCCTGGTCTGGCGCACCGGACTGTTCGGTGTGCCACCGGACAGTGTCCGGTGCACCAGAGAGATCGACGCTGAACTTGTCAGCTTCAGGAAATTGGGAGGCCGCTCCGCTATAATTCATCGGACTGTCCGGTGTAATACCAGACTGTCCGGTGTGCCAGCGGAGCAACGGCTACTTCGCGCCAACGGTCATCTACAAAAGGCATTAAATGCGCTACAGTGCGCGCCTGCACGCGCAGAAGTCAGAGCAGGCGTCAGAAGGCGCACCGGACAGTCTACAAGACCTGTCCGGTGCACCACCGGACTGTCCGATGGCCCCACAAGTCAGAGCTCCAACTGTCGAACCCTAACGGTTGGGTGACGTGGCTGGCGCACCGGACAGTGTCCGGTGGCGCACCGGACTGTCTGATGCGCCCGTCGACAGAAGCCATCCCCAACGGCCATTTTGGTGGTTGGGGCTATAAATACCCCCAACCACCCCACATTCATGGGATCCAAGTTTTTAGCCTTCAAACCTCATACAAGAGCTATAGCATTCAATACAAGACACAATCAAATAGATCAAATCCTCTCCCAAGTCCAGAATCACTCCAAACAAATTAGTGACTAGAGAGAGAGAATTTTGTGCTCTTTTGAGCTCTTGCGCTTGGATTGCTTTTCTTCTTCCTCATTCTTGTTTCCACAACACTTGTAATCAAAACAAGAGACACCAATCGTGTGGTGGTCCTTGTAGTGGACTTAGTGTCCCATTTGATTGAGAAGAGAAGCTCACTCGGTCTAAGTGACCGTTTGAGAGAGGGAAAGGGTTGAAAGAGACCCGGTCTTTGTGACCACCTCAACGGGGAGTAGGTTCGCAAGAACCGAACCTTGGTAAAACAAATCATCGTGCCATCCATTCTTATTTGCTTGTGATTTGTTTTTCGCCTCTCTTTCGGACTCGTTTATATTTCTAGCGCTAACCCCGGCTTGTAGTTGTGCTTAAGTTCATAATTTTCAGATTCCGCCTATTCACCCCCCCTCTAGGCGACTTTCACGGTGGTTTAAGGGAGACCGAGGGGGGCTTCACGAGCAAGCGATGGAGAGCAAGCGGGGTTGTTGGAGGTGGTGCTAGGCCAACAACGGCTGTTGTGGGGCGAGTGCCATCGCGAGTGAGCGGTGGCGGCTGTTGCGGGTGAGGGCTGAGGGTTGTGGGGCGCCAGTTGTTGCGGGTGGCAGACGCAGAACGTGGTTGGCGTAGGGCGTGCACGAATTAGTTTGTAAACGAAACTAGTGCATTATAATAATAGAGATAGAGATATATGTTTTATATGTGATTTTTGTAAACTAATTTTGTGAAATTATTATTATTCGTTGAGCAACATGAATTGTATGCATTACAAATAAATCTTGTCAATATTTTTTTCAAAATTAATCATCACTTTTTAGTAAAAACAACGAAATTTTAAAACTAATGTTTCGGGCTTAGAAATATGATTTCCGTTTTTGAAAAAAAAAATAAATACAAAATTTGTCGAATTTCGCTCAAAATCCCTTTTCAGTGACCTTAAAAAATCATTTAAAATCTAACCGGTTAACCCTGATCGTTGCACGATGGGGCGATGAGCTATAGCCTGTAGGCCTGTAGTGCACGTCACTGTTGACATGGACTATGTACTATCTTTAGCAGACTCCCTATCTCACTCCCTATTTCAAATTTCACTCTGCAAAATATTGCATACTACAGTCAAAACAGTACTTTACATGACCCTTTACACGACCTGCTGGAGATGGCCTCACCCCGCTCGCGCCGAATACGCGGGCCCCAACCTGGCGCCACAACACCGCTATAGCAGCAAGTTGTGGCCCAATCAACGGATTAGGGGGTGCGGTGCGGCGTAGGCGCACGCCCCATGTTTCTCGGTTGCTCCCTACTCTCCAGCTCTCCAACGGGCTTCGGTACGGGGATATACTAGAGAGAGAAAGGGCGGGAAAATAGAAAGTAGGGGTGCTGTTGAAAGGGAAATGGTCTTAACCATTTTCTATATTTGATTTTGGTGCTTGATGACCATTACAAATCTTATGGACTCGCTAGATTGCCTAGTTTATCATTTCTTAGGTGCATAAGTTCATCTACGTTAATTCTAAGTCGACTGTCCAAAATACCATAGATTATTCCGGGCAAGAGAAGCTTTTTAGAAATTCACTTGTGCGCGGACCGTCCAGGCCCTTCCAGCGGACCGTCCGTGACACCAGGTGAGCCTCGGACATGAACTATGCAAATCACGCGTTTACACTATGGACCGTCCGAAGGAAAAGAAGCACCGTCCGGGACCAAGCTCAGACCGTCTGGCCTCAGGTGCGAACCATCCGCCCGTTGAAAAAACAGAAAAAACCAAAGGTGATGGGTTCGATAAAATGCATTTTTAGCGTCCTCGCGGACCATCCGGGGTGCACAGTCGGACCTTTCGCGACTGCTTTATCCGACATCTGACGATGCACTTAATGCACTATAGCTGTTACTGCTGACCGTTGTGATTTCAGTCGTTGATGTGTAGGGGCGGACCATCTGGACCAGGGGCACGAACCATCTGTGGTTGGTAGAACAAGGGCAACAGCTAGGAAGTGGTTGGTGGCTATAAATACAACCCCAACCATCTCCATTCAACACACCCAAGCATTCTACCCACACACATTCAATACAAGAGCAAGCAATCCATTGCAAGACACATTCAAAGCTTCCAAACCTCTCCAAGTACCACAATTGAGACAAGTGATCATTAGTGATTAGTGACTAAAGAGAGTGTGATTCGTGTTTCATTTGTTGCTCTTGTTGCTTGGCTTTTAATCGTGCTGTCTTCATCTCCTTCTAAACTCTATAGTGACTTGTAAAGCTAGCAAGAGACACCTAAGTGTGTGGTGGTCCTTGTGGGGTCTTAGTGATCCTTGAGATTAAGAAGAACTCAACCGGTCTAAGTGATCGTTTGAGAGAGGGAAAGGGTTGAAAAAGACCCGGCCTCGGTGACCTCCTCAATGGGGAGTAAGTGGTTTAGAACCGAACCTCAGGAAACAAATTGTTTTGTTCATTTGTGTTGATCATTATCCTACGATTTGATTCTTCCTCTCCCCTCTCTCTAAGTTCTCTTGCTCACAACCTTTTGGGTTAGCTCCCAAAGTTATCCATATCGATTGAGCAACTCATAGCAAGAAGAACTCTCTTCCACACTCTGAATTTGTTATTACTTATTTCTAAACCCCGGGTGAAGTTCGTGTTCAAAGTTAATAATTTTCAGGTTTCACCTATTCACCCCCCTCTAGGCGACTTTCAGCGATCTGCTGCCGAGTTTTTTTGTATTTTAGCCCTTTTTGAAACATTTTCACATTTAGACCCCTGGAAAAATTAATGTCGTTTTTGGACCATTTGCTCGGCGCCACAACACGTCTATACGCCATAGGTTGTGGCTCCGAGGTACATGCCGCTCTGGCGATGGAGGGCTGACACGGTGCTAACGTGGCACCTAGCTCGGTGCCCTAGATCTTAGCGCTGAGCTAGGATTTAGGCGTGGGCCAGACTCCTCTTCCTAGGCTAGACTCCTCTTCCTCATTCTCTCCCCCACCGTGGTCGCCCGTGCATGCCACCTTCGTCACTCCGCCGAGCCCTACCCTCGCCCGCTAGAGCGCCGCCTCACGCACCACGCCGATGCTGCCTCTGGCCTACCAACGCTCTGGGCGCCACCGCCACCTGCGCCTCGCCAGCCTCCCCGTCACCCGTGCCCTATCGGCTATCGTCTGTCTTTGCTTCCTCGTCGGACATTGTTGCTCCCTCGTCAATTAGTAAATTTTTCATGTGTTTAGTTAGTTTAGTATGTTAGTGTAGATAGCTTAGTATGTTAGTTTAGTATTTTAGTTAGTTTAGTATTTTAGTATGTTAGTTAGCTTAGTTAGTGTTTAGTTGGTATTTATTTTGTTTAGTTTGTTAATTAGAAAATATGTTAGCTTAGTCACTTAGTTTAAGTATATAGTTAGTTATCACATTTTAGTATTTTGATAGTTAGTTAACACATGTTAAGTATATAGTTAGTTAGTTAGTTAGTTAACACATGTTATGTAGTATATAGTTAACACTTGTTAGTATATTTAGTGAATGTGCTTGTGTATGTCAGCCATCATGATGTTATCTATTTTGTTGAGTGTGAATGTCAGCCATCGTGTTGTACGTTTCTCTGCATGTTTTAGAAACCACACCGTATAGGGGAGGTGCTGATGAAATTTTTTCTGAGAGTACTATGTTATTTTTTTTGTAGACAGGAGGTCGTCCTACTATGCCGGCACTGCCACCACCACCGGTACCTTGTCTCCATCGCAATCTCACGTATATATTTTCTTCGTACCTTATTCATAGATTATGTAATTATGTCAGGCATGGTCATTTAATAGTTAGTATTTTGTTATTAGTTAGTAAGTAGCTATTACTTATTTAATACTTAGTAAGTATTTAAGCATTAGTAGATTTGTAGATGGGGGTAATGATTCATTAGGCATTAGTTGATGGTGTTAGTCAATTACCATTTTGAATGGTTTTTGAGTTATGAATTCATGTTTCAAATAGATGGACACCCTAGTGACACTATACCATGGAGAAAGCATGGAGGAAGATGTCTATGGGAATGTTAGTTTTGATGGAATGAAGAAGGTGACAATGATGTTCGATGAAAGGCCCTCTTTTAGGTTGTTTTTTGCTAGGGCTTGTGAGGAGATTTGTTGCAATGTAAATGACCCTGACATCTCAATTCAGGGTTTATTCTGCCATGTTGCATTTGGAACAATATTCCAACGGTTGATCTCCATTGGCTCTGAAGATGACTAGGTGAAATATGTCAAAAGTGTGATGATGAATCTTCCTCGATGTTTAGATCTAGTCATGCGAAAGTTAACCATTGATCATTGTGAAGCTCTAGTAGGGTTATATCTTGAATTGCCCAATGCATCTCCTTGTGAAGCTCCTTTGCTCGACCGTCCAGAAGAAGTGGTTGTTGTGGCAGATGCTCAATCGGTCTCGAATGAGGTTAGAATTTCTCGTCCAGTCCATGATGATTGTGGGGCCTCCAATCTTGTGGTAGCCCCATAGGAGATCCCTTTGACCCAGGATCTTCCTAGTATCGTTAATTCCTTTGATAAGACTTTATTGTAATATTTGCTCCTTCGACGCAATGCATGAGGTCCATAGCTAGATAATGTTGCTTATCTTTCTATGCCCCTATCATTCAACATGGACCAAATTTGCAGGGCCTCAAATATTGTTGATGTTCAGATTGAGGATGAGGAGGAGCCATATGAGGCTGCATGGACCTTAGATTCTGATGATGATCGTCCGGTTCAAGAATTGACCGAGCAAGAAATGGAACTCATTAGACATTTGTGTCCTAAATGTGACCCTATAGTACATGAATTTAGCAGTCTCAGTCATTCGCATGGTGCATATGCAGAAGGACAAGATGATGAGCTGCTAGAGGCTCCTAACAACGCTAAAAACATTGAGATTAAGAAGGGTTTGATCTTTAAGGACTTGCCTACACTGAGAAGGTGGCTACAAGAATATTCTGTGAAGCGTAAGAGACCGTTCAAGTAAGACATCTGTACGCACAACGACATTACACAATTGTGTGCATGGTGTCAGATTGTAGTTGGAGGGTATGTGCCCATAAGTAGAAGGCACCTAGAAAGTTTAAGATAAAAAAATTGTAGGTAAACACACTTGTGCGCAGATGGAGCTGAACTCTAAGCATCAGCGATTGACATTTACCCTCATTGTGAGAAGGCTTTTGGCGACATTGAAGGGACAACCAAATTTGAAGGTGAAATCAATTATGACCTTGACTTGTGATTGTGAGTTGTTTGCTTACAAGATCAGTTTTGGGAAAGGATGGAGGACAAAGCAACGAGCATGAAAAATAATATACAGAGATTGGGAGGAGGGTTATGAGAAGTTGCCAACATTATTAATGCAATGAAAGCAAAAAAAACTTAGGCATGCATTACGAATACATCCCTAAACCCAACGGATGGAGGAATGGCAAAGAGATACCCTTTCATGCTTTCTGGTGTTTCTCACAGTGCGTCGAGGCCTCCAGACATCGTCGTCCTGTGCTCTCTATTGATGGTACTTTTTTACTTGGGAAGTATAAGGACCCATTGTTGGTAGACATTTCATGTCACACGGACAACGCATTGGTACCTTTGGCATTTGCTTTGGTGGAGAGGGAGAACAGAGATAGTTGATCTTGGTTCTTGTGTCTTGTTTGGATCCATGTTGTGGGCCCTAGTCGGGAGGTTAGTGTCATATCTGACACACATCAGGGTATTCTTAATGCAGTGCCAGAACGGACTCTTGGCTACGTGTCACACCTGGTTTTAGAAGGTAAACTGAATGCGAACCTTGTACGTGTCAGGACAGAAATTCACGTACACAGCGATTACATAATTCGACATCATCACACAATGCTCAAATAATAGCAGAAATAAGTATAACTTTATTACACAATGATGCCCAAGACATCCATATAGTCATTAACTTAAACATAAATCAAAGTGTTGAATGAAACACAGTAAGAAAAGGCCATCGCAGGTAGCCGACTGGGGGTTCGCCGCTAGTCTAGATTATAACTCCTCAAAGTCCTGAAACTCCTGGAAATCCTCCGCATTTCCTTCATCTTCTCCTGAGCAACGATTGCAATAGGGACAACCTGGTGTTTGGTGTTTAAGCAAGGGTGAGTACACATCAACGTACTCAGCAAATGTCTCGTTTGGCTGAAGTGGACTAGCTGTATATGGGGGTTAAGCTTAAAACAGTTGTTTTTAGTTGGTCAGGCATTTATCATTAATAGAAGCCAAGTTTTACCATAAAAACCCAAGTTAATATTCCCAAAAGAGAGCACTTCCTCCAAGAGGGAAGTACCAAATAACATAATCATAGCCATCATCATTAAACCATCAACATAAATGAATCCAAAGTATCTCTAATTAAAGAGGGTCCCAAGGCTGCTCTTAACCGTGAGCACGGCTGATATACCAATTTCTGACATTCTGCAGAGGTTGCACACTTTACCCACGAGCCATGATTCCCTCTCTATCCGAGGAGAGCTACTCCCCATTGACCACTACCTAGGTGGCCTGGCAGGGTGTCACTACGTAGCCTTTACAAAGATTCCCATGGTGTATAGTTGGTCGTTAGGTTTCGCCAGTCATACAAACACAGTACTCCGCCGTAAGATGGGTGACTAACAAAACCAAATCGAATGAACCTCGACACCCACCCTTAGTAGAGCAAGCACTATGCCCCGACCCCCATTAACGGCCCTACGGCAAAGCCAACTACACCCCAAGTTCATCAAATTAATCAGCTAAGGGTGTCCCATTCCACCCTCATGGTTGTACTGTTATCCCAGGTGGTCTCTCAATGAACAGGTCCTTACGGAGAGGCACTCGGGAAATCGCCCAAGCCCCCTAAAATGCCACAAGATCATAATCATAGTCATAATAAAACATAGTATCATAAAGTAATTCTCATCATGTTCATTGACTAGGATAAAGCACTAGCAAGTAGCTGATTATGATGAACCAACCCAAAAAAGTAAGCAAAGACATGATAAATAGAAAGCTAGTCAATCCTTAGGTTAATCATAGTATGCAGGACAGTAAATTATAAAATGCATGGGACATAATAGGTTAGAGAACACTTGCCCGCACCAAACTGTTGTTGCTCAAGGGCTTCTTCTGCAACTTATTCGGCCTCCGCGGACGAAACGTTATTGAGAACATACATTCAACATTCCTGGAAACAGAAAGAAACAGTACATCATACAAGGGAAAACATATGCGATACAAAAATAGCGCTCGATTCTACGGTCGCACAAGAGAAAGAAACGTTGAGGTCGAAATAACGATTGAGAAGTTATTGCGTCTATGTTATACAAATATGAAATAGAACATTTAATTCGACATACTCGCATTACTCAATATTTATTAAATGCAATTAAAGTTGTCGCCTAATCTTCATTAGTTTGCTATGCTAACAACTTTCAGTTAGATAAATAATTCAAATAACATTAGCGACTATAAGCGAGACGAAAAAAACCGCGCGAGACAAAAACGCAACCCGCGAAACAACACGTGCCCAGTACGCGCACAGCACGTGTATGGTGCACGGGCCGATACTACACGTGAGAATTAATTAATAGACAATATGATTAAACTAAACAATTATTTAATAAGAATAGTTTAGTTAATATTAACTACGCTATGTTGGTTTATAACCGCGCAATTCGAAATTATAAACTACATTTAAAATAAAGGGTCGTTCTATTAACCTTCAGTCAAACAAACACTTAAATAAATTAGATAAAATATGCAATGGCAAAGAACTTTACTTCTAACATGTTAAAAATTTTAATACGAATCTAACACAACTTGAACGGAGTGAATCGAATTTAAAATGCAAAAGTTATTGTAGTTTTAATTTGAACTAAATTTCTGCGTACGGATTAAAATAAAGCAGGGGTTAAATTATAAAAATATCATATTATTCCACTCAACTATGGGAGGGGGAGGGGGAGAAGAGGGGCTGCGTAGGGGGGCCGAGCCGGCCGGATGGCCGGGGCGCAGGTGGCGCGAGGCGCGCGGGCGGGCTTGCCGGCCGCCGCTGGGGCGACGAGGGAGGGAGGGGCGCCACCGCCGGGGGAAGGAAGGAGAGGGAGAAGGAGGCCCTGCACGGACGGGAAAACGAAGAGCACGAAGAAAACCCTAAGTACAACAATGGTGGAGGCTCATCGCAGAAGACGACCCTCGCCGGAGTCAAGCACAAAATCGTCGATTTGGGATGAACCGTCGGTCAGATCGACGAATCGAAGGCACCATGACGAAGCTCTCGACGAGACAAATGTAGCGGTATCCTCGAATTCTATCGATGACACACAGATCAAAAGTAATTGCTCACCGGAGTTAGAACGACCTCTGAACTTTGGCGAGCAATTCCAGGAGTTTCAGATCGAATCTGAGGGTGGGTTTCGAATTTTGAAAAGGGCTCGATGATAGGATTCTAGCCTTATATATATTTCTAGGGTTTGAAGATCTTTTATTTTTTGTAATTAACTTATTTTTAAAATTAAATTTATTTTGAGAAAAATGCTGAAATCATTTTAATATCCGAAAAATATCTCAAAGGCTCCAAAAATTCTAGGAAAATTCCTAGACATGATTTGGCACCCAATGAACTAAAAAATATTGTCGGCGTTTCGAGACCGGGGGGTCCCTGAGCCGATGAGTGAAGTGTCGCCGCGTGCCCCAGCCCAGATGGGTCGACGCGAGGCCGAGCGCGAAGGGGGGAAAGCGAGGAGGCCGGAGATGGGCGAGAGAGAGGTGGAAATCCCGTGGCCTTCGTGTTCGTCCCGCGCCCAGGTCGGGTGCGCTTGCAGTAGGGGGTTACAAGCGTCCACACGGGGGAAGGAGCGAGCGGCCTTATGCGAGCGCCCGTCTCGTCCTCGTCCCCGAGCGGCCAACCCTCTCTAAGAGGGCCCTGGCCCTTCCTTTTATAGGCGTAAGGAGAGGGTCCAGGTGTACAATGGGGGGTGTAGCAGAGTGCTACGTGTCTAGCGGAGGAGAGCTAGCGCCCTAAGTACACGCCATCGTGGCGGCCGGAGAGATCTTGGCACCTGGTTTGTGTGATGTCGTGGCCGTCGGAGGAGTGCTGGAGCCTGGCGGAGGGACAGCTGTCGGGGCCGTCGAGTCCTTGCTGACGTCCTCTTGCTTTCGTAAGGGGGCCGAGAGCCGCCATCGTCAGTGAACGTGCGGGGCGCCATCATCGCCTATCTGGCGGAGCGAGCCAGATGGGACGCCGGTCTTGTTCCCCGTAGCCTGAGTCTGCTTGGAGTAGGGTAATGATGGCGCCTCCTGTTGACGTGGCCGGTCCGCGCCCTAGGTTGGGCGATGTGGAGGCTTCTCCGAGGTCGAGGTCGAGTCCGTCTTCCGTGGCCGAGGCCGAGTCCGAGCCTCTGGGTCGGGCGAGGCGGAGGCCGTTGGCTGAGGTCAGGGCGGAATTTGAGTCCCGGTGTAACACCCCTGGTGTTACTATAACTAAAACTTGAGCATGGCATCATGAGCATGGGCATTGCATATGTTTGACACACCTAGAGTGCATTCACTAGGCAAAAATTTCAAACAAGTTGTATTGTTTTACTGTTTTACAAATAGGACCCTGGTTTAAGGACTTAACCCTAACTAGCGATTAAAGGGGTAAAACTTAACCAAAGTTGAGACAACCTAAAGGCTTTAGGGTAAAAGTCATAAAGTGACCCCAACAATAAGGTTGAATCACATTTATACCCCTGGGGTATTAGAAACCCTAATCAAAACCCTGGAAAACCCAAAGTCCAAACCCTAGGGACCTATGTGCAAAATTAATGCACAATTGGACTAAAGTGTAAAAACTAGTATGTTTTAAACCATAAAGTCATTTGGTCCACATTTGAGGAGATTTACAAGCAAAACCCTAAGTTTTGGACTAAAGTGCAAAATGGACCTCCTTTGAATTTACACTAAGTCTGAAAAATCAGTGCATGGGCTCAACTTTGGAGCTTTATAACTTGCAACCTATTGGGTTTTTGCCCTAGGTCACCACATCAAAGTTGAAGCCTAATCATAGGAGAACAACTTTGCTAAAGGGAGCAAGCATAGTTGTTATGAAAAATTTGGGGAAAAACCCCATCAAAGTTTGGTTGTCAGGCTGGTTGAACTGAGATTCAGTTTAGCAGTGAGCTGACACCAACTTTTAGCTCAGATTCAAGCATGATCCAGTGCTCAAATGTGTTTATGTCCTATAATGGAGTTGTAGCTGGTTCATGACTCTACAACTTTGGTACAGATCGATAACAAAGTTGCTATGCAAAATAAAAACTTATGGGCTCTGCAAACTCGACTGTCAGGCTGTCTGATGAGCTTTGGCGCTGGTACAGTAGCTGTTGAAACTGAAGAAGAATCTCTTCTTCCTCACCGCCGGTAGCTTCTGCCGTCGATCGCCGCTCGCTAAGATTCGTGCTCGACGGTCGCCGGATAAGCTTGCCGCGGTAAAGACCTCGTCACCAGTGAGCTGGCCACCACCCCGACGACTCCACCCCCTGGCTCACCGCCCGCGGTAAAGCGCTCGCCGCCGACCGCCGCCTCCTAGCCTTGCGCCGCGTGGCTTAACACTACTACCGTGTCGCCGTAACCATCGTTAACCCCTCCGTGGCTCACCGGAGGTATCGCCACGCCGTAGGCCACGTAACCGCGCGCCAGTGCATCTTCCCCGTCTCCGGCCGCCACCGCGCTTAACCAAAATTCCCTACCACCGCTTGGAGATCCTATAAATTGACCGCGCCCGTAGTTCCGTATGGTAGTTAAGTATCTCGACGTCCAGTATTGCGCCCCGTGGTTCACCGACGAGCTCTAATTCCACACTTTCCCCAATTCCGTCCGCCGCACCGTGAAACCCAGCCCTCCCGTGGCCAGCCGATTCGGGTGAGTCGCCGTTCAATTCGCATGTTGTTTTCGTGCCTCTGCATGCCTGTGATGCTCTCGGTGGCGTCGGTTCGCTCAGTCCGGCCATGGTTGCACGGGAACGTGAGCTCGACGCCCCGGTTCCCGCCCTGAGCGTGGATAAGCAATTCCCAGGAGAGTTCATGCTAGTTTAATGGTTGTTCCTAAGCTGCCTGTGGTCAGTGATGCCTCCCCGGTGGGTAGTCCGGGCAGTCATCGCCGGCCATGGCCGGTACAGACCTCGTCCAGGGTGAACTGCGAGTATGCCGTGACCAGGGGTTATCGCGGGAAAGAAAAGGAAACCCAAGGGCATTTGTGTGATTCGTCAGTGACTCACTACAATAGTGATAGGATCTGTTTCGAATTAGCCTGAAGCGCAAGGCCCTTTTTGCAAAATTGCCTGGGCGCGGCGCGCGCGCGGGCGCGAGCGCGCTGTTCTCCCTGGTGTTGGGCCGCCTGAACCGGAATTCGGCCCACTACTGTTCCTATCTTTCTCCTTTTCTTTTTCAGTGAAGCTTTGGAAAATTGTAGAAAACTGTAGAAAAATCATAAAATTGTGAGACCAATTTTCATAGGTTTGTTATTTTCCATAGAATTTATTAAAAATAGTTTCATGATTTTTAGATCAAATAGGGAATTTTAGGATATTTAAAACAGCCTAAACCAATGGTTCTGGATTTTTAGAAAATAAATAATAAGTCCAAAATTCCCCAAACTTTTTATGTGAGCTTTTCACATTATTTAGAAGCCATGGGTAGAGTTTGGTTTGATTTGAGCCTTGTTTGATCACTAAACCCAAAACCACACCCCCTGTTCCATGAACTCCTTTACCGACTCCGGAAACCCTATGTTCCCGGACCTCTGTGAAGGAAAGTTGTATTCAAGACATAACTAATAAGTTTATGCTACCTTTGCATCCTTCTGAGCATTCCATGACATCCATCTTTATGCATGTATATGGTTATCTTAGAGCACGAGGAGGAAGAAGAAGTTTCCGAAGAAGGGATACCACCCACCTCCGATCCCCAGGCCGACAACTGCTTCTATTTTGATATCTGTGGATCCGAGCCAGATCCATCTGACAACAAAGGCAAGCCCCGGTGCATTTGCCACCTCCCTTGATGTTTTTAAAATCTTTCTCACTTGCTTGCTGCATTAGGTGATAGGAGTTGATTGATTAAACAATTCCTGCATTACCTTCCTTGATCTTGATTACCCTCCTTGAAATCCTGTTTTTACAAAAAGGTTTTATTATGCTTAGTATTGCTTTAGAAAAACAAAAGGATTTGTTTTACAAAAGATGTTTGGCAAAGTGGGAGGGATGTTTTCAAAAATAAAACTTGATGGTGGATCCATCATGGCCATGATGGGTCCAACATCGGAAAAGATGTACCTCTGTCAGGTACCAAGTTTTTGGGTTAAAAAGATTAAGCTGAGACCGGGCGGGTGACTTGCACGAGAAGAGAGTCTCGGTGTAGTGTCTCCGTCTGAGTCGATTAAGGACCGCCTCGATGTAGGCTTGATGATCGAGGACCCTTTAACTGGTCACATGCCTCGTCATGGGTAAGCCTTGCTTCGGGTAGACTAAGGCCGGAATAAGATAACACGAAATGGGAGTGGAGCGGTGGCGAGAGTAGCGTGTACCCTCCGTGGCAAGAGGCTGGACGGTGGTGTATCTGTGCTCTCGGTTTGCGTGAACCTGATCCGGTCTTAAGAACCCCGGTGGCGGGTTGACATATGCAAGGGTTAAGTGCTACATATGTCGTGTGATTGGAGATCCTCAGCTGAGTATAATCGATTCGGATCGCCGTACCTTCGCGGTTATGAAGACTTGGTCACTGCCCTACACGTAGCATTCCACTAAAGATGATGGGTTTTTGGGTTAAGAAATTGGCTAGTGCAGGACCAGTGATTGAACTAGGGTAGAAAGAACTCTAGTGCAGGTAATTCTACCTAACTTGACAAATAAAATTGGATTTTTAAGGATCCACTTTAGTAAGCATTTCTGCAAAACAAAGTCTTTGACTATTGAGAAGCCTTACCTTGACTCCCATATATCCAGCATACCCTTGAGAGTCTTTTCCTTAGTCGGGTAAGACTTGCTGAGTAATTCCATACTCAGGGTTTATCCCTTTGTTGTTTTTAGGTGGGGAAGTAGCAGACTTCTGCTGCTTCTGTGCTAAGGTGGTTCCCAACGAAGAGAAACAGGAATGAAGTGCGGGAGGACTCAGTCCTCCACTTAAGATCTTTTGTTTCTAGTCCTTCGGGAGATGTTGTGTCTCCCTGGTTTGTATAATTAATACTTTTATGCACTCGTTTTTAGACCTGGTCTGTAATAACTTAACTTGAGCTTACTTTGGAAATAAATGTAAGATTATGTAATCGCTTCCGCATTTCTTTATCTCCGATAATCTGTAATGTCTGCAAGACGGGTGAAACGTTCCTGGTAAGGTAAGGAAGATACCGAGCTTGTCAAGTAACTTAGGAACATCTACAGGGTGTCTGATGTCTGTTAGACAAGGACAACTGTAGGTGGGCCTGATTACTTGGGAGGTTCCGTCACAGCTGGTATCGGAGCGTAGCCCTTCTTTGCAGATATTCCAGGGCATCTTCAAAAGATTTTCAAAAGTCTTACCCAAGGATTCTTTTCTCTTCTTACCTAAGTATTCTGAAGAGTTTATCTTAAAGACCAGTTAGGAAGAGTGCAACGTATAGAAGGTTGAATCAACCAAGGTTGATTCTGTATTTATTCATGCATCATGCTAAGAATTATACTAATAACATTTTCCCCTTTAGAAGATGCCGCCACGCACGAGGCTAACGGCACGAAAATCAACGGGACCGAGGGGAGTACCCCGGCACCAACTGGCCCCTCGCCAGGAAAGTAGTAGCAGTGGGAGTAACGATCCCATCGGAGACTTGGAAGCCGAAGTAAGTCGACTTCAAGCAGTGCTACGGCACAGGACCGATGCGTGGATTGCCGACGGAGACAGAATTAATGATCTAAGAAGAGACCTCCGTCACCTGCGGGATCAGCTAGCTGACCGGGACCTAGCACTTGACTGGGCAGTCCAGTCACACATGTTGGTGTGTGCTAAGGAAGCAAGGGCTCAGGCCCGAAATAGAGAGTTAAGCAAAGCTGTCGACGAACTGCAGGTGTACTGCAATACACTACATGAAGAAGTCCATGTGCTCTACTCGCAACTGCACCCTAGTGAGCCTGCAAACCCTACTGAGGCGGAAGCTGGACCTTCGCACGTCGCGGGACGCGCGTCGGGTGGGGAATTAGACTTGTATGAACCCCCTCCTTCTTTAAGGTTGGTGGACGTCTGGACTCCCACACCCGATGAGGAAGCCGCCAAAAGCGATGGGAAACAGGACTAGTGGTGTAATGAGAGTAGAGTAGTGTATTGTAGGGAGTAGTGTATTATAGGATGTAATTTTGGGGATGAATTGGTTAACCCAACACAAGGCAGTACTCAACACTGAACTCAGAACCGTCAGGTTGAGTTATAATCAAGAAGAAATTCTCTTATCTCTCCCCAAGACCAATCCAGCCAAAGCTTCTGGTAGAATCTTTGAAGCCATTGTACCGGAGATCAAGAATATTCCGGTAGTTTGTGAGTTTCCAGATGTGTTTCCGGAAGATTTGCCTGGACTACCCCCGGAAAGAGATGTGGAATTTGTAATTGAGCTAAAACCCGGTACGGCTCCCATTTCCCGAAGGTCGTACCGCATGCCCCCAAATGAATTGGCAGAATTGAAGCTTCAATTGCAAGATCTGCTGAATAAAGGATTTATCCGGCCAAGCTCGTCCCCTTGGGGTTGTCCCGCCATCTTTGTGAAGAAGAAGGATCAAACCTTGCGCATGTGCGTGGACTATCGGCCCCTGAATGAGGTCACTATCAAGAATAAGTACCCTCTTCCAAGGATTGACATCCTATTTGATCAACTGACAGGGGCGAGGGTATTTTCCAAAATTGATCTCAGGTCGGGCTATCATCAGATCCGTATTCGGCCCGAGGATATACCGAAGACCGCATTCACTACGCGGTATGGGTTGTTTGAATACCTAGTAATGTCTTTCGGGCTTACCAATGCTCCTGCCCACTTCACCTATTTGATGAACTCGGTGTTTATGCCCGAGTTAGACAAGTTCGTGGTGGTCTTCATTGATGATATATTGATATACTCTAAAAATGAAGAGGAGCACGCTCAGCACCTGCGGATTGTATTGACGCGCCTGAGGGAACATCAGCTATATGCCAAGTTCAGCAAGTGCGCGTTTTGGCTGAAAGAAATTCAATTTTTGGGGCACGTATTATCATCCAAGGGAATTGCGGTAGACCCTAGCAAAGTCAAGGATATTCTGGAGTGGCAACCTCCAACGACTGTTCACCAAGTCCGGAGTTTTCTTGGACTAGCAGGGTACTATCGCAGATTTATACCTGATTTTTCTAAGCTTGTGAAGCCAATCACAAGTTTATTGAAGAATGATACCAAGTTCAATTGGTCTTCTGAATGTAATAAAGCCTTTGCGCAACTGAAGATATTATTGACCACTGCTCCGGTATTGGCTCAACCGGACATCACTAAACCTTTTGATGTATATTGTGATGCGTCAGGCAGTGGACTCGGCTGTGTGCTAATGCAAGAAGGCCGAGTGATTGCATATGCTTCAAGGCAGTTACGCCGGCATGAGGAGCACTATCCAACTCATGATCTGGAGTTAGCTGCGGTGGTTCATGCCCTGAAAATATGGCGTCATTATCTGCTGGGAAATATCTGCCACATATACACCGATCATAAGAGTTTGAAGTATATATTTACCCAGTCAGAGTTGAATATGAGGCAAAGGCGATGGCTTGAGCTTATTAAAGATTATGAACTAGAGATCCATTATCACCCAGGCAAGGCCAATGTGGTGGCAGATGCATTGAGTCGTAAGACTTTCTGCCACTGTCTTATGGTTGAGACCTCCGAAAGTACTTTGTGTCAAGAAATGGAGAAGTTAAACCTGGGAATGATCCAACAAGGGACTCTAAATCAGCTAAAGCTTGAGTCAACCATCTTGCAAAGGATAATTGATGCTCAAAGGGATAATCAGGGTATGAAGCACATCCGAGAGAAGATCAGGGCTGGAACAGCCCAATGTTTTAAGGAAGATAATCAAGGTGTGTTATGGTTCAACAACCGCATAGTAGTGCCAAAGAATGAAGAGCTCCGCCAGCAAATCTTAGATGAGGCGCATCTTAGTCGCTATTCCATTCATCCAGGAAGCACTAAGATGTACCATGATCTGAAACAACATTACTGGTGGACGAAGATGAAGATTGAGATTGCACGCTATGTGGCTAAGTGCGACACTTGCAGACGTGTCAAAGCCATACACCTGAAAACTGCTGGTCCATTGCAATCCTTGCCAATCCCAACATGGAAATGGGAAGACATCAGCATGGACTTCGTTGTGGGATTACCCAGGACCGCACAAGGATATGATTCTATTTGGGTTATCATTGATCGACTCACAAAGATCGCCCACTTCCTTCCGGTCAAAATGAAATATCCTGTCATTACCTATGCGGAGATATACATTGCCCGTATTCTCAGTTTGCATGGTGTTCCAAGGACCATAGTGTCGGATCGTGGACCTCAATTTGTAGCCAAGTTTTGGGAAGCACTTCACCAATCTTTGGGTACTAAGTTACTCCACAGTTCGGCCTACCATCCCCAAACCAGTGGACAGACTGAGAGAGTGAACCAAATACTTGAAGATATGTTGCGGGCATGTGCCCTGGATTTCTCGCAAAAATGGGATGAGTGTTTGCCCTTAGCGGAGTTTTCCTACAATAACAGTTACCAGGAAAGCATCAAGATGGCACCTTTTGAAGCTTTGTATGGGCGACGGTGTCGAACTCCGTTAAATTGGTCTGAACCTGGAGAAAGGAATTTCTTTAGGCCTGATATGGTGAAAGAGGTCGAAGAAAAGGTTCAGAAAATCATTCATAATATGAAGGAAGCTCAGACTCGACAAAAGAGTTATGCAGACAAACGGCGAATGCCCTTATTCTTTTTAGAAGGAGACCATGTCTACTTAAAGGTTTCACCAATGAAGGGAGTATCGCGTTTCGGGGTAAAGGGAAAACTTGCACCCAGGTATATTGGTCCATTCCCTATTCTTCAAAGATATGGACCAGTAGCGTATCAACTCCAACTCCCCGAAACATTGTCTGCCGTACATAATGTGTTCCACGTGTCACAATTGAAGAAGTGTCTTCGGGTTCCCGATCGAACCATTGAAGTGACTGATGTTGTCCTGGAACCAGATTTGACATACTCGGAACATCCCATTCGAGTTCTGGATCAAAAGGACAGGGTTACCCGGAGAAAGACTCTCAAGTTTTATAAGATACAGTGGAACCAACATTCGGAAGATGAGGCTACATGGGAAACCCAAGAATTCTTAGATAAGAATTTCCCAGGCTTTCTAGCCTCTTGTAAGTTGTAAAGCTTGTATAGTTGTGTAATAAAGGAGTGAACCCCCACACCACCCCTGCCTTGTACCAAAAATAAGGAAATAAAAACATGACACATTTCCTTTTCCATTCCTCACCCTAGGATTTTAAATCTCGGGACGAGATTCTTTTATGGGGGGAAGGATGTAACACCCCTGGTGTTACTATAACTAAAACTTGAGCATGGCATCATGAGCATGGGCATTGCATATGTTTGACACACCTAGAGTGCATTCACTAGGCAAAAATTTCAAACAAGTTGTATTGTTTTACTGTTTTACAAATAGGACCCTGGTTTAAGGACTTAACCCTAACTAGCGATTAAAGGGGTAAAACTTAACCAAAGTTGAGACAACCTAAAGGCTTTAGGGTAAAAGTCATAAAGTGACCCCAACAATAAGGTTGAATCACATTTATACCCCTGGGGTATTAGAAACCCTAATCAAAACCCTGGAAAACCCAAAGTCCAAACCCTAGGGACCTATGTGCAAAATTAATGCACAATTGGACTAAAGTGTAAAAACTAGTATGTTTTAAACCATAAAGTCATTTGGTCCACATTTGAGGAGATTTACAAGCAAAACCCTAAGTTTTGGACTAAAGTGCAAAATGGACCTCCTTTGAATTTACACTAAGTCTGAAAAATCAGTGCATGGGCTCAACTTTGGAGCTTTATAACTTGCAACCTATTGGGTTTTTGCCCTAGGTCACCACATCAAAGTTGAAGCCTAATCATAGGAGAACAACTTTGCTAAAGGGAGCAAGCATAGTTGTTATGAAAAATTTGGGGAAAAACCCCATCAAAGTTTGGTTGTCAGGCTGGTTGAACTGAGATTCAGTTTAGCAGTGAGCTGACACCAACTTTTAGCTCAGATTCAAGCATGATCCAGTGCTCAAATGTGTTTATGTCCTATAATGGAGTTGTAGCTGGTTCATGACTCTACAACTTTGGTACAGATCGATAACAAAGTTGCTATGCAAAATAAAAACTTATGGGCTCTGCAAACTCGACTGTCAGGCTGTCTGATGAGCTTTGGCGATGGTACAGTAGCTGTTGAAACTGAAGAAGAATCTCTTCTTCCTCACCGCCGGTAGCTTCTGCCGTCGATCGCCGCTCGCTAAGATTCGTGCTCGACGGTCGCCGGATAAGCTTGCCGCGGTAAAGACCTCGTCACCAGTGAGCTGGCCACCACCCCGACGACTCCACCCCCTGGCTCACCGCCCGCGGTAAAGCGCTCGCCGCCGACCGCCGCCTCCTAGCCTTGCGCCGCGTGGCTTAACACTACTACCGTGTCGCCGTAACCATCGTTAACCCCTCCGTGGCTCACCGGAGGTATCGCCACGCCGTAGGCCACGTAACCGCGCGCCAGTGCATCTTCCCCGTCTCCGGCCGCCACCGCGCTTAACCAAAATTCCCTACCACCGCTTGGAGATCCTATAAATTGACCGCGCCCGTAGTTCCGTATGGTAGTTAAGTATCTCGACGTCCAGTATTGCGCCCCGTGGTTCACCGACGAGCTCTAATTCCACACTTTCCCCAATTCCGTCCGCCGCACCGTGAAACCCAGCCCTCCCGTGGCCAGCCGATTCGGGTGAGTCGCCGTTCAATTCGCATGTTGTTTTCGTGCCTCTGCATGCCTGTGATGCTCTCGGTGGCGTCGGTTCGCTCAGTCCGGCCATGGTTGCACGGGAACGTGAGCTCGACGCCCCGGTTCCCGCCCTGAGCGTGGATAAGCAATTCCCAGGAGAGTTCATGCTAGTTTAATGGTTGTTCCTAAGCTGCCTGTGGTCAGTGATGCCTCCCCGGTGGGTAGTCCGGGCAGTCATCGCCGGCCATGGCCGGTACAGACCTCGTCCAGGGTGAACTGCGAGTATGCCGTGACCAGGGGTTATCGCGGGAAAGAAAAGGAAACCCAAGGGCATTTGTGTGATTCGTCAGTGACTCACTACAATAGTGATAGGATCTGTTTCGAATTAGCCTGAAGCGCAAGGCCCTTTTTGCAAAATTGCCTGGGCGCGGCGCGCGCGCGGGCGCGAGCGCGCTGTTCTCCCTGGTGTTGGGCCGCCTGAACCGGAATTCGGCCCACTACTGTTCCTATCTTTCTCCTTTTCTTTTTCAGTGAAGCTTTGGAAAATTGTAGAAAACTGTAGAAAAATCATAAAATTGTGAGACCAATTTTCATAGGTTTGTTATTTTCCATAGAATTTATTAAAAATAGTTTCATGATTTTTAGATCAAATAGGGAATTTTAGGATATTTAAAACAGCCTAAACCAATGGTTCTGGATTTTTAGAAAATAAATAATAAGTCCAAAATTCCCCAAACTTTTTATGTGAGCTTTTCACATTATTTAGAAGCCATGGGTAGAGTTTGGTTTGATTTGAGCCTTGTTTGATCACTAAACCCAAAACCACACCCCCTGTTCCATGAACTCCTTTACCGACTCCGGAAACCCTATGTTCCCGGACCTCTGTGAAGGAAAGTTGTATTCAAGACATAACTAATAAGTTTATGCTACCTTTGCATCCTCCTGAGCATTCCATGACATCCATCTTTATGCATGTATATGGTTATCTTAGAGCACGAGGAGGAAGAAGAAGTTTCCGAAGAAGGGATACCACCCACCTCCGATCCCCAGGCCGACAACTGCTTCTATTTTGATATCTGTGGATCCGAGCCAGATCCATCTGACAACAAAGGCAAGCCCCGGTGCATTTGCCACCTCCCTTGATGTTTTTAAAATCTTTCTCACTTGCTTGCTGCATTAGGTGATAGGAGTTGATTGATTAAACAATTCCTGCATTACCTTCCTTGATCTTGATTACCCTCCTTGAAATCCTGTTTTTACAAAAAGGTTTTATTATGCTTAGTATTGCTTTAGAAAAACAAAAGGATTTGTTTTACAAAAGATGTTTGGCAAAGTGGGAGGGATGTTTTCAAAAATAAAACTTGATGGTGGATCCATCATGGCCATGATGGGTCCAACATCGGAAAAGATGTACCTCTGTCAGGTACCAAGTTTTTGGGTTAAAAAGATTAAGCTGAGACCGGGCGGGTGACTTGCACGAGAAGAGAGTCTCGGTGTAGTGTCTCCGTCTGAGTCGATTAAGGACCGCCTCGATGTAGGCTTGATGATCGAGGACCCTTTAACTGGTCACATGCCTCGTCATGGGTAAGCCTTGCTTCGGGTAGACTAAGGCCGGAATAAGATAACACGAAATGGGAGTGGAGCGGTGGCGAGAGTAGCGTGTACCCTCCGTGGCAAGAGGCTGGACGGTGGTGTATCTGTGCTCTCGGTTTGCGTGAACCTGATCCGGTCTTAAGAACCCCGGTGGCGGGTTGACATATGCAAGGGTTAAGTGCTACATATGTCGTGTGATTGGAGATCCTCAGCTGAGTATAATCGATTCGGATCGCCGTACCTTCGCGGTTATGAAGACTTGGTCACTGCCCTACACGTAGCATTCCACTAAAGATGATGGGTTTTTGGGTTAAGAAATTGGCTAGTGCAGGACCAGTGATTGAACTAGGGTAGAAAGAACTCTAGTGCAGGTAATTCTACCTAACTTGACAAATAAAATTGGATTTTTAAGGATCCACTTTAGTAAGCATTTCTGCAAAACAAAGTCTTTGACTATTGAGAAGCCTTACCTTGACTCCCATATATCCAGCATACCCTTGAGAGTCTTTTCCTTAGTCGGGTAAGACTTGCTGAGTAATTCCATACTCAGGGTTTATCCCTTTGTTGTTTTTAGGTGGGGAAGTAGCAGACTTCTGCTGCTTCTGTGCTAAGGTGGTTCCCAACGAAGAGAAACAGGAATGAAGTGCGGGAGGACTCAGTCCTCCACTTAAGATCTTTTGTTTCTAGTCCTTCGGGAGATGTTGTGTCTCCCTGGTTTGTATAATTAATACTTTTATGCACTCGTTTTTAGACCTGGTCTGTAATAACTTAACTTGAGCTTACTTTGGAAATAAATGTAAGATTATGTAATCGCTTCCGCATTTCTTTATCTCCGATAATCTGTAATGTCTGCAAGACGGGTGAAACGTTCCTGGTAAGGTAAGGAAGATACCGAGCTTGTCAAGTAACTTAGGAACATCTACAAGGTGTCTGATGTCTGTTAGACAAGGACAACTGTAGGTGGGCCTGATTACTTGGGAGGTTCCGTCACACCCGGGGTCGGGCGAAGCGGAGTTCGTCGTCTTCTGGGGCTGAGCCCAAGTCCGAGCCCTGGGTCGGGCGGAGCGGAGTTCGCCGTCTTCCGGGGCTTTGCCCGAGTCCGAGCCCTGGGTCGGGCGGAGCGGAGTTCGCCGTCTTCCGGGGCTTAGCCCGAGTCCGAGCCCTGGGTCGGGCGGAGCAGAGTTCGCCGTCTTCCGAGGCTTTGCCCGAGTCCGAGCCCTGGGTCGGGCGGAGCGGAGTTTCCTATGGTGCGTGCGGCCGGGCCTGAACGCCTGTCAGCCTCACTCTGTCAAGTGGCACCGCAGTCGGAGCGGCGCAGGCGGCGCTGTCTTTCTGACAGACCGGTCAGTGGAGCGGCGAAGTGACGGCGGTCACTTCGGCTCTGTCAGCTGAGGGGCGCGCGTTAGGATAAAGGTGTCAGGCCACCTTTGCATTAAATGCTCCTGCGATTTGGTCAGAGTTGCTTCTTGGCGAAGATAGGGCCTCGGGCGAGCCGGGAACGTGTTCGCCGCTGGAGGGGGGCCTCGGGCGAGGCGGAGATCCTCCGGGGTCGGCTGCCCTTGTCCGAGGCTAGGCTCGGGCGAGGCGTGATCGAGTCCCTCGAATGGAATGATCCCTAACTTGATCGCACCCATCAGGCCTTTGCAGCTTTGTGCTGATGGGGGTTACCAGCTGAGAATTAGGAGCCTTGAGGGTACCCCTAATTATGGTCCCCGACAGTAGCCCCCGAGCCTCGAAGGGAGTGTTAGCACTCGCTTGGAGGCTCTCGTCGCACTTTTTTGCAAGGGGACCAGCCTTTCTCGGTTGCGTTTTGTTCCGGTGGGTGCGCGCGAGCGCACCCGCCGGGTGTAGCCCCCGAGGCCTCGGAGGAGTGGTTTGACTCCTCCGAGGTCTTAACGCCTCGCGCAATGCTTCGGCTGGTCTGGTCGTTCCCTCATGCGAGCTGGTCGTAGCCCGGGTGTACGATCGGGTCCCAAGTTCTCGGGCTGGTATGTTGACGCTGTCAACGGTTTGGCCGGAGCCGGGTTTGCGAGAGCAGCCCCCGAGCCTCTGCACAGGGCGAGAGGGCGATCAGGGACAGACTCGACTTTTTTACATACGCCCCTGCGTCGCCTTTCCGCAAGGAGGAGGGGGGAGAGCGCCATGTTGCCCTTGGTGGGCGCCGAACATGGTGTCTCCGGTGAGCTGCAGGCGGGTGATCCGAGCGGACGTCCGTGCCCCATTCGTTAGGGGTCGGCTAGGGGCCCAGAGGCGCGCCCAAAAGTACCTGCGGGTGATCTGTCGGACCCGGTCCCCTGGTGACGGGGTCCGAGGGCTCGATGCCTCCCTCCGATGGGATTCCGTTACAAGATCGTTCCCGCTGGTCTCGGAAATGTCCTAGGGTACCTTGGGAGCGTAGCCCGAGCCTTGGTTATGTATCGAACGTACCCATGGTCATCCCTCGCTCTGTGTCTGAGGCAGCTGTGAACCCTTCGGGGGCCAGCCTTCGAACCCCTGATCAGTAGTGGGCGCGGAGCCCGAGTAGCCTGAGGCAGCCGTTGAACCCTTCCGAGGGACCGGCCTTTGAACCTCTGACCAGTAGTGGGTGTGGAGCCCACGTGCTCTGAGGCAGCTGTTGAACCCTTCCGAGGGGCCAGCCTTCGAACCTCTGATCAGTAGGGAGGCTCGGAGCCTGGTTCCTTCACAGGGAAGGATCCTTTCCGGGGTATCCCCCTTTCTCGGTCCCTGTTGCAAGAGAGAGAAAGAGGAAAAAAGGAAAAGGATACGAAATCGAACGACGCGGCGTACCTTTTCTGACGCGGTCATTATGGCGAAGGCGAAGCGTCGCTCGCTTCTCCTGCTAGAGGCGCCGCCTGTCCCGCCGTGGAGTAAATGCGACGGGGCGAGTGGTTCGCAGGGCAGCCGTTGCGCGTGCGCGAGCCGTTCGAGGAACGGAACACGGGCGCGTTGTCTTCACGCCGTGAGAGAGGGTTCTCTCGCTGCCCCCGGATGGGACGTAAGCTTGGCTAACGACGTGACCGCTGCTCCTGCCCGCCTGCCACCGCCATTACTGTCGGCCCGTCTTCGGCCGCATCGACCATCGCGCCAGGCTGGAGCCGCTGGGTCGTGCGCTGGGTCGCCTCGAGTCGCGGTATTGGCTCCGCAGTCGAGGAGGCGCGGTGGTGGCGCAGGTGGCGGTGCAGTTGCAGGCACGAAGCATTCGGCGCGCCGGTTGCATGACGCGTGGGTCTGGGCCTCCATGCTGAGCGTGTTGGGAGTCGGAGAAGCGCGCCCACTTGGCGCGGTTGCATGCCGCCTGCATGGCTGCCCGCCCTTTCGCCCGCTGGTCTAGGCAAAAGTGGAGAGCCGCTTGTAACCGCTGGGCGGTTGCACGCACCACGCGCGGCGGTTTGGCTTCTTCTGCTCTGGACCGGCTTGTATGACGTGTGGGACCTAGCCCCCGCGCCGTAGGGGGAGGACCTTGGAGCGTGTTGGAGAAGACTCAGCCCACGACGGCTGGGGACGCAAGTAGGGAGAGTCGCCTTTAAAAGGAGGGTGATCCTCTTGGAAGGCGACCGTGTCTTCGCGCTCCCTTATGCATCGTGTCTTTCCATCTTCCAAGTCCCCGGATGGGGGATATCCACCGTCTTTCCACTTCGTCGTTGGAGGAACGCAACTCTGCGGGAGTTGGTACCTTTCAGCCGTCGTTCGGCTTCAAGGATTTTCATCATGCAGCCCGGTCGCACCCCTCCACAGGCGGTCACCCAAGATGGTGACCTCCAGTTCGATGGCGGGGGAGAGCGAACCGGGCCGCGATCTTGGTCCCACCCTCAGCTTCAAGGATGTTCATCATCCCCGCTGGGGTGGAGGCCAGGTTGAGCCGGAGCTCTACCTCCCGCGCGGGTTCATGGGTCGGCCTCTCCTTCAGCGTTCGAGGGAGAGGGCGCTCACTGGCCCTGCGGGCGGGTCGGACTTCGACAACACGGGGCTGGTCGACGGCGGGCGTCGTCAGCCTCAGCGCGTCGGGCTCGTCGGCTTAGCTCCTGGTGCCCCCTCCTGCCGGAAGGCGGCTGACGCGTCGTGTGCACGGGAGGACCGCCCAAGATGTCGCGCGCTGCCAAGGCGGCGTTCGTGTTCTGGGGCGGTTCTACCTTTGCACCGGTACGGCGCCTCCACGCGGAGGTCGGTGCCTCACTCGCCCGGGAGGATCTGAGTGGGGATCTGCCGGAGGGCTAACGGCCCCTGTCGTCGGTGCCGAGGTGGAGGCGGCTCGAGAAGTCCCCGTTGCCGACGGGATCACCGCCACCATCCGTGCTTTGGGCCTCCGGCTCTTTGTACTTGTCCTCGCCCCTCGAGCGTCGGCGTGGGCGAGGGCAAGATTGCAGCAGCATCCGCCCTGAGGCCCTCGCTGCTGCAGTTCGGCCACCCGGAGCGGGGGTCGTTGTCGTTGCTGCCGGGACGGGCAACGGCGAGCCACCCGTCGGCCTTCTGTTGCTCCGCAGGCCCCCCAATCGCGTGGGGTCGCTCGTACCTGCGGAGGTGGAACCGGAGCTCCGTTTGTAATGGCACTTCGAATGCCAATGTTTTTGTTCATTGTGGCTGTCGAGGCCTGAACATGTATGTAAATTCGGCACGGAGCCGTGTTTTTTCCCCATTTTCGAGCACTAAGACTCGCCTGTTGGTTGTCTGAACCGCTTCACCAAGCGTGAGTCGCCCCGTGTAAAGGTGACGAGTGAGGTATCCGTATCCCGGAGGCGTAGGAGTCCCTCGGCTCGGTCAGCCTTGTTGTTCGAGGCTTCCCTGGCTTAGTTAGAGGAAACCCTCGGCCGCTCTTCGATGAGCCGAGGCCAGGGGTAGCGGTGCCAGCGCAAACAGAGGCAGAGTTGGCTCGAAAAGAAGACCAGGTCGGCCGGAGCCTGGCCGGGTCGTCCATTAGCGGGACCGACGCCGGAATTGACCTGCCGAGGCCTCGGGCCGGGCTGATGTCCTTGGGGACAGCTAGCCGAGGCCCCGGGGTGACCGGCCGAGCCACCTGCTCGGGCCGGATCCTTGGAGAAGACCCTGGCGGCGATGGCCCGGGCTTGGTGATGACGTTGTCCTTCAGAGCGGAGACCCTTGGACCGCGTCGCCGTCCGAGGCTAGGTCGGACCTCACCAAAGGTGTTGTCGACGCCGAGGGTGCTGCTGCTCCCTTTAGCCGTCAAGATCCGAGCCTGCAGGATCGGATTATCTTGTAGCGTGTGTTTTCTGCGGCCGCCGAGGCCAAAACACACCCTCGCCGTATTGTAAAGTTGCGTCTCCTTTCCTCTTGTTTCGAGTATCTGGAGTTTTTTGTCGGTAACAGAACTGTTTGTGCGAGCGAGAGTTGCTTCTCACGGAAGGTGATGAGTTATCCATATCCCAGAGGCGTAGGAGTCCCTCGGCTCGGTCGGCCTTGCCGCTTACGCGCACTCTTACCCGTCCATGGGGTTCTGTCACCAACGCAGTCGAGAAAGCTCGAAGAATCGCTCCGGCAGAAGAGCTTCCGAACGTGAAGACTTGTTCGGTCCGTGGAATCACTTGTCCGAACGTGAGTTACTTATGGCAGAAGGTGATGAGTGAGGTATCCGTATCCCGGAGGCGTAGGAGTCCCTCGGCTCGGTCAGCCTTGGCTGCTTACGTGTACTCCATCGTTTTCAGGATCCACTTTCAAAGTAGTCGAAAAGCACGAAAGACATTCCGGCGGAAAAGATCTTTTTTCGAGGAAAATTTCGACGCAGAGGGGGTTCCCCCCTTTTAGCCCCCGAGGGAGGGTCGGGCTTTGCCGAGGCAAGGCTGACCCTTCCTTGATGACTAAACTTTGCGTGAGAGCGAGGTATATGAACAACTTGAAAACATCTTAAGGGTAGAAGCGACGTAGCTGTTGGATGTTCCAAGCGTTGTTGTAGACCTCGCCTTGACTGTTGGCCAGCTTGTATGTTCCGGGTTTTAGAACTTTGGTGATGACGAGCGGCCTTTCCCAGGGGAGCGCGTAGCCCCCGGGTGTCTTCAACAAGGGCCCGGGGTGCGGTGGTGGAGCTCCTTCCCATCCCCCAGCAAGACGAACGACTTGGCGCGCCGCGCCAACCGCCGAGCTCTAGCTCGGTCGAGGGGTAGCTCTCCTCGGTGGAGATATTGCAAGTACGGGGTCTGCCAGCTTTGATTAGGCGTGACCCCGCTTCGCTCCTCCTCGACGCGCAGCGTCTCGCCCTCGGGGGGCCGAGGGTGCCTTGGGCCGAGCTGAGGGTGCCTCGGACTGGGCCGAGGGTGCCTCGGGCTCGGGCGTGTCGTCGATTTTGACGGAGGGTTGATGCAGGTCTCAGGAGCAGGCTTCTGGGGGGAACGTTATTCGCCCCGAGGCGGTACAGAGGCAGGCCCCCTTTGCCAAGGTGCGGGATGAAAAGGCTGAGGGCCGCAAGACATCCCATGACTCTCTGTACGCTTTTCAAGTCCGCGATGGGCCCCATGTTGGTGATGGATGCGATCTTCTCCAGGTTGGCTTCGATGCCCCGCTCGGAGATGATGAACCCCAAGAGCATGCCTCGGGGCACCCCGAAGACACACTTTTTGAGATTGAGCTTGACACCTTTCGCCTTGAGACATCGGAATGTCACTTCAAGGTCGAAAAGGAGGTCGGAGGCTTTCCTCGTCTTGACTACGATGTCATCGACGTAGGCCTCGACCGTTCGGCCGATGTGTTCGCCGAACACATGGTTCATGCACCGCTGGTACGTTGCACCCGCATTCCTCAAACCAAACGGCATGGTAACATAGCAGTACATGTCGAAGGGTGTGATGAAAGAAGTCGCGAGCTGGTCGGACTCTTTCATCCTAATTCGGTGATACCCTGAGTAGGCATCGAGGAAAGACAGGGTTTCGCACCTAGCAGTGGAATCCACGATCTGATCGATGCGAGGCAGAGGGTAGGGAACCTTCGGACATGCTTTGTTCAGACCAGTGTAGTCTACACACATCCGCCATTTCCCCCCTTTCTTTCTCACAAGCACAGGGTTGGCAAGCCATTCGGGATGGAATACCTCTTTGATGAACCCTGCCGCCATTAGCTTGTGGATCTCCTCGCCTATGGCTCTGCACTTCTCCTCGTCGAATCGGCGCAGAGGCTGCTTGACGGGTCGGGCTCTGGCTCGGATGTCCAGCGAGTGCTCGGCGACATCCCTCGGTATGCCGGGCATGTCCGAGGGACTCCACGCGAAGACGTCGGCGTTCGCGCGGAGAAAGTCGACGAGCACTGCTTCCTATTTGGGATCGAGCCCGGAGTCGATCCGGACTTGCTTGGAGGCGTCGCTGCTGGGGTCGAGGGGGACGGATTTAACCGTCTCCGCTGGCTCGAAGTTGCCGGCATGATGCTTCACGTCTGGCACCTCCTTGGAGAGGCTCTCTAGGTCGGCGATGAGGGCCTCGGACTCGGCGAGGGCCTCGGCGTACTCCACGCACTCCACGTCGCATTCGAACGTGTGTTTGTACGTGGGGCCGACGGTGATGACCCCGTTGGGGCCCGACATCTTGAGCTTGAGGTAGGTGTAGTTGGGGACGGCCATGAACTTCGCGTAGCAGGGCCTCCCCAATACCGCGTGGTAGGTTCCTCGGAACCCAACCACCTCGAACGTCAGGGTCTCCCTTCGGAAGTTGGAGGGTGTTCCGAAGCAGACGGGAAGATCGAGTTGTCCGAGGGGCTGGACGCGCTTCCCAGGGATGATCCCATGGAAAGGCGCAGCACCCGCCCGAACCGAGGACAGATCGATACGCAGAAGCCCGAGAGTCTCGGCGTAGATGATGTTGAGGCTGCTGCCTCCGTCCATGAGGACCTTGGTGAGCCTGACGTCGCCGATGACGGGGTCGACGACGAGCGGGTATTTCCCCGGGCTCGGCACATGGTCGGGGTGGTCGGCCTGGTCGAAGGTGATGGGCTTGTCGGACCAGTCTAGGTAGACTGGCGCCGCCACCTTCACCGAACAGACCTCCCGGCGCTCTTGCTTGCGATGCCGAGCCGAGGCGTTCGCCGCTTGCCCGCCGTAGATCATGAAGCAGTCGCGGACCTCGGGGAACTCTCCTGCCTGGTGATCTTCCTTCTTGTCGTCGTCGCGGGCCCTGCCACCCTCCGCGGGTGGCCCGACCCTGTGAAAGTGGCGCCAAAGCATGACGCACTCCTCAAGGGTGTGCTTGACGGGCCCCTGGTGATAGGGGCACGGCTCCTTGAGCATCTTGTCGAAGAGGTTGGGACCTCCTGGGGGTTTCCGAGGGTTCTTGTACTCGACGGCGGCGACAAGGTCCGCGTCGGCAGCGTCGCGTTTCGCTTGCGACTTCTTCTTGCCCTTCTTCTTGGTGCCGCGCTGAGTTGACGCCTCGGGAGCATCTTCCGGTGGGCGGTCCTGGGGCTGCTTGTCCTTCCGGAAGATAGCCTCGACCGCCTCCTGGCCAGAGGCGAACTTGGTGGCGATGTCCATCAGCTCGCTCGCCCTGGTGGGGGTCTTGCGACCCAGCTTGCTCACCAGGTCGCGGCAGGTGGTGCCGGTGAGGAACGCGCCGATGACGTCCAAGTCGGTGATGTTGGGCAGCTCGGTGCGCTGCTTCGAGAATCGCTGGATGTAGTCCCGGAGAGACTCTCCCGGCTGCTGTCGGCAGCTTCGAAGGTCCCAGGAATTCCCGAGGTGCACGTACGTGCCCTGGAAATTGCCGGCGAAAGCTTGGACTAGGTCGTCCCAGTTGGAGATCTGCCCCGGAGGCAGGTGCTCCAACCAGGCGCGAGCGGTGTCGGAGAGGAACAGGGGGAGGTTGCGGATGATGAGGTTGTCATCGTCCGTTCCACCCAGTTGGCAGGCCAGACGGTAGTCCGCGAGCCACAGTTCCGGTCTCGTCTCCCCCGAGTACTTTGTGATAGTAGTCGGGGGTCGGAACCGGGTCGGGAACGGCGCCCGTCGTATGGCCCGGCTGAAGGACTGCGGACCAAGTGGTTCGGGCGAGGGACTCCGATCCTCCCCGCTGTCGTAGCGTCCCCCACGCCTGGGGTAGTAGCCTCGGCGCACCCTCTCGTCGAGGTGGGCCCAACGATCGCGGTGATGGTGCTCGTTGCCGAGGCGACCCGGGGCCGCAGGCGCTGTGTTGCGCGTGCGCCCGATGCAGACCGAGGCTTCCCGCATGAATCGGGAAGTCGCGGCATGATGTTCCGAGGGGTACCCCTGCCTTCGGGAGGTGGAGCTCTCGGCCCGCCGGACTGCGGCGCCTTCCAGGAGATCATTGAGCTCTCCCTGGATTCGCCGCCCCTCGGTGGTTGATGGCTCCGACATCGCACGGAGGAGCATTGCTGCTGCAGCCAGGTTCTGGCCGACCCCGCTGGATGCGGGTGGCGGCCTGACCCTGACATCGTCGGCGATGCGATGCTGGAAGCCCTGGGGTAGATGACGCATTTCTCCAGCCGGAGGTTGGCACGCCCATGCCTGCCCGACGTCCCGGCGGATTGGCTCAAGCGCTCCTGCTCCCTCGTCGAGCCTGGCCTGCACCCCGCGGATTTGCTCGAGTTGTGGGTCGTGACCCCCCGCCGGAACGGGGACCACGGCTAGCTCCCGCGGGATGTCAACGCGAGGCACCGGCCTAGGGAGATCACCGTCCTCCGGCATGCCGAGATGGTTGCCTTCGGAGGGACCCCCTAGATCGACGTGGAAACATTCGCGGCTCGGGCCGTAGTCCTCGTCGCCGAGGCTACGGCTACCGTCGGAATAGTCGGAAAGGCAGTAGTCGCATGCGGTCATGAGGTCCCGCATGGCACCGGGGTTGCCAAGTCCAGAGAAATCCCAATGGAAGCTGGGCTCGTCGTCTTCCTCGGACCCAGAGGGCCCGTAGGTCGAGACGTCCGTCAGCCAGTCCCAAGGTGACCGCATACGAAACCCCAGAGGGTTCGGATTCGCCTCTACGAGAGCGTCCGCCAAAGCGGAGCCGCTAGGCGGGTCGAGGCTAAATCTGAAAGGCGTGGGATGGGAATCGGTCGGTACCTCTTGGTCGACGGGCGGTGATGAGGTCACGTCGGGGGCTGACTGCACCGTCGTCTCAGGTATGAGGGCGACACCCAGCAAGCCTTTCGCGAGCGTGCTGGCGTCGTCCGTTTGCTCGGGATTGACGTGTCGCGGGGAGACAGCGCTCGTCTTCGTCTCAAGCGCGAGGCCGATGCCCGGCGCGCCCCCCGTTGGAGTGCTGGCGTTGTCGACTCGCTCGACGGCCGACGAGGCGCCGCCTCCTGCTTGGCCTTGGTTACCCCGCCTCCTCCTCCTCCGTCGACGAGGAAGAGGACGGGGCGAGCTCGAAGGTTGTTCTTCCACCACGTGGGGAAGACGTCGTCGATCCCGCCGCCGGCGGGCGGACTGTCGGCCGCCATTGTCGCTGTCGCCCGGCGGTGGAAAGAGTATCATGTCGTAGCTGCCGTCGAGGGACATGAACTCAAGGCTCCCGAAACGGAGCACCATCCCGAGCCGGAGAGGTTGATGGAGACTACCCATCTGGAGCTTGACGGGAAGTTGTTCGTCAACACGCAGCAGGCCCCTACCTGGCGCGCCAACTGTCGGCGTTTCGAGACCGGGGGGTCCCTGAGCCGACGAGTGAAGTGTCGCCGCGTGCCCCAGCCCAGATGGGTCGACGCGAGGCCGAGCGCGAAGGGGGGAAAGCGAGGAGGCCGGAGATGGGCGAGAGAGAGGTGGAAATCCCGTGGCCTTCGTGTTCGTCCCGCGCCCAGGTCGGGTGCGCTTGCAGTAGGGGGTTACAAGCGTCCACACGGGGGAAGGAGCGAGCGGCCTTATGCGAGCGCCCGTCTCGTCCTCGTCCCCGAGCGGCCAACCCTCTCTAAGAGGGCCCTGGCCCTTCCTTTTATAGGCGTAAGGAGAGGGTCCAGGTGTACAATGGGGGGTGTAGCAGAGTGCTACGTGTCTAGCGGAGGAGAGCTAGCGCCCTAAGTACACGCCATCGTGGCGGCCGGAGAGATCTTGGCACCCGGTTTGTGTGATGTCGTGGCCATCGGAGGAGTGCTGGAGCCTGGCGGAGGGACAGCTGTCGGGGCTGTCGAGTCCTTGCTGACGTCCTCTTGCTTTCGTAAGGGGGCCGAGAGCCGCCATCGTCAGGGAACGTGCGGGGCGCCATCATCGCCTATCTGGCGGAGCGAGCCAGATGGGACGTCGGTCTCGTTCCCCGTAGCCTGAGTCTGCTTGGAGTAGGGTAATGATGGCGCCTCCTGTTGACGCGGCCGGTCCGCACCCTAGGTTGGGCGATGTGGAGGCTTCTCCGAGGTCGAGGTCGAGTCCGTCTTCCGTGGCCGAGGCCGAGTCCGAGCGTCTGGGTCGGGCGAGGCGGAGGCCGTTGGCTGAGGCCAGGGCGGAATTTGAGTCCCGAGGTCGAGCGAAGCGGAGTTCGGCATCTTCTGGGGCTGAGCCCAAGTCCGAGCCCTGGGTCAGGCGGAGCGGAGTTCGCCGTCTTCTGGGGCTTTACCCGAGTCCGAGCCCTGGGTCGGGCGAAGCGGAGTTCGCCGTCTTCCGGGGCTTAGCCCGAGTCCGAGCCCTGGGTCGGGCGGAGCGGAGTTCGCAGTCTTCCGAGGCTTTGCCCGAGTCCGAGCCCTGGGTCGGGCGGAGCGGAGTTTCCTATGGTGCGTGCGGCCGGGCCTGACCGCCTGTCAGCCTCACTCTGTCAAGTGGCACCGCAGTCGGAGCGGCGCAGGCGGCGTTGTCTTTCTGACAGACCGGTCAGTGGAGCGGCGAAGTGACGGCGGTCACTTCGGCTCTGTCAGCTGAGGGGCGCGCGTCAAGATAAAGGTGTCAGGCCACCTTTGCATTAAATGCTCCTGCGATTTGGTCGGGGTTGCTTCTTGGCGAAGACAGGGCCTCGGGCGAGCCGGGAACGTGTTCGCCGCTGGAGGGGGGCCTCGGGCGAGGCAGAGATCCTCCGGGGTCGGCTGCCCTTGTCCGAGGCTAGGCTCGGGCGAGGCGTGATCGAGTCCCTCGAATGGACTGATCCCTGACTTGATCGCACCCATCAGGCCTTTGCAGCTTTGTGCTGATGGGGGTTACCAGCTGAGAATTAGGAGCCTTGAGGGTACCCCTAATTATGGTCCCCGACAAATATATATTTAGAACTTTTGGAAATGTTTTTACGTACCTCAAATAAATAGATTTTGAATTTCGAAAAATAGAAAAATATTCAGGAAAATACGACAATTTACGGGAAACTTCTACAAGACATATTGACATGATTTAAACACTTGTTGCACTTGGAAACATTATGCGGCACCATGAATGCAACAATCATGACACTTCTAGAGCTCCAGCTACTATAGAACCAAAATAACTCTCTACTGTTTTGATAAAGGGAGAAGAAAATTAGGTGAAGGAAAGGGTAACACCTGAATTTTTGAGAGCACCTAGAGGTGGGGTGAATAGGTGATCCTGTGAAACTTAAACTTATAGCCACAAAAACTTGTTAAGTGTTAGCACAATAATCGCCAAGTGGCTAGAGAGGAGTCTCAACAAAACACAATACCACAAGAGATCAAACACAGAGATGACACAGTGGTTTATCCCGTGGTTCGGCCAAGACCAACGCTTGCCTACTCCACGTTGTGGCGTCCCAACGGACGAGGGTTGCAATCAACCCCTCTCAAGTGGTCCAAAGACCAACTTGAATACCACGGTGTTTTTCTTTGCCTTTCAATATCCCGTTTGCGAGGATTCTCCACAACTTGGAGCCTCTCGCCCTTACACTTGAGATTCACAAGAAATACGGAGTAAGGGAGGAAAGCAACACACACAAATCCACAGCAAAAATGCGCGCACACACGGCTAAGAATCGAGCTCAAAAGACTATCTCAAAGTTCTCACTAGAACGGAGCTCGAATCACTGAGAATGACAAACGAATGCGCAAAGACTGAGTGTGGATGATCAAGAATGCTCTAAGGTTGCTTGGTGTGCTCCTCCATGCGCCTAGGGGTCCCTTTTATAGCCCTAAGGCAGCTAGGAGCCGTTGAGAGCAAATCTGGAAGGCCAATCTTGCCTTCTGTCGTCGGGTGCACCGGACAGTCCGGTGCACACCGGACACTGTCCGGTGCCCGATTTCCTTCCTAAAATGGCGCTGCCGACCGTTGCCGACCGTTGCAGATCTGGGAGCCGTTGGCGCACCGGACATGTCCGGTGCACACCGGACAGTCCGGTGCCCCCTTCCGACCGTTGGCCCGGCCACGTGTCGCGCGCAGATTCCGCGGCCGACCGTTGGCCCGGCCGACCGTTGGCTCACCGGACAGTCCGGTGCACACCGGACAGTCCGGTGAATTTTAGCCGTACGCCGTCGGCGAATTCCCGAGAGCGGCCACTTCACGCCGAGCCAGCCTGGCGCACCGGACACTGTCCGGTGCACCACCAGACAGTCCGGTGCTCCCAGACTGAGCAGATTCTTGGCTGCTCGAGCCAAGACATTTCCAATTGGATTTTTCCTGTTTCCAGCACTTAGACACAATACATTAGTCCATAAAACAATGTACTAAGTCTGAGAAACATACCTTAATTCTTGATTTGTACTTTGTCCACCTTTTTACACTTAGGCACTTGTGTTGGACACTAAATCACCAAAATACTTAGAAATAGCCCAAGGGCACATTTCCCTTTCAATCTCCCTCTTTTTGGTGATTTATGCCAACACAACATAAAGCAAGTAGAACACGTACAAAATCAAATCAAATAAGAACTCAAAATTGTTTTGATTCACTTTTGACATATATGGATCACTCTATGCCACCACTTGGTTTGTTTTTGCAAATCAAACTCAAATTTCTATCTCTAAGTCAAACACACATGTTAAGACATAAAGAGAGTCATTCTAAGAGAAATTGATTTAAGATTTCAAAAAACTCCCCCTTTTTCCCATAATCAATACTTCTCCCCACAAGAGGCCAACAAAAGAGTTTTGACAAACCAAAAGCTCTATTCTACTATTTTCAAAATTTCTCAAGTGGTAGCTGATCCATTTATCGCTTTGGCCTTTATTTTCTCCCCCTTTGGCATCAAGCACCAAAACGGGATCAATCTTGGCCCTTTAACCCCATTGCCTCACCAAAATCTTCAAATAAGAGCAAATAGGCAATAAGAGTATAACGATGAACTTGGAAGAGTTACTCTTTTCATCGGAGTGCAGTGGAAGTCTCGCATGGTCCAAGTCCACCTTTTCTCTTTCAATTTTCCTTAGAGACTAAAACAACCAAACTCAAGTACATGGTTATCCACAAAGGGTCAAGTTGTAGCACAGCTCCCCCTAAATATGTGCATCACTTGCAAACAGGACTTGTGAGGTCCAGGGAGTGTTTGTACAACTTGAGCACCACAATAAGCAACAATATGCAGAATGAACATAATCAAAAGCATAAACACATGTATGCTACATTTCAATCCAAGTTCCGCGAATCTAAGATATTGAGCTCACTACGCAGCCTGCAAAAGGTCTTCTCATCTAAAGGCTTGGTAAAGATATCGGCTAGCTGGTTCTCGGTGCTAACATGAAACACTTCGATATCTCCCTTTTGCTGGTGGTCTCTCAAAAAGTGATGCCGGATGTCAATGTGCTTTGTGCGGCTGTGTTCAACAGGATTTTCCGCTATTCGGATAGCACTCTCATTGTCACATAGGAGTGGGACTTTGCTTAGATTGTAGCCAAAGTCCCTGAGGGTTTGCCTCATCCAAAGTAGTTGCGCGCAACACTGTCCTGCGGCAACATACTCGGCCTCAGCTGTGGATAGGGCAACGGAGGTTTGTTTCTTAGAGTTCCATGACACCAGGGACCTTCCTAAGAATTGGCACATCCCCGATGTACTCTTCCTATCGACCTTACATCCAGCATAGTCGGAATCTGAGTACCCAATCAAGTCAAAGTTAGACCCCTTTGGATACCAGATCCCAAAGCAAGGCGTAGCGACTAAATATCGAAGAATTCGCTTCACAGCCACTAAGTGACACTCCTTCGGATCGGATTGAAATCTAGCACACATGCATACGCTAAGCATAATATCTGGTCTACTAGCACATAAATAAAGCAAAGAACCTATCATGGACCGGTATGCTTTTTGATCAACGGACTTACCTCCTTTGTTGAGGTCGGTGTGTCCGTCGGTCCCCATCGGAGTCTTTGCGGGCTTGGCGTCCTTCATCCCAAACCGCTTCAGCAAGTCTTGCGTGTACTTTGTTTGGGAGATGAAGGTGCCGTCCTTGAGTTGCTTCACTTGGAACCCAAGGAAGTAGGTCAACTCGCCCATCATCGACATCTCGAATTTCTGCGTCATCACCCTGCTAAACTCTTCACAAGACTTTTGGTTAGTAGAACCAAATATTATGTCGTCGACATAAATTTGGCACACAAAAAGATCACCATCGCAAGTCTTAGTAAAAAGAGTTGGATTAGCTTTCCCAACCTTGAAAGCATTAGCAATTAAAAAGTCTCTAAGGCATTCATACCATGCTCTTGGGGCTTGCTTAAGTCCATAGAGCGCCTTAGAGAGCTTACACACGTGGTCGGGGTACCGTTCATCCTCGAAGCCAGGGGCTGCTCCACGTACACCTCCTTGATCGGCCCGTTGAGGAAAGCGCTCTTCACATCCATTTGGTACAACCTGAAAGAATGGTGAGCGGCATATGCTAGCAAGATACGAATTGATTCTAGCCTAGCCACGGGAGCAAACGTCTCCTCAAAGTCCAAACCTGCGACTTGGGCATAACCTTTTGCCACAAGTCGAGCCTTGTTCCTCGTCACCACCCCGTGCTCGTCCTGTTTGTTGTGGAACACCCACTTGGTTCCCACAACATTTTGCTTGGGACGAGGCACCAGTGTCCAAACTTCATTGCGCTTGAAGTTGTTGAGTTCCTCCTGCATGGCCAATACCCAATCCGGATCTAGCAAGGCCTCCTCTACCCTGAAAGGCTCAATAGAAGAGACAAAGGAGTAATGCTCACAAAAATTAACTAATCGAGATCGAGTAGTTACTCCCTTGCTAATGTCACCCAATATCTGGTCGACGGGATGATCCCTTTGAATCGTCGCTCGAACTTGGGTTGGAGGTGCCTGAGATGCTTCTTCCTCTTCAATTTGAACATCATGTGCTCCCCCTTGATCATGCGTCTCCACTTGAGGTACCTATTCATCATCTTGGGTTGGGGGATGCACCATAGTTGAGGAAGACAGTTGATCTTGCTCCATATGTTCCTGAGGCCGTACATCTCCAATCGCCATGGTGCGTATCGCGGCTGTTGGAACGTCTTCTTCATCTACATCATCAAGATCAACAACTTGCTCTCTTGGAGAGCCATTAGTCTCATCAAATACAACGTCGCTAGAGACTTCAACCAAACCCGATGATTTGTTGAAGACCCTATACGCCTTTGTATTTGAATCATAACCTAATAAAAACCCTTCTACAGCTTTGGGAGCAAATTTGGAATTCCTACCCTTCTTCACTAGAATGTAGCATTTACTCCCAAAAACACGAAAATATGATACATTAGGTTTGTTACCAGTTAGCAGCTCAAACGACGTCTTCTTGAGGAGGCGGTGAAGGTTGAAAGGGAAATGTGCCCTTGGGCCATTTCTAAGTATTTTGGTGATTGAGTGCCAACACATGTGCTTAATTGTGAATTTATGTACATGGATGAACAAGGTACAAATCATGAGATAAAGGTATGTTTCTAAGCCTTAGTACATTTGTTTTGTGGACTAACATATTTGTCTAAGTGTTAGAAACAGAAAGAAGAAAAAGAGAAAAGGGGAGAGAAAGACTTGGCTGTGTGCAGCCAAGGCTCAGCTCGGTCTGGAGCACCGGACTGTCCGGTGTGCACCGGACAGTGTCCGGTGCGCCAGGCCAACTCGGCGCAAACTGGCCGCTCTCGGGAATTCGCCGACGGCGTACGGCTAAAATTCACCGGACTGTCCGGTGTGCACCGGACTGTCCGGTGAGCCAATGGTCGGCCAGGGCCAACGGTCGGCCGCGCAATCCGCGCGGGACACGTGGCCGAGCCAACGGTCGGAAGACGGCACCGGACTGTCCGGTGTGCACCGGACTGTCCGGTGCGCCAACGGCTCTCAGATCTCCGCCGGTCTGCAACGGTCGGGAAGCGCTGGATAAGGAAAGAAATCGGTCACCGGACATGTCCGGTGTGCACCGGACTGTCCGGTGCCCCCGACGACAGAAGGCAAGGATGGCCTTCTGGATTTGCTCTCAACGGCTCCTAGCTGCCTTGGGGCTATAAAAGGAGCCCCTAGGCGCATGGAGGAGACACACAAGCAACCTTTGAGCATTCTTGATCATCCACACTCAATCTCTGCGCATTTGATTGTCATTCTAAGTGTTTCGAGCTCTGTTCTAGTGAGAACTGTGTGAAACTCTTGTGAGCTCGATTCTTGGCCGTGTGTGTGCGCGTTTCGCTGTGGATTTGTGTGTGTTGCTTCCCTCCCTTACTCTGTGCTTTCTTTGTGATCATATACTTGTAAGGGCAAGAGACTCCAATTTGTGGAGATTCCTTGCAAACGGGATAGTGAAAGGAACAACAAAACAACGTGGTATTCAAGTGGGTCTTTGGACCGCTTGAGAGGGGTTGATTGCAACCCTCGTCCGTTGGGACGCCACAACGTGGAAGTAGGCAAGCATTGGCTTGGCCGAACCACGGGATAAACCACTGTGTCCCTCTGTGCTTGATTCTTGTGGTATTGTGTTTTGTTGAGACTTCACCTTAGCCACTTGGCATTAATCGTGCTAACGCTTAACAAGTTTTTGTGGCTTAAGTTTGAAGTTTTTACAGGATCACCTATTCACCCCCCCCCCCTCTAGGTGCTCTCAATTGGTATCAGAGCCGTTCTATTCACAAAGGGACTAACCGCCCGAATAGATGGATCCTAAGGGGAAGGGTATTGTGATCAACGACAAAGAAAAGGAGACCTTCGTCAACGAGCCGAAGGACGACAAGCCTACCGACTCCGGCTCGGGCCATAGACGAAAGGAAGGGAAGAAGAAGAAGACGAGGCGTATCAAGGAGATCATCTACTACGACGATAGTGATGAATCCACTTCTTCCCAAAAGGACGACGACAACGACTACAGGAAGACGGTCAATTCGAACTTTTCATTTGATTATTCCCGTATTCAACATAGTTCGAATTCGCATTTGCTTTCCATTCCTCTTGGCAAACCTCCACACTTCGATGGGGAGGACTACGGATTTTGGAGTCACAAAATGCGTAGTCACTTATTCTCTCTCCATCCTAGCATATGGGAGATTGTGGAGAACGGAATGAAATTCGATAGCTCGGATAGCCCTATGCTTATAAATGAACAGATTCATAAAAATGCACAGGCTACTACTGTTCTCTTAGCATCTTTGTGCAGGGAAGAGTACAATAAGGTGAGCGGCTTGGACAATGCCAAGCAGATATGGGACACCCTCAAGATCTCTCACGAGGGGAACGACATCACCATGCTCACCAAGATGGAGTTGGTGGAGGGCGAGCTTGGACGGTTCGCCATGATAAGGGGAGAGGAGCCAACTCAGACGTACAACCGGCTCAAGACCCTTATCAACAAAATAAGGAGCTACGGAAGCACGCGTTGGACGGATCACGATGTCGTCCGCCTAATGCTCAGGTCCTTTACCGTTCTTGATCCTCATCTCGTGAACAATATTCGTGAGAATCCCAGGTACACGATGATGACGCCCGAGGAAGTACTTGGAAAATTCGTGAGCGGACGGATGATGATCAAGGAAGCAAGATACGTCGACGACGCGTTGAACGGACCACTCCACGAGCCCCAACCCATTGCTCTAAAGGCAACGAGGAGCAAGGAGTCGCTACCTAGCAAGGTGGCGCAAGTTGAGGCGGCCGGACTCAATGATGAAGAGATGGCTCTCATCATTAAAAGATTCAAGACGGTGCTTAAAGGTCACAAGGGACAACCAAGCAGGACCAAAGCCAAGGGGAAGCGCTCATGCTTCAAATGCGGTAAGCTTGGTCATTTCATTGCTAACTGTCCCGATAATGAAAGTGACCAGGAAAAGGGGAACAAAAGAGAGAAGAAGAAGCAATACAAGAAGGCAAAGGGCGAGGCGCATCTAGGAAAGGAGTGGGACTCGGATTGCTCCTCCTCCGACTCCGACAACGAAGGACTCGCCGCCACTGCCTTCAACAAATCGGCTCTCTTCCCCAACGAGCGTCTCACTTGCCTTATGGCAAGAGAGAAGAAGGTGAGTACTCAAGACTCCACTTATGCTTCTTCTAGTGATAGTGAGTCTAGTGATGATGACATAGATTATTCTTGCTTGTTCAAGGGCTTAGATAGATCTAAGATAGATAAAATCAATGAATTGATTGATGCTTTGAATGAAAAGGATAGGCTTTTAGAAAAGCAAGAGGATTTATTGTATGATGAACATGATAAGTTTGTAGAGGCACAAAAATCATATGCTTTAGAAGTGAAAAGAAATGAAGTGCTTTCTAGTGAAATATCTTCTTGTCATGAAACCATTGCTACTTTACAAAGTGTTAACCATGATTTAAATGCTAAATTAGAAGTAACAAATAAATCTAAGTCTTGTGTTGAAAATGTTACAATTTGCACTAGGTGTAAGGATTTTGATGTTAACACTTGTAGCAAACACTTAGTTTCAATTTCAAAACTAAAAGATGAAGTGGCTAGTCTTAATGCCCAACTTAAGACTAGCAAGAGTGAAGTTGAAAAGATAAAATTTGCAAGGGATGCCTATACAATTGGAAGACATCCCTCAATTAAGGATGGGCTTGGCTTCAAGAGGGAAGCCAAGAACTTAACAAGCCATAAGGCTCCCATCTTCGTCAAGGAGAAGGGGAAGGCCCCTATGGCTAGCAATGCTAAAAAGAATCATGCTTTTATGTATTATGATAGGAGACATGCTTATAATCATTTTGATTCACATGTTTATGATTCCCATGCCATGATTGCTTCTAGTTCGTCTTATAAGCATGATAGAGATATGTGTAGGAAAAATGTTGTACATATGCCTAGGAGAGATATTGCTCATGTACCTAGAAAGAATGTTATTCATGCTCCTAGGAAAGTAGTGAATGAACCTTCTACCATTTATTATGCTTGTAATGCTCCCTTTGCTATTTGTAGAAAGGGTAAGAAGGTAGTTGCTAGGAAATTAGGGGCTAGATACAAGGGAGATAAATCTTGCATTTGGGTCCCTAAAGACATTTGTGCTAACCTTGCAGGACCCAACATGAGTTGGGTACCTAAGACCCAAGCCTAAATTTGCCTTGCAGGTTTATGCATCCGGGGGTTCAAGCTGGATTATCGACAGCGGATGCACAAACCATATGACGGGGGAGAAGAAGATGTTCACCTCCTACGTCAAGAATAAGGATTCCCAAGATTCAATTATATTCGGTGATGGGAATCAAGGCAAGGTAAAAGGGTTAGGTAAAATTGCAATTTCTAATGAGCATTCTATCTCAAATGTATTCTTAGTGGAGAGTCTTGGATATAATTTGCTATCTGTTAGTCAATTATGTCAAATGGGATATAATTGTTTATTTACAAATGTAGATGTGTATGTCTTTAGAAGATGTGATGGTTCACTAGCTTTTAAGGGTGTACTAGACGGCAAGCTTTATTTAGTTGACTTTGCAAAAGAAGAGGCCGGTCTAGATGCATGCTTAATGGCTAAGACTTGCATGGGCTGGCTGTGGCATCGCCGCTTAGCACATGTGGGGATGAAGAACCTCCACAAGCTTCTAAAGGGAGAACACGTGATAGGTCTAACAAATGTTTATTTCGAAAAAGATAGACCTTGTGCAGCTTGTCAGGCAGGTAAACAAGTAGGAGGAGCACATCACAGCAAGAATGTGATGACCACGTCAAGACCTCTGGAGCTGCTGCATATGGACCTCTTCGGACCCGTCGCCTATCTAAGCATAGGAGGAAGTAAGTATGGTTTAGTTATTGTTGATGACTTTTCCCGCTTCACTTGGGTGTTCTTTTTGCAGGATAAGTCTGAAACCCAAGGGACCCTCAAGCGCTTCCTCAGGAGAGCTCAAAATGAGTTTGAGCTCAAGGTGAAGAAGATTAGGAGCGACAACGGGTCCGAGTTCAAGAACCTTCAAGTGGAGGAGTTTCTTGAGGAGGAAGGGATCAAGCACGAGTTCTCCGCTCCCTACACACCACAGCAAAATGGTGTGGTAGAGAGGAAGAACAGGACGCTAATCGATATGGCGAGGACGATGCTTGGAGAGTTCAAGACCCCCGAGTGCTTTTGGTCGGAAGCCGTGAACACGGCTTGCCACGCCATCAACAGGGTCTATCTTCACCGCCTCCTCAAGAAGACGTCATATGAGCTACTAACCGGTAACAAACCCAATGTATCTTACTTTCGTGTTTTTGGGAGCAAGTGCTACATTCTAGTGAAGAAGGGTAGAAATTCTAAGTTTGCTCCCAAAGCTGTAGAAGGGTTTTTATTAGGTTATGATTCAAATACAAAGGCGTATAGAGTCTTCAACAAATCATCGGGTTTGGTTGAAGTCTCTAGCGACGTTGTATTTGATGAGACTAATGGCTCTCCAAGAGAGCAAGTTGTTGATTGTGATGATGTAGATGAAGAAGATGTTCCGACGGCCGCTATACGAACCATGGCGATTGGAGACATTCGGCCACAGGAACAGGATGAACGAGATCAACCTTCTTCCATCAACGACGGTGCAACCCCCAACTCAAGACGATGAACAGGTTCATCAAAAGGAGGCGTGTGATCAAGGGGGAGCACAAGACGATCATGTGATGGAGAAAGAAGCGCAACCGGCACCTCCAACCCAAGTTCGAGCGATGATTCAAAGGGATCATCCCGTCGACCAAATTCTGGGTGACATTAGCAAGGGAGTAACTACTCGGTCTCGATTAGTTAATTTTTGTGAACATTACTCCTTTGTCTCCTCTATTGAGCCTTTCAGGGTAGAGGAGGCCTTGCTAGATCCGGATTGGGTGTTGGCCATGCAGGAGGAACTCAACAACTTCAAGCGCAATGAAGTTTGGACGCTGGTGCCTCGTCCCAAGCAAAATGTTGTGGGAACCAAGTGGGTGTTCCGCAACAAACAGGACGAGCACGGAGTTGTGACAAGGAACAAGGCTCGACTTGTGGCAAAAGGTTATGCCCAAGTCGCAGGTTTGGACTTTGAGGAGACTTTTGCTCCTGTGGCTAGGCTAGAATCCATTCGCATCTTGCTAGCATATGCCGCTCACCATTCTTTCAGGTTGTACCAAATGGATGTGAAGAGCGCGTTCCTCAACGGGCCAATAAAGGAGGAAGTGTACGTGGAGCAACCCCCTGGCTTCGAGGATGAGCGGTACCCCGACCACGTGTGTAAGCTCTCTAAGGCGCTCTATGGACTTAAACAAGCCCCAAGAGCATGGTATGAATGCCTTAGAGATTTCTTACTTGCTAATGCTTTCAAGGTTGGGAAAGCCGATCCAACTCTTTTCACTAAGACTTGTAATGGTGAGTTGTTTGTGTGCCAAATTTATGTCGATGACATAATATTTGGTTCTACTAATCAAAAGTCTTGTGAAGAGTTTAGCAGGGTGATGACGCAGAAATTCGAGATGTCGATGATGGGCGAGTTGAACTACTTCCTTGGGTTCCAAGTGAAGCAACTCAAGGACGGCACCTTCATCTCCCAAACGAAGTACACGCAAGATCTGCTGAAGCGGTTTGGGATGAAGGACGCCAAGCCCGCAAAGACTCCGATGGGAACCGACGGACACACCGACCTCAACAAAGGAGGTAAGTCCGTTGATCAAAAAGCATACCGGTCAATGATAGGATCTCTACTTTATTTATGTGCTAGTAGACCGGATATTATGCTTAGCGTATGCATGTGTGCTAGATTTCAATCCGATCCTAAGGAGTGTCACTTGGTGGCGGTGAAGCGAATTCTTAGATATTTAGTCGCTACGCCTTGCTTCGGGATCTGGTATCCAAAGGGGTCTAACTTTGACTTGATTGGGTACTCAGATTCCGACTATGCTGGATGTAAGGTCGATAGGAAGAGTACATCGGGGACGTGCCAATTCTTAGGAAGGTCCCTGGTGTCATGGAACTCTAAGAAACAAACATCCGTTGCCCTATCCACCGCTGAGGCCGAGTACGTTGCCGCAGGACAGTGTTGTGCGCAACTACTTTGGATGAGGCAAACCCTCCGGGACTTTGGCTACAATCTGAGCAAAGTCCCACTCCTATGTGACAATGAGAGTGCTATCCGAATAGCGGAAAATCCTGTTGAGCACAGCCGCACAAAGCACATTGACATCCGGCATCACTTTTTGAGAGACCACCAGCAAAAGGGAGATATCGAAGTGTTTTATGTTAGCACCGAGAACCAGCTAGCCGATATCTTTACCAAGCCTTTAGATGAGAAGACCTTTTGCAGGCTGCGTAGTGAGCTAAATGTCTTAGATTCGCGGAACTTGGATTGAATTGTAGCATACATGTATTTATGCCTTTGATCATGTTCATTCTGCATTTTGTTGCTTATTATGGTGCTCAAGTTGTACAAACACTCCCTGGACCTCACAAGTCCGTTGCAAAGTGATGCACATGTTTAGGGGGAGATGTGTTACAACTTGACCCTTTGAGACTAACCATATGTTGAGTTTGTCCGATTTAGTCTCAAAGGAGAATTGGAAGGGAAAAGGTGGACTTGGACCATGCAAGACTTCCACTGCACTCCGATAAGGGGTAACTTACTCCAAGTCCATCTCATTAACTCTTATTGCCATTTGCTCTTAAGTGGAGATTTTGGTGAGGCAATGGGATTAAAGGGCCAAAATTGATCCCGTTTTGGTGGTTGATGCCAAAGGGGGAGAAAATAAAGGCCAAAGCAATAAATGGATCAGCTACCACTTGAGAGATTTTGAAAATAGTAGAATAGAGTTTTTGGTTTGTCAAAACTCTTAAGTTGTCTCTCTTGTCAAAAGTTGGCTTCTTGTGGGGAGAAGTATTGATTATGGGAAGTTGTCTCTCTTGTCAAAAGTTGGCTTCTTGTGGGGAGAAGTATTGATTATGGGAAAAAGGGGGAGTTTTTGAAATCCTTGATCAATCTCTTTTTGAATGACTCTCTTTATGCTTAAACATGTGTGTTTAACTTAGAGATAGAGATTTGTGTTTGATTTGCAAAAACAAACCAAGTGGTGGCAAAGGATGATCCATATATGCCAAAATTGATTCAAAATAAATTTAAGTGTTATTTGAATTGAGTTTGCACTTGTTCTAGTGGCTTTATGTTGTGTTGGCATAAATCACCAAAAAGGGGGAGATTGAAAGGGAAATGTGCCCTTGGGCCATTTCTAAGTATTTTGGTGATTGAGTGCCAACACATGTGCTTAATTGTGAATTTATGTACATGGATGAACAAGGTACAAATCATGAGATAAAGGTATGTTTCTAAGCCTTAGTACATTTGTTTTGTGGACTAACATATTTGTCTAAGTGTTAGAAACAGAAAGAAGAAAAAGAGAAAAGGGGAGAGAAAGACTTGGCTGTGTGCAGCCAAGGCTCAGCTCGGTCTGGAGCACCGGACTGTCCGGTGTGCACCGGACAGTGTCCGGTGCGCCAGGCCAACTCGGCGCAAACTGGCCGCTCTCGGGAATTCGCCGACGGCGTACGGCTAAAATTCACCGGACTGTCCGGTGTGCACCGGACTGTCCGGTGAGCCAATGGTCGGCCAGGGCCAACGGTCGGCCGCGCAATCCGCGCGGGACACGTGGCCGAGCCAACGGTCGGAAGACGGCACCGGACTGTCCGGTGTGCACCGGACTGTCCGGTGCGCCAACGGCTCTCAGATCTCCGCCGGTCTGCAACGGTCGGGAAGCGCTGGATAAGGAAAGAAATCGGTCACCGGACATGTCCGGTGTGCACCGGACTGTCCGGTGCCCCCGACGACAGAAGGCAAGGATGGCCTTCTGGATTTGCTCTCAACGGCTCCTAGCTGCCTTGGGGCTATAAAAGGAGCCCCTAGGCGCATGGAGGAGACACACAAGCAACCTTTGAGCATTCTTGATCATCCACACTCAATCTCTGCGCATTTGATTGTCATTCTAAGTGTTTCGAGCTCTGTTCTAGTGAGAACTGTGTGAAACTCTTGTGAGCTCGATTCTTGGCCGTGTGTGTGCGCGTTTCGCTGTGGATTTGTGTGTGTTGCTTCCCTCCCTTACTCTGTGCTTTCTTTGTGATCATATACTTGTAAGGGCAAGAGACTCCAATTTGTGGAGATTCCTTGCAAACGGGATAGTGAAAGGAACAACAAAACAACGTGGTATTCAAGTGGGTCTTTGGACCGCTTGAGAGGGGTTGATTGCAACCCTCGTCCGTTGGGACGCCACAACGTGGAAGTAGGCAAGCATTGGCTTGGCCGAACCACGGGATAAACCACTGTGTCCCTCTGTGCTTGATTCTTGTGGTATTGTGTTTTGTTGAGACTTCACCTTAGCCACTTGGCATTAATCGTGCTAACGCTTAACAAGTTTTTGTGGCTTAAGTTTGAAGTTTTTACAGGATCACCTATTCACCCCCCCCTCTAGGTGCTCTCAAAGGTAGACCCTGTTGATGGCGTGGCAAGCCGTGTTCACGGCTTCCGACCAAAAGCACTCGGGGGTCTTGAATTCTCCAAGCATAGTCCTCGCCATATCTATGAGCGTCCTGTTCTTCCTCTCTACCACACCATTTTGCTGAGGTGTGTAGGGAGCGGAGAACTCGTGCTTGATCCCTTCCTCCTCAAGAAACTCCTCCACTTGAAGGTTCTTGAATTCGGACCCGTTGTCGCTCCTTATCTTCTTCACCTTGAGCTCAAACTCATTTTGAGCTCTCCTTAGGAAGCGCTTGAGGGTCCCTTGGGTTTCAGACTTATCCTGCAAAAAGAACACCCAAGTGAAGCGGGAAAAGTCATCAACAATAACTAGACCATACTTACTTCCTCCTATGCTTAGATAGGCGACGGGTCCGAAGAGGTCCATATGCAGCAGCTCCAGAGGTCTTGATGTGGTCATCACATTCTTGCTGTGATGTGCTCCTCCCACTTGTTTACCTGCTTGACAAGCTGCACAAGGTCTATCTTTTTCGAAATGAACATTGGTTAGACCTATCACGTGTTCTCCCTTTAGAAGCTTGTGGAGGTTCTTCATCCCCACATGTGCTAAGCGGCGATGCCACAACCAGCCCATACAAGTCTTAGCCATTAAGCATGCATCTAGACCGACCTCTTCTTTTGCAAAATCAACTAAGTAAAGTTTGCCGTCTAGTACACCCTTAAAAGCTAGTGAACCATCACATCTTCTAAAGACAGACACATCTACATTTGTAAATAAGCAGTTATATCCCATATTGCATAATTGACTAACAGATAGCAAATTATATCCAAGAGACTCTACTAAAAACACATTAGATATAGAGTGCTCATTTGAGATTGCAATTTTACCTAACCCTTTTACCTTGCCTTGATTCCCATCACCGAATATTATTGAATCTTGGGAATCTTTATTCTTGACGTAGGAGGTGAACATCTTCTTCTCCCCCGTCATATGGTTTGTGCATCCGCTGTCAATAATCCAGCTTGAACCCCCGGATGCATAAACCTGCAAGGCAAAATTAGGCTTGGGTCTTAGGTACCCAACTCATGTTGGGTCCTACAAGGTTAGTGCAAATATCCTTAGGGACCCAAATGCAAGTTTTGTCTCCCTTGCATTTTGCCCCTAACTTCCTAGCAACTATTTTCCTATCCTTTCTACAAATAGCAAAGGAAGCATTTAGAGCATGATAAATTGTAGAAGGTTCATTCATTACTTTCCTAGAAGCATGAATAATATTCTTTCTTGGCACATGATGGATAGCATTTCTCCTAGACATATCTCTACCATGCATATAGGAAGAACTAGAAGCAAACATGGCATGAGAATCAAAAACATCATACGCATTATAGCTCCTATAAGCATTTCTAGTTTGTCTCCTACCATGGTACATAAAGGCATGGTTCTTTTTAGCACTAGTTGCCATAGGGGCCTTCCCTTTCTCCTTGGCAGAGATGGGAGCCTTATGGCTTGTCAAGTCCTTGGCTTCCCTCTTGTAGCCAAGTCCATCCTTAATTGAGGGGTGTCTACCAATCGTGTAGGCATCCCTTGCAAATTTTAGCTTGTCAAATTCATTCTTGCTAGTCTTAAGTTGGGCATTAAGACTAGCCAATTCCTCATTTAATTTTGAAATTGAAACTAAGTGATCACTACAAGCATCAATGTCAAAATCTTTACACCTATTACAAGTTTCAACAATTTCTACACAAGAATTAGATTTACTAGCTACTTCTAGTTTAGCACTTAAATCATCATTAACACTTCTTAAAGTAGCAATGGTTTCATGACAAGAAGATAATTCACTAGAGAGCATTTCATTCCTTTTAATTTCAAGAGCAAGAGATTTTTGTGCACTAACAAATTTATCATGCTCCTCATATAAAAGATCCTCTTGTTTTTCTAGTAATCTATTCTTGTCATTCAAAGCATCAATCAACTCATTAATCTTATCAATTTTGGATCTATCTAATCCCTTGAATAAGCATGAGTAATCTATCTCATCATCATCACTAGACTCATCCTCACTTGAAGAAGCATAAGTACTAGTATCATGAGTGCTTACTTTCTTCTCTCTTGCCATGAGGCAAGTGTGACGCTCGTTTGGGAAGAGAGATGACTTGTTGAAGGCGGTGGCGGCGAGTCCCTCATTGTCGGAGTCGGAGGAGGAGCAATCCGAATCTCACTCCTTGCCTAGATGTGCCTCACCCTTTGCCTTCCTGTATGCCTTCTTCTTCTCCCTCTTGCTCCCTTGGTCCTGTTCACTATCATTGTCGGGACAGTTAGCAATAAAATGACCAAGCTTACCGCATTTGAAGCATGAGCGCTTCCCCTTGGCTTTGGTCTTGCTTGGCTGTCCCTTGCGACCTTTAAGCGCCGTCTTGAATCTTTTGATGATGAGGGCCATCTCTTCATCATTAAGTCCGGCCGCCTCAATTTGTGCCACCTTGCTAGGTAGCGCCTCCTTGCTTCTTATTGCTTTGAGAGCAAGAGGTTGCGGCTCGTTGATCGGTCCATTTAAGGCGTCGTCCACGTACCTCGCCTCCTTGATCATCATTCGCCCGCTGACGAATTTTCCTAGAACTTCCTCGGGCGACATTTTGGTGTACCTGGGATTCTCACGAATATTATTCACCAAATGAGGATCAAGAACGGTAAAGGACCTTAGCATCAGTCGGACGACGTCGTGGTCCGTCCATCGCGTGCTTCCGTAGCTCCTTATCTTGTTGATAAGAGTCTTGAGCCGGTTGTATGTTTGTGTCGGCTCCTCGCCCCTTATCATCGCGAACCGTCCAAGCTCGCCCTCCACCAACTCCATCTTGGTGAGCAAGGTGATGTCGTTCCCCTCATGAGAAATCTTGAGGGTGTCCCAGATCTGCTTGGCGTTATCCAAGCCACTCACTTTATGATATTCATCCCTGCACAAAGAAGCTAGAAGAACAGTAGTAGCTTGTGCATTTTTATGAATTTGTTCATTAATGAACATGGGACTATCCGAACTATCAAAGTGCATTCCACTCTCTACAATCTCCCATATACTAGGATGGAGAGAGAATAGGTGACTACGCATTTTGTGGCTCCAAAATCCGTAGTCCTCCCCATCAAAGTGTGGAGGCTTGCCGAGTGGAATGGAGAGCAAATGTGAATTTGAACTTTGTGGAATACGAGAGTAGTCAAAAGAAAAGTTCGAATTAACTGGTTTCCTTCTCTCGTAGTCGTTGTGGTCGTCGTCCTTTTGGGAAGAAGTAGACTCATCGCTGTCGTCGTAGTAGACGATCTCCTTGATGCGCCTTGTCTTCTTCTTCTTCCCTTCCTTTCGTCTATGACCCGAACCGGAGTCGGTAGGCTTGTCGTCCTTCGGCTCGTTGACGAAGGATTCCTTCTCTTGGTCGTTGATCACGATACCCTTCCCCTTAGGATCCATCTCTTCGGGCTGTTAGTCCCTTAGTGAAGAGAACGACTCTGATACCAATTGAGAGCACCTAGAGGGGGGGGTGAATAGGTGATCCTGTGAAACTTAAACTTATAGCCACAAAAACTTGTTAAGTGTTAGCACAATAATCGCCAAGTGGCTAGAGAGGAGTCTCAACAAAACACAATACCACAAGAGATCAAACACAGAGATGACACAGTGTTTTATCCCGTGGTTCGGCCAAGACCAACGCTTGCCTACTCCACGTTGTGGCGTCCCAACGGACGAGGGTTGCAATCAACCCCTCTCAAGTGGTCCAAAGACCAACTTGAATACCACGGTGTTTTTCTTTGCCTTTCAATATCCCGTTTGCGAGGATTCTCCACAACTTGGAGCCTCTCGCCCTTACACTTGAGATTCACAAGAAATACGGAGTAAGGGAGGAAAGCAACACACACAAATCCACAGCAAAAATGCGCACACACACGGCCAAGAATCGAGCTCAAAAGACTATCTCAAAGTTCTCACTAGAACGGAGCTCGAATCACTGAGAATGACAAACGAATGCGCAAAGACTGAGTGTGGATGATCAAGAATGCTCTAAGGTTGCTTGGTGTGCTCCTCCATGCGCCTAGGGGTCCCTTTTATAGCCCCAAGGCAGCTAGGAGCCGTTGAGAGCAAATCTGGAAGGCCAATCTTGCCTTCTGTCGTCGGGTGCACCGGACAGTCCGGTGCACACCGGACACTGTCCGGTGCCCGATTTCCTTCCTAAAATGGCGCTGCCGACCGTTGCCGACCGTTGCAGATCCGGGAGCCGTTGGCGCACCAGACATGTCCGGTGCACACCGGACAGTCCGGTGCCCCCTTCCGACCGTTGGCCCGGCCACGTGTCGCGCGCAGATTCCGCGGCCGGCCGTTGGCCCGGCCGACCGTTGGCCCGGCCGACCGTTGGCTCACCGGACAGTCCGGTGCACACCGGACAGTCCGGTGAATTTTAGCCGTACGCCGTCGGCGAATTCCCGAGAGCGGCCACTTCACGCCGAGCCAGCCTGGCGCACCGGACACTGTCCGGTGCACCACCGGACAGTCCGGTGCTCCCAGACTGAGCAGATTCTTGGCTGCTCGAGCCAAGACATTTCCAATTGGATTTTTCCTGTTTCCAGCACTTAGACACAATACATTAGTCCATAAAACAATGTACTAAGTCTGAGAAACATACCTTAATTCTTGATTTGTACTTTGTCCACCTTTTTACACTTAGGCACTTGTGTTGGACACTAAATCACCAAAATACTTAGAAATGGCCCAAGGGCATATTTCCCTTTCAATTTTGAGTACAGAGCAAAGGAATTTTTATACCCCAAAATTCAGGGTGTTAAACTACACACCCATTGAAAGGGAAATAGGGTCAAATCTTTTCCAATAAGAATTTTGGTGGTTGAATTGCCTAACACAAATTACTGGACTAACTAGTTTGCTCTAGAAAATATGTTTTACAGGTGCCAAAGGTTCACAACAAACCAATACAAGTCAAAAGAAAGGGTTCAAACAGAGGGAGCAAAGTTAAACCGAAGGCAGCCCTGGTCTGGCGCACCGGACTGTCCGGTGTGCCACCGGACAGTGTCCGATGCACCACCGAACAGTGTCCGGTGCACCAGGGAATCCAACTCCAAACTTGCCAGTCTCAGGAATTCTGGAAGCCGCTCCACTAAAATTCACCGGACTGTCTGGTGCTACACCAGACTGTCCGGTGTGTCAGCGAAGCAATGGCTACTTCGCGCCAACGGTCGACTGCCAAACGCATTAAATGCGCTACAGTGCGCACCAGAGTCAGAGCAGCGCTAGAAGACGCACCGGACAGTGTACAGTGAGTCAGTGACTGTCCGGTGCAACACCGGACTGTCCGGTGACCTAGAAGACAGAAGCTCCAACGGTCGAACCCTAATGGTCGGGTGATGTGGCTGGCGCACCGGACAGTGTCCGGTGGCCATGCGACAGACAGCCTCCTAACGGCCACTTTTGGTGGGTGGGGCTATAAAATACCCCAACCACCCCACATTCATTGCATCCAAGTTTTCTGACTTCCTACACCTTACAAGAGCTATAACATTCAATACAAGACACAACAAAGAGATCAAATCCTCTCCCAATCCCAAAGATCATTCCCAATCAAATAGTGGCTAGTGAGAGAGTGACTTGTGTTCATTTGAGCTCTTGCGCTTGGATTGCTTCTTTTTCTCATTCTTTCTTATGATCAACTCAATTGTAACCGAAGCAAGAGACACCAATTGTGTGGTGGTCCTTGCGGGGACTTTGTGTCCCGTTTGATTGAGAAGAGAAGCTCACTCGGTCTAAGTGACCGTTTGAGAGAGGGAAAGGGTTGAAAGAGACCCGGTCTTTGTGACCACCTCAACGGGGAGTAGGTTTGAAAGAACCGAACCTCGGTAAAATAAATCATCGTGTCTCACTTCCTATTTGCTCACGATTTGTTTTTCGCCCTCTCTCTCGGACTCGTTCATATTTCTAACGCTAACCCGACTTGTAGTTGTGCTTAAGTTTATAAATTTTAGATTCGCCCTATTCACCCCCTCTAGGCGACTTTCACCCATGCACCACTGATGGTGCAATCGACACGTAGCAGAAAATCTGCTTAGGAAGGATCCTACAAAGAATAATTTCCCCCTTTTTGAGGAGGTTTGTGATAGCTTGAAGTTTCATTCTTCGAGGACAAGTTGAAGGAACTAAAAGATGCAAGAAATGATGAAGGTAAAAATTGGATTGTTTGATTGCTCAGGGAACCCCAGAAGTGGACAAGGGCATACGACGAAGGTGGCTGGAGGTTTGAGTTCTAGACTAGCAACATGGCCGAGTCATTGAATAGTGTGTAGAAGGGTGTACATGTCATGCCAGTAAATGCTATATTAACATTCACTTTCTATAGGCTTGTTGTGAATCATCTAGGCCCCTTAGTGATGTTTTGACAACCATTTGTGGACTAACAATTCTTAGAGAAATAAGAATATAGGTTGGATCAAAGAGGAATGTATGTCTTGGAGACTTAGAGCATTGGTTGTGGATCAAGTGAAGGCAAAGGTATAACATAGGTTTTTGCTTTTGCCGGTCACTAGGTGTTTTAGAGAAGAAATTGACTGTATTGGAAGGCTAGATAGTCGTACTATTGAAAGTCGCCTAGAGAGGGGGTGAATAGGCGGAATCTGAAAATTATAAACTTAAGCACAACTACAAGCCGGGGTTAGCGCTAGAAATATAATCGAGTGCGAAAGAGAGGGCACAAACAAATCACAAGCAAATGAAGAGTGAGACGCGGTGATTTGTTTTACCGAGGTTCGGTTCTTGCAAACCTACTCCCCGTTGAGGTGGTCACAAAGACTGGGTCTCTTTCAACCCTTTCCCTCTCTCAAACGGTCACTTAGACCGAGTGAGCTTCCTTCCTTGATTTCCCGGGTCACTTAGACCCCATAAGGACTACCACACAATTGGTGTCTCTTGCTTCGCTTACAAGGTTTTGAGAGTAAGAATGAGAGAAAGAAGAAAGCCAACCAAGCAACAAGAGCAACAAAAGAACACAAGTCAATCTCCTCACAAGTCCTAAAAACTAGAGTTGAATTGGGGACTTTGATTCGATCGGAGGCTTTGATTTGTGTCTTAGAGTGTTGTGTATTGCTCTTGTATTGAATGAGATGTAGTGAATGCTTGGATGCCTTGAAGAGTGGTGGTTGGGGGGTATTTATAGCCCCAACCACCACTATGGCTGTTGGTGAAGGCTTTTGTCGAATGGCGCACCGGACACTGTCCGGTGCGCCAGCCACGTCACCAGGCTGTTGGGTTCCGACCGTTGGAGCTCTGATAATTGGGGCCACCGGACAGTCCGGTGGTGCACCGGACAGGTCCTGTAGACTGTCCGGTGCGCCTTCTGGTGCCTGCTCTGACTTCTGCGCGCGCAGGCGCGCACTGTTTGCTTTTACTGTTCACTTGCAGGCGACCGTTAGCGCGAAGTAGTCGTTGCTCCGCTGGCACACCGGACAGTCCGGTGAATTTTAGCGGAGCGGTCTCCCAAATTCCCGAAGCTGGCAAGTTCAGAGTCGTTCCTTCCTGGTGCACCGGACACTGTCCGGTGGCACACCGGACAGTCCGGTGCGCCAGACCAGGGCAGCCTTCAGTATACTTTGCTCCTTTATTTTGAACCATTTTCTTTGTCTTTTTATTGGTTTGTTGTGAACCTTTGGCACCTGTATAGCATATATTCTAGAGCAAACTAGTTAGTCCAATAATTTGTGTTGGGCAATTCAACCACCAAAATTCATATAGGAAAAGGTTTGACCCTATTTCCCTTTCAATCTCCCCCTTTTTGGTGATTGATGCCAACATAAACCAAAACAAATATAAAAGTGCAGAATTGAACTAGTTTGCATAATGTAAGTGCAAAGGTTGCTTGGAATGAAACCAATAATTATTTCTACTAGATATGCATGGATGGTTTTCTTCTTATTTAAAATTTTGGACCTCATTTGCACCACGAGTTTTGTTTTTGCAAATCCTTTGTAAAATTCTTTTCAAAACATCTTGCAAATAGTCAAATGTATATGAATAAGATTGAAAGAAGCATTTTCAAGATTTTGAAATTTTCTTCCCCTGTTTCAAATGCTTATCCTTTGACTTAGACAAAAACTCCCCCTAAATAAAATTCTCCTCTTAGTGTTCAAGAGAGTTTTGCAAGTTTTGAAGATACTACTTTCTCCCCTTTTGAACACAATAAGATATCAATTTGAAAAACTCCATTTTTAAAATTCGGTGGTGGTGCGGTCCTTTTACTTTGGGCTCATACTTTCTCCCCCTTTGGCATGAATCGCCAAAACGGATACTAGTGAGTGAAGTATAAGCTCTTTTACTTTCTCCCCAATGGCAAACAAATAGATATGAGTGAAGATTATACCAAGGTGGAGAATGACGCGGAATATCGGCAAATATCGATGGAGTTGAGTGGAAGCGCTTTCTTTGCCGAATACTCCATTTCCCTTTCAATTCTATGGCTAAGCATAAGATTACACTTGAAAACACATTTGTCATAGACATAAAAGAGATATGATCAAAGGTATATAAATGAGCTATGTGTGCAAAGAATCAATCAAAATTCCTAGAATCAAGAATATTTAGTTCATTCCTAAGTTTGGTAAAGGTTTTCTCATCTAAAGGCTTGGTAAAGATATCGGCCAATTGATCTTTGGTGTTTATATAAGCTATCTCGATATCCCCTTTTGTTGGTGATCTCTCAAAAAGTGATACCGAATGGCTATGTGCTTAGTGCGGCTGTGTTCAACGGGATTATCCGCCATGCGGATTGCACTCTCATTATCACATAGGAGAGGGACTTTGCTAAATTTGTAGCCATAGTCCCTAAGGGTTTGCCTCATCCAAAGCAATTGCGCGCAACAATGGCCTATGGCAATGTACTCGGCTTCGGCGGTAGAAAGAGCTACTGAGTTTTGTTTCTTTGAAGCCCAAGACACCAGGGATCTCCCCAGAAACTGACAAGTCCCTGATGTGCTCTTCCTATCAATCTTACACCCTGCCCAATCAGCATCGGAATATCCTAGTAAATCAAACGAGGATCCCTTGGGTACCAAAGACCAAACTTAGGTGTTTGAACTAAATATCTTAAGATTCATTTCACGGCCCTAAGGTGAACTTTCTTAGGGTCGGCTTGGAACCTTGCACACATGCATACAGAAAGCATAATATCCGGTCGAGATGCACAAAAATAGAGTAAAGAACCTATCATCGACCGGTATACCTTTTGATCTACGGATTTACCTCCCGTGTCAAGGTCGAGATGCCCATTGGTTCCTATGGGTGTCTGGATGGGCTTGGCATCCTTCATTCCAAACTTGGTGAGATATCTTGAATATACTTCTTTTGGCAGATGAAGGTGCCATCATGGAGTTGCTTTACTTGAAATCCTAGAAAATACTTTAACTCTCCCATCATAGACATCTCGAATTTTTGAATCATGTTCCTACTAAACTCTTCACAAATAGAATTGTTAGTAGACCTAAATATGACATCATCAACATAAATTTGGCATACAAACAAATCATTTTCAATAGTTTTAGTAAAGAGAGTAGGATCGGCCTTGCCGACTTTGAAGCCATTAGTGATAAGAAAATCTCTTAGGCATTCATACCATGCTCTTGGGGCTTGCTTAAGCCCATAAAGCGCCTTAGAGAGTTTATATACATGGTTAGAGTACTCACTATCTTCAAAGCCGGGAGGTTGCTCAACATAGACCTCTTCCTTGATTGGTCCATTGAGGAAGGCACTATTCACGTCCATTTGTTAAAGCTTGAAGCCATGGTAAGTAGCATGTGCAAGTAATATACGAATTGACTCAAGCCTAGCTACGGGTGCATATGTTTCACCAAAATTCAAACCTTCGACTTGTGAATACCCTTTGGCCACAAGTCGTGCCTTATTCCTTGTCACTACACCATGCTCATCTTGTTTGTTGCGGAAGACCCACTTGATTCCTACAACATTTTGATTAGGACGTGGAACTAAATGCCATACCTCACTCCTCGTGAAGTTGTTGAGCTCCTCTTGCATCGCCAGCACCCAATCCGAACCTTTAAGTGCATCATCTACCCTGTGGGGCTCAATAGAGGAAACAAGAGTAATGTTCACAAAAATGAGCAACACGAGATCGAGTAGTTACCCCCTTATGAATGTCTCCTAGAATGGTGTTCACGGGGTGATCTCGTTGGATTGCTTGGTGGACTCTTGGGTATGGCGGCCTTTGATCTTGTTCATCTTCCTTGTCTTGATCATCGACATCTCCCCCTTGATCCTTGTGCCGTGTTAGCCCTACCGTACCGGCGCGACACGTACCTCGTTACCTCAGCGCTACAGACTATGACACCACCCAAAAAGTCTTAAATTCGAGATTAAGTCATGCATGGTCTAAACTTGAAAATTCTTAAAAAAGGCTAAAAAATAAAAAAAATAATATCGGGGTCTGCTGGCTGCTGATACATTCATACACACATAGACACAGATAGGGGTGGATATCGAGCTGGCTCGGCTCGACTCGACTCGACTCGATCTGGCTCGTTAAGATAACGAGCTGGTTCGGCTCGACTCGTTATGTTAACGAGCTAAAGATCCAACTCGACTCGACTCGTTTGCCGACTCGAGTTGGCTCGTTTAGCTCGCGAGCCAACTCGATAATACCATGTCTAGTGTCTACGAATGGATATAAAAACATGTAGCAAAAGAAAAGAAGGAGATCTATTTAGAAAAAAGAATAGAGTTTGCAACTTAAGGTTCCACACTCAACAAAGAACAAGATTAACTATAGTAGAGTAGAAGATTAACTATTTTGGATCGGAGATTATTGTGATTTGACTAATTACTCCAACTCGTTTGGCTCACGAGTCAACTCGCGAGCCAGCTCGAGTTGACTTGTTATCATAGCGAGTTGAAATACAAGCTCAACTCGTTACAAATTATAAACGAGTCGAGTCGAGTCGAGTCACTGTCGAGTCGAGTCGAGCGAGTTAACGAGCTACGAGTTTTTCGTCCAGCCCTAGACACACGTAGTCAGGTAGACGATCTGCAGCGCAGGCAGGCCCGCCGCGAAACCGAGCACGACCGATCCATCCACCTCACACCGCGCCTTCGTCCAGCTCACTGCCCCGCCGCGCCCCCGCTCCGCTCCCCCGCTCCGCTCCCCTCTCTTCCTCGCCGCGGGTCACGCGCGCAGCCAGGCGCCGAGCCGCCGACCAGTAACTGACGTATATCTCATCCTTCCCCCTCCCCTCTGCACAGCCCCCTCTACAACTCCCCGATTGAACCCTAGAATCTCCCAACTCCCAAATGCACGCCCCCACCTAGGCCCCCGAATTCGGCATCCGCTCCGCGGAAGGTACGGGATCTATCGCGCTCCGCTCCCTGTCCTCCTGCGCTGGTCTGGTTCTGATCTAGCCCGAGCTCACCGCGCCGCCGCGTTGGCGTTGTGTATTTCGCCGCCGGCTCTGGGATTTAGGAATCGTTGCCGCTGCTGCTGGGTGTCTGTTTGTCTTTGTTTGGGATGCTCGTGCATGGGAATTTCCCCCGATTCGTTTTTTCCGGTGCCGCGCTGGGTTTGTTTCAGCCGGAATCGGGTTGGTGCCTCGAATGAACTTTTACTTGTTTGATTAGGCGGAAGCTCTGAGGTTTCCTGGTGATGTTGTGTGCACGCACACACCTGCTACTCAGCTGCTGCGCGTTTCCTGGACGACTCTGTAGCTGCAAGGTTTTGGTCTGGCGTCGACGACGGTCATGCCATGTGCTACTCTCTTGTAGTCGGGTTATTTGTTAAGTCACAGTCTCCCGGGTATATGCTCTCCAGGACTGGACTTCAGGTGGTCAGGCACTTCTCATTTACGGCGTGCGTGACTCGGTATCCTTTCAGGCGCTGCTTTTACTGCCTTATCAAAAAGACTGGAGTTTTGTTGCCATCTTTTGCAGAGCCCGAATATAGGACTTTGGCTATCAATGCCTGGGTGGTGAGTTGGGAATGAATTTTTATTTGGCTTCCATGTGCCTCTATGGTTTACCTTTCATTATGTTTTTAATGGGTTCCTTTTGAGGACCTGAATATTCGATGCAGTTACAATGTCAGAAACAACAGACAAGAGCATCCAATTATTTTACCGCTTTATTTTCATGGTTATTCCATCTTCGGGATATTATTTCAGCATGAAGTGACTTCTGGACTGCAGGTAATGTTGACTTGCCAATGTTACGTGTCTTGCAGGTGTGCAAGCCAGGGTGCACACAATGAGTGCGGGTTTCAACAAGCAGATACTGGCTCAGAAGCTTTCGAAGCTTAATAGCTCACAGCAGAGCATAGAAAGTATCCTTCTTGCCAGTTTTTCAACCCCTATTAAGTATTAACTTAGCACTTTATTTTCTGCACGAAGTATTTTTTTATCTTAACTTCTCTGTTCTCATATGATATTCTCATATTTTATTAGCTTGTATAGTTGTATGGTTTGCAAAGTGCAAAATCATAGCTTAAGATTACAGGAAAAGGGTAGTTTTGTTGTCTTAACATTCCAGATCACTGTGTCTATAAATCCCATTCAGTTGGTGACCTCTCATGGTTCATTGTGACCAATTAGTGCTTTATGCTAGTCATTCACTGCACCCTGCTTAAGATTGCCACCTACTATTGCTGACTGTGATTATTTTCTCATGTGCTACATTATTTTATCCATTCACGTAATGTCATCCTTAACTAAAGAAAAGCTTTATCACATTGGTGTGTCTTTCATCATCGTTACTGCCAACAAGTTGTAGAAACATGGGATTGCGAGTTTCATGCAGCTCCTGGAGAGAGGAGGGTATCTTTGCTGTACCTTGCAAATGATATTATGCAGAATAGCAGAAAAGAAGGCAATGGATATATAACTGAATTCATGAGGGTCATCCCTGCTGCCTTGAATGAAGTGTTGACTATCAGAGATGATTTTGGGCGGAATGTTCCAAAAAGACTGGTATGTTGTTGTTGTACATATCCTTGATATCTATATTCATGCAAGTGCGTTATTACTCATGTTCAAATTGCGGTGTTAGTTATCATCATCACAAATATGCTAACAACTTCATGTCCATATCTATGTGCTTACTTTAGGGGCAAGGTTATTAGAATGGTAACCGCTAGGCTTACTACTTGATATTTTATTCAAGACACTCTTTGGGTACAAGATATATAGAACATACATGGGTTCATGAATAGTATTTCTAGCATCTAAGAATGTGTGCAAAAAAAACAACCATGTTCCAACTTCACTCCTCTCAATCACTTTTTTTCTCTTAGGGTCCGTTTGGATGTAGATATTGGAGATATTAGAATTGAATTAGATCCAATACCAAATATGTCTAGTGTTGAAAATGGGTTGCAATACAAATTTGTTGCTTGGATATATTTGGAATTGTAATTCTAGCTAATACAGAGGGTCTAGGCTCCGAATTGTGAAAGACAACTTCTAGTTATAGTTTAATACTGAGCAATTGAGCTTTAATTCCAACTCTAAATTCATTAGACAACCAAACAACAGAATTTAGGAATCCTGGTTCCAATTCCCAATTCTAGACTTCAATATTTACATCCAAACGGGGTGTTAAAGCAATTGGGATTGGGGAATTCGGTGCTTGTGTCACATGTTGGTGATGAAGAAAGGTGGTGTGAAGTATGGAGAACATGAAGCATGTTATTCTCCTTAACTTCGTTGGAATGTCCTTGATTCAAAAGTTGGCATATCCATTGTCATGGTTGTCATTGTGTTTGGGACTCATGCCAAGATACTTTGGCAGAGCATGGTGCTAATGATATGAGCAAGGCCGACGATGGTTGGTGGGATTTTTGGGGTGGGGGTTGGGAGGAGGGGGGGGGGAGAGAAAAGGGCAACATAACTCTCTCCTTTCCTCTCCCCCTCTTCCTCGCTCCCAATCTCTCACTCCTCTGTTGGTATATGTTGTTGAAAAGATGGTCATAGGAAGCAAGCCTCGACATGGCACATATGCTAATGCTATGATGAGACAACCGAGGTAGAAGAGGCGAATGACATTGCACCATGGAACTCGCTTAACAATGGCCTATCAGTGGGCTCACGGGCAAACCCATCGTGTCATGTTGTTCAATGCCCTAGGTTCAATGTCTCCATAACTTGAATGGTGTGGGTTGATGTTTGGAACGATAGCTGCAATGACATCTTAAATGTTGCCATGACAGAGCCAGGTTCATACTCTAGATCCCAATTAGGTGGACAACTTTGATTATGTTGGAGCGCTTGGATGTCTCTAGGTGGCACATGGTTGGGGGTGGCACGCTCGTTGGAAGAAGGGTTGGCAATAATGGCATGATATCCTCTTGTCTATGTGGGTGTGAGATCTCGGTTCTTAGTGCTGACATCACACATCAGTGATTAGTTAGTGCTGTGCCCAATAAATCAAGTGTTGCTTGGATGTCTTGTTTGTTGGACATGCAAAGGCTAGTTTGCAAGTTTTTTGTTGAAAAGCAAAGGAAATGAAAGAGTGTTTATTGCGGTTGCTCCTTTTTTTTGACAAGAACTTTCTTCATGAATGATCCACAACTTCTATTTTGATTGGTGGTTAATTTGTTTGATAGGCTTGCAAGTGGTGCGGGTAATTACCGCAACCTGCTACACCTGCCCCACAATCTCACGTTTGTGGCTCATGTGAAGTAGTTACAATTGTTTTGTGGGCCAAAGTACCAACTTAAGTGTTTGCTTTGGTCCGCAAGCAACCGTTCTCAACCATTAGAAAGCCTTCATTGATGTATGCTTTGCCTACCTAGCTTTGATCCCCTTAGGTTAACATGCTCTCGGGTTGCTTGAAACCAACACATGAGCATGGAAGCTGAACATCCGTTCATAGATCTGTTGACATGCGATGGGGCGAGGGCGAGGCACTTATTGATTCAAGTGTCTTAACCCTGCAGGGTCGGGGTAGTCGTTGAGCCTCTAGTTCTGCCTCTAGTTCAGGAGGCACTACCTGCAAACTTGCAACTGGTGCAAGGCCCGACTGCGTGTTATTGTACTAACATGTGACAAAGCAAGATTATGCGCATGCACGGAAGTGCAACGACTTTTCACCGTGGAGAACGAGCACCTCTTGGGTTGCTATGCTCTCCACTTGAAATCTAAATCCTGTGTCTCTTTGCTTTCTCCCTTGCGAACTCCTGATCAACAACGATCTTGATGCCATCATAGCCAAGCTGGATTGCATGTTGTGTAGCTGACCACGATGAATAACCACCTTGTCAGCCATAATCATCGGATCAAACACGCCGAGAAGTTCAAGATGGGCAACAACTGTGAGGTGGTCGAAGGTGTTGCCGATAAGTTTCCATTAGCGTCACCACGATGTCTCTCTCGGGGCAGCAACTACGGTCATGGCGTCAGTGACGACACCAACTGTCGGCGGACACCACTACTACTGTGACAACAATGGCCATGGCCGCCATCCATGCCATTCGGAGCTCAAATTTCTCCGCTATGATGAGAAGTCTGATCGCTTGCCTTTGCTTTTAGAAAGAACTAGCTTTTCCCCACCCTATGGGGTCAGGAGGCGCATACTGTAGTAGTCGCTCCTTGCTATGATCCCTCCTACTCCTTGCTATGATCCCTTCTGTTGAGAAGGGTTAGAGAAGTGAGTTCGCACGTCGGCAAATGTTTTGGAATTGAAACCGGCCACAGAAGAAACCGAATCCCTAACTCACCATTCTTTCTGTCTTACATCGCCATCGAGCCTTGGCTGCAGAGTCATCGGTTTCTAATCGCAATGGGTTTATGTTTTCTTTGGCTTTTCCATTCGCTTTACTAGGTCAGTACCCGTGCGTTGCAACGGGAACATATAATATCATGATAACTTATATACAAAATGTGTCTTATATTGTTATAAGAAAATATTTCATAATCCATTTGTGATCCTAGCCATACATAAATTTTGTTATTTTAATTTAGTTGTTTCACTACTACATTGCAACCATCAGTATCATGCAGACTTCGATATATGTCATGATTTGCATGGTCTCATCATTGGAAAGCACGTGCCACACCTGCCGGTAGAAGTTCCGTCGTACATCGTTAGTCATCAGGCACGCACCACCATACACGCTTGCTTAAACAAAAAATGCAAGTGTGTGTTTGCGAAGAAAATTAAAGGCAGACCGGCACAAAAGCTACCCCGACGATGGCGGGTGATCATTGTTGTCGGTCCACCTCTGCTCACCTCCGGTGTCGAGATGACGTCACAATCCTTGATATAATAGTCGTCGAACGCGCGCGATATGGTGAGTACCGATCACTCTTGGCTAGGCTGCCAAATGAAGTGCACCCCGGGCTCATCAGCGAGGTAGTACACCTGGTCGTTGCACCACCGGATGTGCTACTCCTCTACATACATCTTGTTCGAGGACACTCACACAACAACAACAATGGTCGTCATTCCAGCGCACAAGAATTCATGGCCGGTCAGTAGCGACTTACGTGGCAGGTTAGGCTTCAGGTGGATGATGAGCTAGACGGCGTGATGGCGTCGTCGTAGGTTGCGGTGCCCAGAACAACCCGAGAGTCGTCGACATTGGCGACAACCATGAGGTCCCCATGTTTGACGATGGACAGCGCGGTGCAGCCGCTCTGGACCGCGTCCAAGCGGCGGCTGCGTCGGAGCTTGCCGTACACAGCGGCGCATGGGCCATGTAGGACTGCTTCCAGAGGTCGAACTGGTAGTCGCCAAGTTTCTTCTCGTCGTCGGTGAGCGACGCCAACGCGAGCGCCTCGTGCTAGTGGTGTTTGTTCGGGGTTTCCAAGTAAGAAACATGGATTCATCTTTGGCATTGGTTTATGAAAACGATTTATAAGTTAGATCCATGGAAAAATATTACGGAGAATAAATGTTACACATGCAAAAAAAAGTATTTAAGTTGAAAACATTCTTCAAACAAAAGAAATTGCATGCAAGGCTCTTCTTTAAATACTACTCGCTCAATCCAAAAATATAATTTAATAATCTCAGTGATACTTATCTACTACTACACATTGTGCAAGGGTAGCAGGTGGGCTTCGGGAGAGATGTAGTATATGGTTTTACTATAATAGATGTAGACATAAATACACATGTGGTGTAGTGGTAGCTACAAACACATTTACTTAAGGGGTCGCGGGTTCGAATCCCCTTGGAGCCTGTTTTTTTAATTTAATTTTAGCTAGACGTGGGATGCACGTGGGAATGGGAATGGGCTTTGTAGGAGGGAGAATGAGAAAGACACGTGATAGCCGGGAATGGAAATGTGAATGAGCTTTGCAGGGAGGGGGAATGAGAAAGACAGGCAGCTGGGAATGGGAATGGGCTTTGCCGTGAGGACGGAATAGGAATGGCAGAACACGGAATGAGGCAGCCTACCCCTTACCGTCTTAATAGGTAGTAGAGATTCAACCACGATCTAGATAGATAGTTTGACTTCTATTAGCTGAGAATGACATATTCTCAAGTTATGAGAAAGAATGGGTTTTAATGTTTTTCGTTAAAAAAGAATGAAGAATATTTTTACCTCTTATCTGAAAACCAATCAAAGCATTTGAATTGCCCAATCCAAACAATTTTGTTCGCTCTTTGAAATAGCAAAATTATGTGCATCTCATGTGTTTGTACAACAATTGGAGGTACAACTACAGAGTGCATGACCAGAGAACTGGGCCCTTTAGAAGTGGTAAGATCTTTGGTGTAAGAAGGGACTATCCATATCATCTTGACTTGCTTCTGCTTGCCCTCTTTTCTTTAAGAATACCTAGTCGTGTTCTTTTATCAGTATCAAATAGAACATGCTAAACAATATCTTCATGGAAGCCCATGATTTAGATTAGGAAAATCGTATAGATTTTTTTTGAAACTATGTGCTGTGGCTCGAATCCGTAGTCAATCCTATTTTCGATAGGGTAGGTTGACAATTGAATCCAATTTTCCCATTATTTGATTGTCCATAATAATGTGGAAAGAAAGCCCAGAGGAACAGTGGCCTGGCCTTGCGTTTCTTGCCCTTTTGCCTTAGGATTCGTTAATTCTCTTTCTCGATGGAACGAGGAAGGGGTACAACTTAGCAGTAGAGTGTCACCTTGACTTGGTGGAAGTCATCAATTCGAGCCTGATTATCCCTAAACTGTGAGTTTTTTCTATTTTGACTTACTCCCTCGCCATGATCGAACGAAAATGTATAAGAGGCTTGTGTGATCACTGATTTCAAGTCGGGCGACCAGCTAGTCGACCGACAAGACCGACCAGGCGCCTAATCACGATTAGGGCGACTAATCGGACGACTAATCGGTTCTGGTCGGCCTCTGGTCTGGTAAGAATAAGATCATTGGTGCTGCTAGACTGGTGGGATAAACTGGTCGCTGCTATGAAGCTAAGAACTATTGAAGTAAGGCAATAGAACATAGAAGTATAGAACACTAGATGAGCAGGGCCAGTGCAGACTGCAAACAAATGGGTACTGCTGCGCAGAATGCAAAACTGCGGAGTGCAGACAAGGGGGAAGGAGGGGAGCAGGGATGACCTTCGGATGACGAGCTCATCTTGTGCCTTGTAGATGAGCAGGGGGCAGGGACGACCTTCAAGGATGAGCTGCACGCCGGCGATGGTGGATGGTGGAGAGACCTAGAGGCTGGCGCAGCTGCCGCCGGCAGAGGACAGAAACTTTAGGAGAGGGGCGCAGGCACATGGGAGGATTTAGGGTTTAGGGGCGCCAACAGATGTATGCGGCTACTGGGCCCAAAAAACGGTGAAGCCCAATAGCACATCTAGCCCGCCGCGCACTGGTCGACCAGAGGTGGCTAATCGGACGCTTTGGACGCCTAATCGACGATTAGGACGACCAAAAAACCAAATCGCGTCGTCCCCCTGGTCGGCCACTTACAGGCGACCAGCCTGACTAATCGCGATTAGTCGGACGATTTGTAAACAGAGCTGCTGATGGCGAACTTTGGTTAATAATCTAAACCTCATGGATACAAGTTATCCTTGGAAGGAAAGACAACTCAGAATCTATTTTGTCTATGAATAAGGAGTTCGAAAAGGCGTACACATAACAGACTCGGTACCTAGGTCAATGAGTTCCGTGGAGAATTGCGTACGAAAAGGAGCAAGAAAACATATGCGCTTTATCAACAAAGCACTCGTCCCTTGTTTTTTTGCTTGGGAGCTAGATCTCTACCTCTTATTGATCGAAAACTAGTGACACTTTCTTTTCTTCATAATTGAAAAGTTAGTTTGAATTCATTGATTTGTTGATGTCTGTGTATGCCACATTTCAATGGCCAACAAAAATTACTAAATGCTAATCGCTAAAGCTAGAACGAAAATCGAGGAAGCAAAAAGGATAACTTGTATCTAGCAGAAGTAATAGAAGTGAGGATTTCTCGTATCTAGATGATGGCTCCCTAAAGCCAACAAATTCAAATCGTTTCTTTGAACAACAAATCATTTAACCTAGGATGAGTAGATGTTATGGTTGCTAGATCGGTGAGGGATTGGAGAGGGGTATTGATGGGCAGGAACACCGGCCGGGGGCCTCTGCCCACGATCGAGCAAGAGGAGGGTTTCTCCCTTCTAATTCTTGCCTGCTTTATTTCTCATCCATTGATTACATAAATAGGCCGACTGACCGCCCCTATCTAGCTAGAGATCCTTATCTCCTTAAAACTCTCCTAAAAACTCTCAACAAACTACTAACTGATAACCTTCCTAGATAATATCAACTAATCTCCTAAATAATCTCAACTAATCTTCTAATCTTATCTCTTATCTAATCCCTCTTAGAGGGCCCATGGCTGCTGCTGCCGCAGCCCCTCCGTGGGCCTCCTTAGGCCCTGACAGTAGTAGTTTCAAATAGGATTGAATCGATGTACTTAAGCTACACTTATGAGATTGAACCACCTAGTGGAAATTAGGAGAGCTGAAGTTTAATCCAAGACCAGGAAAGCACCATCTATATCGGATAGACTGTGATGGCGTAGCTTATGTGTCACGCTAGGTATTTTTTTTTCCTTTTTTTCCTGTTGTAGTAAAGAATCGTCAATAATGGTGTTCTAGTGCATTGTAGATTCTAAAAAAAAACTTGACCTGTGCATTGTTTACTCTCTCTCGAATATCCAGGAGAGCTACGTATCATTATATTAATAGAAGATGAGTGTACAGAGTAAACAAGGCCAATAGGCCGCTACAGAGTTACATGAGGGGAACTAAAGAAGAGACACAACAGAAACGACCTGTGCATTGTAGATTCTTATCCAAGACTTGTATCATTTGATGGGTTGTTATGTATCGATGCTAAAGCCATACTTGAGAACACAATCCCTAGCAATCAATTCTACTTAGTTTAGGTATTCAGCTTGCTGATGGGGCCACACATGCAAAAATGGCATGCATCAAGAACATGAACGCTCCGTGGGGGAGGTCGTGGGTGGCGACGACAAGATGATCTCAGGTGAGGTCACATTAGTGTTCTCCAAGGCCATCGTCGAGTTTACGTTCTGCGCCTTGGTGGCCATGCTGTCTGAAGTCTGAACTGTACACAACACCGACCTGTTCAACTTCTTCATCCACGTCATATCAGATAACGCGGGTTCGTCAGGCACTACAGACGCCAAGTTGGGTTGGGTGATATGAGAATAACTTCCATGCAGAAATATCCGATACGTATCTGATACGTATCCGAAAGTATCCAAGGGGTATCCGTATCCGATACGGTATCTGACATCGGTACGTGAGTTTTGTGAAGTATCCTCGCATCATAGATCTCATGAGACATCTCCTATTGAGATAGCTTTTTCTGCTAATTCTTTACCGCAGCCAGTTCGTAGATGGAGTCATCGCTTTTGTCAGCCACCTGGCCAGTACACTCCTTCGGGTTTTGCTGCTATTGTTCTTTCTGAGGCGGCCTCTCATCGTGATGCTATCCTTCATTAGGAATAATAGCATGCGATGATCGAGGAGATTGCTGTTCTTGAGCGTACCAGCACATGGGAACTTGTTCCTTGTCCACAACGTGTTCATCCTATATTCCTATTACATGTAAGTGGATCTATCAGGTTAAAGACTCGCTCTGATAGCTCTCTTAAGTGTTATAAGGGTTTCGCCTAGTCGCTCGTGGCTTTCAGTAGGAACATGGTCGTGACTACGACGAGACTTTTGTGTATTTTGCTCACATGATCATTGTTCACACGCTTCTTGTTGTGGCCTTTGTTCGTGAGTGGTCCATCTCATAACTTAATCTCAATAATGCCTTTCTTAATGGTGAGCTGCGTGAAGAGGTCTACATGCAGCCACAACCTAGGTATTCTTGCCCCTGCACACATGGTTTGTCGTCTACGGTGCTCTCATGGTTTGCCGTCTACGGTGCTCTCTTTATGGCCTCGAGCAAGCTCCACATGATTGGTTTCAGTGCTTTGCGTCTATGATCACCACGACTGGTTTCTCTGCCAGTGCTCATAATCCCGCACTTTTCGTGCATACTTTGTTTGTCTCGTGGTCGGACTGTTCTCCTCTATGCTGATGATATGATCATCATAGGAGATGATCATGAGTACATAGCCTTTGTTAAGGCACGTCTTAGTGAGTAGTTTCTCATGTCTGATTTTGGTCCTCTTATTTCTTGGATAGAGTTTTCCTCTTCATTTGAGGGTTTATATCTGTCTCAAGAGAAGTACATTCATGATCTTCTTGATCGGGCTTCTTTTACTGATCAGCGGATAGTTGAGACTCCTATGAAACTCAATGTTCACCTTCATGCCACATATGGTGAACCTCTTGAGGATCCTACTCGTTATCGACACATTGTAGGAATCTTGTTTACCTTAGTGTCATCCGTCTTGACATTTTGTATTCTATACATATTTTGAGTCAGTTTGTTTCTGCTCTCACTCAACTCCACTATAATCACTTGCTTTGTGTCTTGTGATATCCTTGTGGGACTATATTTAGACACCTATTCTTTTTACGCTCTAGCCTTTTACAACTTCAGATTTGTTGTGATGCTACCTGGGCTAGTGATTCTTCTGTTTGTTGATCTCTTTCTGCCTATTGTGTTTTTCTTGTTGGTTCTCTCATTGCTTGGAAGACTAAGAAGTAGGCAGCCGTTTTTTTCGTTCAAGTGCGGAGTCTAAGTTGCGTGCTATGGCTCTTGACTTATAAAGGTTACTTGGTTACGGTGGTTGCTTGAGGATTTTGGTGTTTCTGTTTCTACGCTGACTCCTCTTTTGTTTGATAGTACATGTGATATTAGTATTCCTTGTGATCCAATCAAGCTTGAGCTTACTAATCATATATGTGTTGATGCCTATTACACGCGTGCACAGGTTCAGGATGATATGATTGATTTTTGCTATGTGCTTCTAGAGCTTCAGTTGATTGATTTCTTCACGAAGGTGCAGATTCGAGCTAGTTCAACATAGGTTCTATCTCTCCAAACTCAGTGTGTTTGATCCACCTTAAGTTTGAGGGGGTTGTTAGATGCCTATGCACATTGTTGTATTCGGTCTCATATATAGAATCATTTTAAGATGTCTATGCATGTGTACTTGTTGTACCTCCTCTTTGGAATAGATGCACCTAAAATTTAGGAGGAAGAAATAGACCACAACATGTCAAACTAATCACACGATTAACACACTTTTCGTCCGCAGACAAAGGCAATAGAGATATGTAAATTATAATTAAATTTTCTTTTCTATGCTTGTGATTTTAGGTGTTGGCCTTCAATCTCAAGTTTGAGTCACCCTTTTGCAACATGATTCTAGTTGAGCTTGAACTAAGTTGCACTTAGTGCTTGATTAACACTTGCAGGCAATCTAATTACTTAAGTTAGGAAATCTTATAAGGAAACACTCAAAACATTGGATGTATTCTAACTAGTGGCTCAAAAGTTCAACAAATCATATAAAGTTGTACCCATATCAATTTGTGGAACTCGTACCAATTTCACATTTGGAGGCATGTAGGGGCATATGGCATGCTCTTATTTTGAGTCGCTCATAGGGTGACCTAGAAAGTCTGTTAACTATTTGCCTTCCCTTTACATGGCTTTCTCTACATGTTTGCACTTGTTGGCCGTGTCACTATAGTGCTTCCTAATTCCTTGCTAGAGTACATTGTTTACTATGCCTATTGTATTTTCTTGATGTGTAGGGTGCCTTGTGTAAACATTTCTACGCATATCAACCCCACTTTGTACCATGGTTTTTAAAGCGGTAAGGCGGTCCAAGGCGTTGGAGCACCGCCTGGACGCCTAGGCGAGGTAGGCGGGCAAGGCGCCTAGGCGTTAGACCACCGCCCGGACGCCTAGGCGACGCCTTAAGAACAAAGCTTTGTACTCATTGCATTACAAGCTTTCTAAGTTACTAACATGTTATTAGAATATTATAGTTGCTCTTATCCAACCCTAGACATAACATGGCCAAACTTCCACTGACCCAAAAGCTCTGATTCTCCCCCTTCTCCATGGAGTCGTAGTTTGCATTTACACTCCTACTGTCATGGACTTCTTTGTGGTTCACACGTATAGGCGCAGGAAGGAGAGGGTGTCGCAACCTTGTTGGGCAAGACAACTTAGGGTTATTTAGGAAATATTTAGGATAAAGTTTATTTTCCATATTTGAGGAAGGATCTGATAAGGGCTGGTAGATTACATCATGGGAGGATTCTATTGAAAGGAGAACTCTCCTGGCATTCGTGTGTGTGTGGAGGGGGTCTCTTCAGTCAACCGGTCATCTACTTGTCACCGTGGAGAACGAGCACTTCTTGGGTTGGTATCCTCTCCACTTGAAATCTAAATCATGTGTCTCTTTGCTTTCTCCCTTGCGAACTCCTGATCAACAACGATCTTGATGCCATCATAGCCAAGCTGGATTGCATGTTGTGTAGCTGACCACGATGAATAACCACCTTGTCAGCCATAATCATCGGATCAAACATGCCGAGAAGTTCAAGATGGGCAACAACTGCGAGGTGGTTGAAGGTGTTGCCGATAAGTTTCCATTAGCGTCACCACGATGTCTCTCTCGGGGCAGCAACTACGGTCATGGCGTCAGTGACGACACCAACTGTCGGCGGACACCACTACTACTGTGACAACAATGGCCATGGCTGCCATCCATGCCATTCGGAGCTCAAATTTCCCCGCTATGATGAGAAGTCTGATCGCTTGCCTTGGCTCAACATCTGTGGTTACTGGCAACTTCTTTCTGGGTCACCGAACCCTGGAGGATGAAAAGGTGTCTCTTCATCTCCCGACGATACATCGGGTGAATGGTACTACTAGATGGACATGATTTATAGGATCATGTCATGGCTGTGTTTCGTCAAGTGCGTGAACCTATGCCTCGGGACACCCATGTGCTCAAATGCTTTGGGTGAGATCAAAGCCCTCCAGTATAGGGGGTCGGTGGAGGACTAATGGCACCATTTTCTTGCCCTACTGTGCCGCTGTGAGAGCCTCACACCGCAACATCAGCTTGATCTCGTCATCACTGATCTAGGGCAGCCGCTGTGCTCTGCTGCACCACTAAAAAAGGATCGAAACCGTTCCTTTGCACATCATTTTGCGATCCCTCTTAGATATAGGTGCAATTGTGCAAGTTTTTATTCATAATCTGTCTGAACTCCGACCAAGTATCAATTAGCTGGCATGTTAGCACCCATCCTACAATCTGCATTATTGTCCTGCACTTTAGCACCTATCCTACTTTCTGCATTATTTTTTTCTTGTCCTTGCCCTGGGGAATCCTTGTGCAAAAATCAGAAAGTGGTTGCATACTCATGTAAGTTTTAGCTCCATAGTACTCAATCACTTGGGACGATAACTTGTGGATTTATACTTGCTTCCTGACAGTTTTTTTTGTTTCATCTTGTCAAGGGCGTTGAGCCCTCGAGCGGCTGGACCGCGACTACGTAGTTCGTAGGCGCTGTCCGTCTTCTCTGGCAAGGGGTTCCTCAGCCGCAGGCTTAGAGAATGCAGGGAGATAGGAGATTAGAGATAATACTTTTCTTATTCCTCATGTCTCACTGTTCCACTATAAATAGGCCACCTGCCTGACCAACTAGGCAACAACTAATTAGGCACTTACTTATTTGGTAACCAATCCCCCCTACCATTAAGGCCTATCAATTTAGCCATCAATCTAGCCACTTTCCTTAGTCGTGCCTTCCTTATGCGCACTGCTGTTCGCGCCCACCGTGGATGCCCGCGCCTCAGCTATCCTGGCTTCGTGGGCCCGCTGTTGGCGCGCATAGGTGCGGCCCCACATGACACATCTCATTTTTTTCTCAATGTTACAGATTGACATATGGGAAGACCGTAAAATATTTGATACTCAGGCACAAAGCCTCAAAGATGACTTTTTCAGGAGGTTAAAGGACATTAGAAACAAATTGGTAAGTGAGTTGATTTATTTCTATTTATGACCCTCTGACCTCCATTGAGGTGTACAATCATGGTTTCCATATGCACAGAAAAATACGGGCAGTGAGCTGCTGGAGAAGGTTGTCTCTAGCTACAAACATGTCCTGAATGCTCCTATGGATGAGGATACTCTGATGCGAAAATGCCAAGCAGCTCTTATCAATTTTGATGAACTCAATAAAACGTATGGAAACAACTCTGTTTTAGGTAAGCTATATGTATTCTAAGTCCGTTTGGATGCAGGTATTCAGCCTCAGAATTCAGAATTGGTATTGGACAGCTTGATTACCGTTGTTTGGATGCACAAGAATTTGGCACTGGAATTTGAGTCCAATACCAACTCGGCATTCACTTCACCTGTGCTCCCTTGCCACCAATTCGGAGCCTCACCCCTCCGTTTTGTGGGGAATTAGGCCACTAGGAAAAAAAGCTTCGGCCTTTCAATTCTGTGTTCTGTACATCCAAACAGATATCGAGTTTGATGGTTTCTATGATTCCAAAGTCAATTTTATGGCCATCCAAACAACGGATTTCAATCGTGTCCCATTTCAATATCAAGGCTGATTTGGTATTCTCTCCAATTCAATTCCTTCCCTTCCAATATCAACATCCAAACAAAGCCTAAGGATATTCTTACATGTCCTGTTATTATTTACTAGTTAATATGTAGCTCATAGCATGCAGAAACTAGTGATTATGTGGAGTTATAGTTTGGTCTGCAAGTTCTTCACCTCAGTTGTGGTGCACCACATATGCAGGGTTTTCACAAAACCAACAAACTACCATGGTCTCAAGCATAACACATTGATGTTTATCTGGGCATGGGTTTGTTGTATCTAGGTTGATGTAGCTAATGTGCAAATGGTTTGCATCACACCTGTGTTGCAACTGAGAGATCCTTGAGCCTAGATGGTTTGTATAAAGAGATGCACTGTACGTTAAAAACCCTCATTTCCATCTTTAGCAAGAGGATGTCCAGTGACTAGATTTATTGTGTTTCAGCCCTATGCCCTGATGGCATTGTCAATGGGACTTCTCCGCAATTTCTACCTTGAGTTGCTTCACAACAGATACAGAAATTGCATTCTTCCACTACGTAGTTTCGTCAGCCTTGACTAGATTCAGGGGTTGGTGTCATGTTCTTTCCTCTGAAATTTGGGCAGCAAGCAAAATGACCTATGCTTTTGACGGCCCTTTCATACTCACTGTTGGTTTATAAGGGTTATGACAAACAACTTCAAGCTTCGTTTTGTGACAAAAATGAATGGTTCCCATGGCTTTTGAGGGCACACGCTAGATAAAGCCTAAACAAGTGAAATTGAATATCATATGCCACACGCTGTGCTATGGGAAATTGATTCATAGCCTCAGGTGGGCTTGGGCTCGACACAACCCAATTGTTATCCCAACGTCAGTCCAACCTGCTTAGATCCAGCTAATTTCAATGAGGTTGCAAGGTAATATAACTAGACCGATTGTCTTTTTGGTGTAGCTTGAATTTTCCGTTGCATGTTGGCAGGTAGCAGCAATCAATCGGAATTTATGCAGGGGGTGCAGGAACAACACAACATTCTCAGAAACTCCATTGAACAACTCAAATTGTCAGAATCACTCAGGGCCACTCTGATTTCTCATTTGAAGGAAGCGCTGAATGAGCAGGTGCTGAAGCAAATAACTCTGTAAGGCCTGTTTTATTTGTTGAATGGATCTTCTGGTGCTCACAGCGGTTCGTTTATTTTCAGGAGCTCAAAGTGGAACAAGTCAGAAGCCTGCTTCAGGTAATTTTCTTCAACCAGCATTGCTCTTTTTATGATCAAACTTTAATTTGTGGATTCCTAACCACAATACAGTGTATGGAGTTCATTTTTGAAAAAAAAACATTGCTATCTCACTTATGCTTCTCAATGAATAGAACTTTTGTACTGTATAATATACTTATAATTTACTTCACCTTTATGTGTTTTGGGGCCATCTGTTTTGGGTTTAATGAGACTGAGTCCCCTTAGTAAAATGGCCTCAAACTACAGGACCGACTGGTACCTGTAACCTTTGAATCTAACAGTTATGGCTCTTTATGTTAGGGAAAGAAGCAGTGCACCAGATTACTAATGCTTTTTCATCATGAATCAGGCAGCTCAGCCTCGATTCAAGAGAGCTGCTGAGCTCTGCGTGGGGCTTGGAAGCAACATGGAAATGCATGAGCCATCAAATCAAGGGCTTAAGAGGTCTAGCCTCTCTGATCCACTTGGTACTGTTGCTCCAGGAGCTGAGAAGTCTCTTCAAAAGGGACAGCCAAGTGCAGTGTTGTATTCACAGGAGGGAAATGGTTTTGAGCACATCGTGACAGAGACAAAGCTTGCTGCAGGTGATGCTTCAGACAATATACGTGGTGGTGATTTGCCTTCACAAGTGAATGGGGGCAACACCAAGCTGAAAATAGAAGAGCACACTTCTGGTAACAAGAGGCAGAAGCTAGAGGATGACACAGATATTTCTCAGCCTCAATCACAGTCACCGCCGCCGCTGCCCCCATTCCCTCATCCTGACGCATTCGAACCACCACCACCACCACCACCTGAGGTTCCTCCATCACCAGAGCCTAGCCCACCACCACCGCCAACTTCGCCGCCACCCAATATGATCCCCCCGCCGCCGCCCGCAATGCCACCCCAAATGATCTCACATGTACCACCCCCAGCTGGTACATTTGTACCTTTTCCTGCTGGACCACCTGGTCCAATGTATTCCAGCTACCCACCTTTTACTCCTGTGGTCAACTTCCCCATAACCAGCCCACCAGCTGGTTTCCCTAGTCCAAGCCCGCCTCCGCCTTTTCAAGGATTAGTGGGTACATTCTATGGCCCTCAGTTCCCCACCGCACCCCCACCGGCAGACAGGAAATGAGTGTAGTAACCTACCAGCAGCGCCCTCATCATACTAGTTTATTTCCCCTTTTCAACAGAGGATATGACTCGGGGGGTGTGGGGGCGCTCCATCCGCATGTGTTGTGGAGCTCAGAAGATTGTTGTATTGTTGTAAATTTAGCCAGTCAGTGCGCAGCAGTGAATTTTCTGAACTAGTTGTGGTCTTGGTCCTGGAGTAGAAGTGTAGAACCTGTAGATTTCGACTGCTAGAGAGGATTAGGGATTCTGAGAGCCGAGAACAAATGCCTGCGACAGATTAATAAGTTGTGGTCTTGTTGGAGTAAAAACTGTAGATTCCGACAGCTTAGAGAGAGAACATGGAACTCGGTAGCATGACATGTTGTAACTCATGTACAATTGTGTTCATTGCCAGATCATCCGAGAACATGTACATGTTCCTGTGATGCTTTGAGCGTGTAATTCTGTTGTCTGGTGTAAGATATGACCTGAGCCGCTGTCGATAGTTGAACCTTTTTGCTCTCGGTTATTGTATTGCCAATAGTACCTTTTTGCGTCTACTTATCGCACGTGTTCCCAAGTAATGTTCCTTGAAGGCCTTGGCGGCAAAAAAAAAAAAAAACTCAGCACGAGGACAGAGAACACACTAGTACAGTACCCTTCACACGCAGTACAGATGTCCTGATTCAGTCGATGGGATTCACTTGACCTCTTGGTTCTCAGAGAATCTGAAAGAAACCAAGGGAGCTTGAGTAGCATCCTTGCCTATCTTCGCCTGAAACGAGATGATAAATCTGAAACAGACACTCGTGAGCTTGAGTAGAATTCTTGCTTATCTTGGGCTAAAACCGGACGATAGGCTGAAACAGACAGTTGCTTCTTCTCGTTCACAGCCTCGTGCCTCGACCCAGCGCAGAGCCGTGTCGTGTTGCCCAATATGACAGCGGGTCCGTGTTGCCCTTCCTCGCGTCGCGCGCCGACAAGGCATAGCCTCATTTTCATCACCCCATAGGCCAGTAGGAGAAAACGTTTCGCATTGACCAAGGCAGAGAGAGAGAGAGAGAGAGAGAGAGAGAGAGAGAGAGAGAGAGAGGGAGGGGGGGGGGGGGGGTGATGTGCACGTCCGCGGGCACATCCGTGCGTCGTCGACTCTAAAATAGGCTTTGACCCATCAGAGTAGACGGCTTCGTGGTCGCCGTCACGAGCACCCGCAGAGTCGTGAATCATAGGCAGCACCACGGTAAGAGCAACTCCAATAGTTCTCTAAACAACTCTCTAAATCTTAAATTTAAGAAGTGAACAGAAAAATGCTTCTCCAATGGTTATCTAAATAGACTTGCTAAATTTACTTAGTTGCTATTCAACTCTATTTACTCTCCACATTTAGCAACTCGGTAGGAACTCCCTAAATGCAGTTGACGTCAATTTCTTCACACTAACGTGATTATTTTTCCCTTTCCCACACAGTGAGATAGCCAGGTATAGCACACTCTTTTTTCATTTTCTAGCATAATGAGGTAGCTAGGTCAAACACGTATGACACAAGTTTCTCCTTCACCGTCGAACCCAACTTTCTCATAGGTTGCGCCACCGGGCCACCACTCATCTATAGTTCATATTGACCGACCTTTTTTCTTCCGCTCTCACATCCTCTGCTCTCAACCTTATTATCAGGCAGATCTCATAGGGACAGGGGCCGCTAAAGCTAGATTCAAAATCGAACTACTTCCTAAATATGAGCAACTATTGGAGACTAAGTTATTTTTTACTTCCAATAGCTATTTAGCAGCTTGCTAAACATGATTTTAGCAAGCTATTTTTTAGAGAACTACTGGAGTTACTCTAATTGCAGAGCACGCGCGATGATTCGTCGGAGGAGAGGTACGTGTGACCACGGGCCCGGTTGCGGCTTTTTCCTCGCACGGCCCACGAAGCAGACTCCCTCCCTCCTCGCACACTTTTTCTCGTGGCCTGCTGGGCCCCGCTCGCTACTGAGACCTCAAGGTTGTGATTTGTGATGATGGGTGGTCGTCTTTGGACCATGTCATGGTGGTTTCCAAAAAGGTGATGACGACCCGTACGTCGGTACGTGCGCGCGCGCCCCTTTTATTTTATTTTATTCCGATCGAGGAAATCCCACACCACACCACACCACACCAAACAAAGCTTTCCGTTGACAAGCCGTGCAGTATCCAAACAAAACCTATGAATAATTGATTGATGACCATTGAAGATCCCTGGACCGGTCCTAGTCGATCATGGGAGGGACTGCAAAGTCAAAGCTCATGCGCCACTTTTCGTGGACAATGCAATACGCGCGCACGTCAAAAAAGTCTAGCACAGAGAATTCAACCGTTGAAGAGCTAGCAGCCGACCCCTCCGAGATGTGATCGGACCGATAATGATCCATGCTACTATCTGCTTTTCTGCGCTCGTGTTTTTGCTAGGGAGGCAAGATATCACAACAGCAAAATAGAAAACATCCATCCTACGTAGTATTTCCAACAGCTTTAGAGCCAGCCATCAGACATTAATCTAACGTTATAATGGAGTGAGGACCTAGGCCTCTCCTAGTTTCTTTATTGTAAGTATTACTGGCTAGATTTTCACTATTAAGTCCCTTCTTAGTCTAACTAAAATGCTCTCGCTCTAATATTTGGTGTCCATCCTTATAAGTTATAAGTATATCCTCACTCTTGTTTTATTCTGGGTCCGTCCCTGCGTTCGACGGCTGCTGGCGTCCGTCAGGCATAACGTAATACTCGGCGGCTTGTCTGCCAGCCGCCGGACATAAGACTTATGTCCGACGGCTGACAGATAAGTCGTCGGGCATAAAGTATTTTATGAACTTTGCCACGCACGCGCCCACTCTCTGCCCGCACCGCTCGCCAGCTCTCCCTCTGTCGCCGCCACTCTACCTCGCTGGTGCACACCCCCTCACTGTCGCCCATGACCTCGTTGACGTCCGCACCCTCACCGGCAACAACTTCGTGGCCTCGCTGACGTCCCTCGCCTGTAGTTCCGTGCCTCTCGTTGGCGCCCCTCATCCTCGGCCTCGTGCTCGCACCCGCCACTTCGTTCGACGCTAAGTAAGTTATTTTCGACGACAAGAAGTAATTGTACAAATTATTTAGATTGTTTTAGTTCGTTTAGAGGTTGTTAGATATTATGAATTTGGAATTTTCGAGGTAATTATTAAACCCTCGGAAATAAGCTTACTCGATGTTATTTTCACACGAAATAATGTTATTTGTAACTTAAACGTATGCAATGTTAGCAAACACAATCTATTGTAGCGTAAATGCGTGTATCATAGTGTTAACAAATGGAACGTAACCTAGACGTCGTCCGTTTCGGCCCAACACACCTCGCATGCGACGTATGTGATGTGTGTTGAGTCGGAATTGTCCCTTTATTAGACAACCTAGCTCGGAGTGATCGATAGAGCCCGTGTTTAGGACAAGGAAGGTGCTCGTGCGTAATTTCGACAGCATAACCCCTTTGTTCTCTGTTTGACCATTTTCAGGCATGCAATTGGAGAACAGTGGGGCTATGCTACCAAAATATTGCTTTAGCTAATGTCTTGTCATAAATACGAGCTCTATCGGTCACTCTTGGGTGATTTAAGAGCTATCCTTTCCTATAGATGTAGGTGCTTGATTTCTCCATGATAACAACAGAGTACGACCAATTAAACCCCCAATCTAACCAAACCTATTTATCATATTTACCTTATTTGCAATGTTATTTTCATTCCTCATGAGTAGGAGTAATGTAACCCTAGTCTAGCCTTTATCGACCTATTTTTTCGCCGTTGTTCGACTCTACGGGTCTGTTTGGTTGAGTTATGACTGTGAAAAAAAAACTGTTGTGGGTTATGAGCTGTGGAAAAAGCTGATGTAGGTTGTGAGCTGTTAAAAAGCTAAAAACCGTTTGACGCAAACTACTAAAAGTCGTTAAATTTTTTTCTATATATGTTTTCACAGTTCCATCTGAAAGTCAATAAAAACAGGTCTAGAGATGCTTTCAGTTTTGCACTGCGAGAAAGTCAGCTTTTAGATAAAGCTGCTTTCTAAATCTAGCCCTTTAATTTAGTTTAGCTTTTGGCTTTTAGGGGTCAAAAGCCAAAACCAAAAGTCAAACTAAACACACCCTGCGTTGGCTAGAGACGTCTTGGATGGTATATAACCCAAGATAATCCTTAGAACTCTTATAGCTAGGAGACGAGATCCATGTTCTTTGCAGAGAAGAAGATCCTCTCCGTACGTGTGGACCGTCCGATCTAGAGAATAGATAATCCGGCAAGAACATAGGGAGAAGCCGCTCGTGCAGCGAGGTCACAGACCATCACACTTACGTACGTAGAATCAACGCCAATATTCCAGTGATTGAAGCCGCCGCTGTTCCGGTTGAAATCGACCTGCGTGTTTCGTCTGCGACTTTATCGCGTTTAGTCATTCAATATAAAAAAGTTCTGGCTGTCGTCCATCTGCTGCCTGTCGCCCACGCGCTTCGAGAAATTGCTTCTGCTGTTACCCAAGAGCAGCGTTGTTGATTTTAGCGCACGCGGACCAAGTGGTCGACTGTCGCTCCTCCAATCCGAATTTCCATCCAATTTGCTACCTGCACACGGTGATCGATTAGCTCTTCGTCCATTTATTGCTGTTATTTCGCGCGCATGAAGAATACCAGATTTTCTGCATATTATTTTGTTCTGGGTATTATTGCTGTTATTTATTCACCGTGCGATGAAGTACACGTACACCTGGTCACCTGGATAAAGTAGATGACGCTCTTGATGAATTTAGTAACAAGGATTTCAAGTTTTAGACCGGCGAGGAGAAGAGAAAAGAGCATACGTCCTTGACTCAAAATCCAGCTTAATCTAGCAAATAACAATTTGTGAGATGTTTTGCATGAGAAAACTGCACCTGCGGCTACCTCTATGATCGAATCAAGTTAGTCAATTTGCATGTCTAAAGATTTGATTGACAAGCAAGATGTATGTGAAGATGGAGTTATATACACGCAAGTTACAAGACGATTCATATTTTGGTATATATATATATATATATATATATATATATATATATATATATATATATATATATATATATATATATATATATAGTATTTAGAGCCCTGGGCTCTTTTTAACTACAGGAAGCCCCAACCACCCGCTCGGTTGACCAGGCGACCATCCGGTCCACCCACTATAATGTTTACGCTTAGTTATACACAAGTTTACGCTCATGTACCATTGTATAAAACCAACCGCTCTACCTGGCCTTCCGCGCGATGGCTGAGACTAGGGTTTCAGTGGCGGCTGTTGCGCGACACGAGCGAGCACGGCGGACAAGCATCCCATAGACGAGATCCATGGCAATCGCCTCCCTGTCATCGTTCCAGAGGTGCCTCCTAGCCCAGATCTGTTCGCCCCTCGCCCTCTCCAGACTCGGTGATTCGCAGACTCGGCCAGCTGCCTAGGCACCGGCCACCGGCGTCCGGATCTCCTGCTCTGCTGCTCGCCACCACGGGGGCTCTCCGGCGTTGGCTCGACGCGGCAGTGCCCCCCGGTTACTCTGCCTCCTCGTCCGACCCCAGCGCCAGCCCCAATATCTCCTCCGCGATGCCATCTCCGACACCCTCTCCTGCTCCCGCGCCATCACCGACCAAGAATCCAGCTTCGGGCATCCCTGCGTCACCGCCTGCACCGAGCTCCATTGGCCAGATGCCGACCGCCGCCTGCACCGAGGTCCATTGGCAATTCTCTATGATTCCTCTTTCTTGTCTCTCTAGTGACGGGTGTGGATTTTGTGGAATCTACGATTGATGGAGTTACGATTTGGGGGTTTTCTGCGCTTAAGGCAGCTGGCGGGGTTCGGGAGCTTCGGATCTGGTTTGTGGATTTCCATCCGCAAGGGCTGTTTGGGGTTCCGAGGTTGTGGGTTTCTGCTGGAATATATTTTCTAACCATAGAATTTGTTTAGAGGAGTTCAGATCCGTTCGTATTTGAGTCTGGATGTTTAACATCCGATACCGCATCCATATCAGAACAAATAAATCTGTATATGATGTCGATATCCATTTGTATCCTATCCGACATAGCTAGTTGATACTATCCATATTCAAATCTGAATAGAAATCTGGAAACAAATGTAATATTAGTGATATACGATTGTGTCCGATCCACGTGCACCCTTAGCTTTATGATTTCACTGGGTTATTTGTGGGTATAGTTTCACTTATTTTTTGCCTGGCTCCAGTTTTCTTCATTTAAGAGCAGTGCACGTATTCAGAAGCTGACTATGTAATTTCTTATATGTTGCTTTGAGGCAAATTGAACAGGGATTTGTTTGGCTTCCAAATGGTTTGTTGGTCCTAAAATAGTCAGAATAACATGACATTTGTGCTATAGGTAATATGGTCTTCTAACTCAAGTTTGCATTCAGTTTAGACTTTAGGTTATGTTAGTCATAACAAGCTTGAAAAGACATATTAACAAGGAAAGATCATATTAACAGTTCATGTTACGTTTGCAGATATGGACCTCAGTGGTTTTGTCCACATTAGGAAAGCTGGAAGAGCCTTTTGAACTCAGTTTTTTGCTAACAGTGGTGTTATGATGAAACCGAGTTTTGTGTGTATGTACCAACAGCTAAAATGTAAACACGACATTATCATAGCTGAGTACAGGAATAATTATCTTTTATATCTTATTGTAAAATCTGAAACAGTTCTCCTGTAGATGGTTAGCTTGCATTTTACGCTACAATTACCTCAGATCACTTCTTGTTGTATCTTACACCAATTTACGAAATTTCTTGATGCATTTTATGACAATCTCACGCGCTGAGAGATACATTCGATCTACATTCGTTATTATGAAACAGATGGACGATTTACGCTAAAATTCATACTCATTTACGTTGTTTTGGTTCACGATTTACGCTTAAATCCGTCCGAGCCGTAAATTTGGGCTCCATTCGCCATTACGAAACAGATATACGATTTATGGTAAAATTTGTGCTAATTTACAATGTTTTGGTTCACGTTTTACGCTGAAATCCATTCGAGCCAGAATCCGCGCTCAATCGGCCGCACACGATTTTCACGCCGTAATTCAGGCCTCATTTGCTGTTACGAAACATGTATACGATTTACGCTAAATTGTGTACTCATTTACACTGTTTTAGCTCACGTTTTACGCTAAAATCTATTTGAGCCAAAACCCGCGCACGATCGGACGCACGCGATTATTACGCCGTAATTTTCGGGACCCATTTACGGTTTCGAAACAGATATACGATTTACGCTAAATTTCGTACTCGTTTACGCTGTTTTGGTTCATGTTTTACGCTAAAATCTTTCTGAGTCAGAACCCGATCACGATGGGACGCGCGAGATTTTTACGCCGTAATTTTCGGGCCGCATTCGCAGTTTCAAAACAGATCTATGATTTACGCTAAAATTCGTAATCATTTACGCTGTTTTTGTTTACGTTTTACGCTAAAATCTGTCCGAGTCAGAACCCGTGCCCGATGGGACGCCCGCTGGTACGGGACGTGGCTATACCTGGCTGGGGCTTCCTGGTACTAATGGAAGCCCAGGGCTTCCATTACCTCGTCCCTATATATATATATATATATATATATATATATATATATATATATATATATATATATGTTGGGACCACGCTTCGTCGCCGAAGGTCCTGCAGAAAGAAACAGCTTCGGCTGAAGCTGCTTGTACGTGACGCCGAAGGCATCATTCATGAAGCTTCGGTATTATAACATATCCGAAGATGAAGGGTCGAACCGACTTAAAGATGGAATGACCTTTTAGCTCATAGGGGTCTGAGTCATTGTTGTAAACTTTTATAAGGGGTATGATTGTAATTCTTCACAGGCTGTGTCCTGTGCCTATAAATAGTGAACAATATTCCTTCACTGTTCACGGATTCCGATAATTGCAATCAGATCACTCGAAAATTGTCATTTGTCAAGGCAAAGGTATAAATGTATTCATATATTATGTTCAAACATCTAAGATTTACAAAATGTATAAATGATGTCATTTATTTTCAATTTACTTATCTTTAATACTTTATATCCTGCGTTATCTCGTATTACTTTTAAGAGTTTAATTACGAAGGTAATACCTTCGTAATTCCATCATTGTAACCTTCGTCCGAAGTTCAGTAAATCCTTGGGGAAATAATACTTCAGCGGATGAAGGACATCGATATTTAACATTTTATGTTGCCTTGTTCTTAATTCATAACATTTGAGAGCAAGTCCCCAACATTGGCGCCCACCTCCGGTCAACACACTTCCACTTTTTTGAACTGATGGCTTCGTTCAACGATCAAGCTGGAGCTGCTTCGGCCCCGAAGCTGGTACTCCCGATAACAGGCGGTTCATGCTCAGAGCCAGCCAACAAGAAGCAGAAGAAGGAAGCACAGAGAAGGGTACAGCACGTCGGGGTGCAAGGACCCTTCATCAAGTCAAGATGGTCTCACATTCCAATTACCTTCTCCCAAGAGGATCTTCAACTCAAGGATTACCCACACAATGATGCTATGGTTATCTCTTGTGTGATCAAAGGATTTCTGGTCCATAATGTTTTGGTTGATACAGGCAGCGCAACTGATATCATATTTGCTAAAGCTTTCAGACAAATGCAAGAGCCCGAAGACAAGATCCATGATGCTACGCACCCTCTTTGTGGCTTCGGAGGACGGCAAATTGTAGCACTTGGGAAGATCACCATGCCAGTAACCTTCGGATTTGTTAACAATACAAGGACTGAGCAAATTGTGTTTGACATTGTTGACATGGAGTATCCTTACAATGCTATCATTGGTCGTGGTACTCTCAATGCATTCGAAGCAATTCTTCATCCAGCTTACCTTTGCATGAAGATACCTTTCGAACAAGGGCCCATTGCTATTCATGGAAGTCAGGAAGCTGCCAGAAGGGCCGAAGGAAATTGGACAGATTCAAAAGCGATCCATAACATAGATGGAGCTGAAGCTTGTGAGCAGTACAAGTTCAGAAGGGAAAAAGCTGCTTCGGTTGATCAGCCGAAACCCATGCTCTTATGTGAGGACATAGCAGAGCAGAAGGTGCTATTGGGATCTCAATTGACCGAAGAACAGGAGAAAACCTTGATACGGTTTTTGTTCAACAATAAAGATGTTTTTGCTTGGTCAGCTAATGATCTTTGCGGAGTTAACATGGATGTTATTGAGCACTTGCTCAATGTTGACCCATCTTTCAGACCCAGAAAGCAGAGACTTCGGAAGATGTCTGATGACAAGGCCGAAGGTGCTCGGAATAAAGTGAAAAGACTCCTCAGTGCTGGAGTTATTAGAGAGGTAAAATACCCAGAATGGTTGGCTAACACTGTTATGGTGAAGAAGGCCAATGGTAAATGGAGAATGTGTATCGATTTTACTGATCTCAATAAGGCCTGTCTGAAGGACGAGTTTCCATTGCCAAGGATAGATTCCTTGGTTGATGCAGCAGCTTCTTCAGAGCTTATGAGTCTGCTGGATTGTTATTCAGGCTATCATCAAATCTGGATGAAGAAGGAGGATGAACCGAAGACCAGCTTCATAACCCCTAGTGGAACATATTGTTACCTTCGGATGCCTGAGGGGCTTAAGAATGCTGGAGGAAGCTTCAGCAGAATGACAGCGAAGGTTCTCCATTCGCAGATAGGCAGGAATGTGCTAACTTATGTTGATGATATCATTGTAAAAAGCACGAAGCAAGATAATCACATTGCTGATCTGCAGGAGACCTTCGCTAATTTTAGACAGGCTGGTTTAAAGCTAAATCCAGAAAAATGTGTCTTCGGAGTGAAGAAGGGGAAATTTCTTGGTTGCCTAGTTTCAACAAAAGGAATTGAGGCTAATCCAAATAAAATCGAAGCTATCCTTCGAATGGAACCACCAAGTACAAAGAAAGGGGCTCAAAGATTGACAGGAAGACTGACATCTCTCAACAGATTTATATCCAGATCAGCAGAGAGAAATTTGCCATTTTTCGAAGTGCTGAAGTCAGCCGAAGTTTTTCAGTGGGGACCAGTCCAGCAGAGAGCCTTCGAAGAGCTGAAGCAATATTTAATAGATCTAACAACACTAACTCCACCAACGCTAGGGGCTCCTTTGTTATTATATGTGGCAGCTTCGCACTCAGCGGTAAGTGCAGCACTTGTTCAGGAGAAGCTTGAAGGCCAAGTCAAAAAGCAGGCCCCAATATACTTTGTGTCCGAAGTTCTTAGTTTATCAAAGAAAAATTATACAGAATTGGAGAAGGTACTGTATGCTGTTTTGATGGCCTCCAGGAAGCTTCGGTATTATTTTCAAGCTTACAACATAATTGTTCCTTCTTCACAACCTTTGAAGGATATTATAAGAAACCGAGAAGCTACTAGAAGGATTGGAAAATGGGCTGCAGAGCTCAATGAATTTTGTATTGATTATGTCCATAGATCTTCGATTCAGTCCCAAGCGTTGGCAGACTTTATTGCTGACTGGACGCCAGGAGCTCAGGAAGAAGAAATGAATAAAGATGCCAAAGCATGGACAGTGTTCTGCGATGGGTCTTGGGGAACCTTCGGAGCAGGAGCAGCTGCTGTGTTGGTTTCACCTTCCAAAGTTAGAACTTGTTATGCGGCAAGACTTGATTTCAGTTGCACAAATAATATTGCTGAGTACGAAGCTTTGCTCTTGGGTCTTCGGAAATTAAAGGCAATGGGGATCAGAAGGGCCATTCTTAAAACTGACTCCCAAGTTATTTCTGGTCATATTGACAAGAGCTATAAAGCAAGAGATCCGAAGCTTGAAAAATATCTAGATACAGTTCGAAGGATTGAGGCTTCCTTTGAAGGATTCTCTGTCAAAAATATTCCTCGCGGAGAAAATGAATATGCTGATCTGTTAGCCAAGTCAGCGGCATAGGGGCTGCCTTTACCTTTGGATGTATTTTTTTGAAACAATAAAAGCACCTTCGGTTGAGCTTCTTGAAAGAGCGGTCCTCAATATATCCCCTGTCTATAGTGAAGATTGGAGAACTGAAATCATCTCTTTCCTTCAGGGTAATTTTCTATCAGATGACGAAGCTTACAACAGAAGGATAGAAGCAAGAGCTCGACCATATGTTATTATAGAAGGGGAATTATACAAGCGTGGGGTCTGTTCCCCGTTGCTCAAGTGTTTGTCCAGAGCCGAAGGTATAGAATTGATGAAGGAAATACATGCAGGCCTGTGTGGATCTCATATCGGATCTAGGCCTTTGTTGGGAAAAGTTTTTCGCCAAGGATTTTATTGGCCAAAAGCAGCTTCGGATGCAGCGGAGCTAGTGCAAAAGTGCGAAGGTTGTCAGAAATGTGCAAGAGATCAAAAACAACCTTCGTCTCTAACTCAGTTAATACAACCCACTTGGCCGTTACAAAGGTGGGGCCTTGATTTGTTAGGTCCGCTACCACCAGCGCAAGGAAATTTAAGATATGTTGTAGTGGCAGTGGAATATTTTTCTAAGTGGATTGAGGCAAAGCCTTTAGCCACAATAACTTCGGTTACCGTCCAAAAGTTTTTCTGGCAAAACATTGTTTGTCGCTTCGGAGTGCCGAAGGCCATTACTGTGGACAATGGAACGTAGTTTGACTCCGAAGTTTTCAAAGAGTTTTGTGACCAAATTGGCACGAAGATCCATTTTGCGTCAGTTCGGCATCCAGAATCAAATGGACTAGTCGAAAGAGCCAATGGGATCATAATGACAGGAATAATGAAGTCAATCTTCAATCAGCCCAGGGGAAAGTGGCCAGAAGAATTAATCAAAGTGGTGTGGAGCCATAACACAACAGCGTCAAGATCAACAGGCTTTACGCCATTTAAACTATTGTTCGGTGACGAAGCAATAACACCGGAAGAAGCCAAAGCAGGATCTATAAGAACAATAACTTCGGCAGAAGGCAAGGATGAAGCTGATTGCTCTGTGGAAAAGGATGCTATAGAGGGGATCAGGCTTCAGGCTGTGGAAAACATTAATAAATACCAAGCCAAAACAATAAAATGCGTGACAGAAAGGTTCGGTTGAAGAACATTAAACCAGGACATTTGGTGCTTCGGAGAGTGGCCAACCCAGACACAGTAGGCAAACTACAGCTGAAGTGGGAAGGCCCTTTCTTGGTAGTGAAAGGGAAATGTGCCCTTGGGCCATTTCTAAGTGTTTTGGTGATTTAGTGTCCAACACAAGTGCCTAAGTGTAAAGAGGTGGACAAAGTACAAATCAAGGATAAAGGTATGTTTCTCAGACTTAGTACATTGTTTTATGGACTAATGTATTGTGTCTAAGTGCTGGAAACAGGAAAAATCCAATTGGAAATGTCTTGGCTCGAGCAGCCAAGAATCTGCTGAGTCTGGGAGCACCAGACTGTCCGGTGGTGCACCGGACAGTGTCCGGTGCGCCAGGCTGGTTCGCGTGAACTGGCCGCTCTCGGGAATTCACCGGCGACGTACGGCTATAATTCACTGGACTGTCCGGTGAGCCAACGGTCGGCTGGGCCAACGGTCGGCCGCGCGATCTGCGCGGGACACGTGGCTGAGCCAACGGCTAGAAGGGGCCACCGGACTGTCCGGTGTGCACCGGACATGTCCGGTGCGCCAACGGCTCTCAGGCTGCCAACGGTCGGCTTCGCTATTTAAGGAAGGAAATCGGGCACCGGACAGTGTCCGGTGTGCACCGGACTGTCCGGTGCGCCAGTCGACAGAAGGCAAGATCAGCCTTCCAAGATTGCTCCCAACGACTCCTAGATGCCTTGGGGCTATAAAAGGGACCCCTTGGCGCATGGAGGAGTACACCAAGCATCTCCACAACATTTCTAAGCACCAAGACATCGATTTCGCGCATTCGTTTCATTGTGATAGCATATAGAGCTCTTGTGGAGTTGTGAACTCATTGAGTCGTGTTGCGAGCTCTTGTTGCGATTTGTGTGCGTGTTGACACTCTGATTCTTGTGTCTTGTGTGCGTTGCTAATCCCTCCCTTGCTCCGTGTTCTTTGTGAATTTCAAGTGTAAGGGCGAGAGGCTCCAAGTTGTGGAGATTCCTCGCAAACGGGATTGAGATAAAGCAAGCAAAACACCGTGGTATTCAAGTGGGTCTTTGGACCGCTTGAGAGGGGTTGATTGCAACCCTCGTCCGTTGGGACGCCACAACGTGGAGTAGGCAAGCGTTGGTCTTGGCCGAACCACGGGATAACCACCGTGCCATCTCTGTGATTGATCCTTGTTGGTTATTGTGTTTTTGTTGAGGATTTCTCTTTAGCCACTTGGCAATTATTGTGCTAACAATTAACCAAGTTTTTGTGGCTATAAGTTTTTGAAGTTTTACAGGATCACCTATTCACCCCCCCTCTAGGTGCTCTCAATTGGTATCGGAGCCGTTCTCTTCAAGAAAGGGACTAACCGCCCGAAGAGATGGATCCTAAGGGCAAAGGGATGGTGATCAACGACAAGGAGAAGGAGTCCTTCGTCAACGAGCCAAATGATGACAGGCCCACCGACTCAGGCTCGGGCCACAAAAGAAAAGACGGGAGGAAGAAGAAGACAAGGCGCATCAAGGAAATTGTCTACTACGACAGCGACGAATCTTCCTCCTCCCAAAAGGACAACGACGACTACGACAGACGAAAGACGGTTAACTCAAACTTTTCTTTCGATTATTCGCGCATTCCGCATAGCTCAAATGCCCAATTGCTCCCCATTCCACTTGGCAAGCCCCCTCACTTTGATGGAGAGGACTACGGATTTTGGAGCCACAAAATGCGTACTCACCTGTTTTCTCTCCATCCAAGCATTTGGGAGATTGTGGAAAGTGGAATGAAATTTGATAGCTCGGATAGCCCTGTGTTTATTAATGAACAGATTCATAAGAATGCACAAGCTACTACTGTGTTGCTAGCCTCTTTGTGCAGGGACGAGTATCACAAGGTGAGCGGCTTGGACAATGCCAAGCAGATCTGGGACACCCTCAAGATCTCTCATGAGGGGAACGACGTCACCTTGCTCACCAAAATGGAGTTGGTGAAGGGCTGAAAGGGAAATGTGCCCTTGGGCCATTTCTAAGTATTTTGGTGATTTAGTGTCCAACACAAATGCCTGAGTGTAAAATGGTGGACAAAGTGCAAATCAATGTTAAAGGTATGTTTCTCAGACTTAGTACATTGTTTTAGTGACTAATGTATTGTGTCTAAGTGCTGGAAACAGGAAAAATCCGATTGGAAAGGTCTTGGCTCGGGCAGCCAAGAATCTGCTCTGTCTGGGAGCACCGGACTGTCCGGTGTGCACCGGACAGTGTCCGGTGCGCCAGGCTGGCTTGAGCAAAGTGGCTGCTCTCGGGACTTCGACGGTGGTGTACGGCTATAATTCACCGGACTGTCCGGTGTGCACCGGACTGTCCGGTGGGCCGTTCACAGGCGAACTCGTCGCTCTCGGGAATTCATCGGCGACGTACGACTATAATTCACCGGACTGTCCGATGTGCACCGGACTATCCGGTGAGCCAACGGTCGGCCGGGCCAACGGTCGGCCGCGCAATCTGCGTGGGACACGTGGCCGAGCCAACGGCTAGAAGATGACACCGGACTGTCCGGTGTGCACCGGACATGTCCGGTGCGCCAACGGCTCTCAGGCTGCCAACAGTCGGCTTCGCTATTTAAGGAAGGAAATCGGGCACCGGACAGTGTCCGGTGTGCACCGGACTGTCCGGTGCGCCAGTCGACAGAAGGCAAGATCTGCCTTCCAAGATTGCTCCCAACGGCTCCTAGCTGCCTTGGGGCTATAAAAGGGACCCCTAGGCGCATGGAGGAGCACACCAAGCATCTCCTAATCATTTCTAAGCACCAAGACATAGTTTTCGCGCATTCGTTTCATTGTGATAGCATATAGAGCTCTTGTGGAGTTGTGAACTCATTGAGTCGTGTTGCGAGCTCTTGTTGCGATTTGTGTGCGTGTTGACACTCTGATTCTTGTGTCTTGTGTGCGTTGCTAATCCCTCCCTTGCTCCGTGTTCTTTGTGAATTTCAAGTGTAAGGGCGAGAGGCTCCAAGTTGTGGAGATTCCTCGCAAACGGGATTGAGATAAAGCAAGCAAAACACCGTGGTATTCAAGTGGGTCTTTGGACCGCTTGAGAGGGGTTGATTGCAACCCTCGTCCGTTGGGACGCCACAACGTGGAGTAGGCAAGCGTTGGTCTTGGCCGAACCACGGGATAACCACCGTGCCATCTCTGTGATTGATCTTTGTTGGTTATTGTGTTTTGTTAAGGATTCCTCTATAGCCACTTGGCAACTATTGTGCTAACAATTAACCAAGTTTTGTGGCTTAAGTTTTGAAGTGTTACAGGATCACCTATTCACCCCCCTCTAGATGCTCTCAATTGGTATCAGAGCCGTTCTCTTCAAGAAAGGGACTAACCGCCCGAAGAGATGGATCCTAAGGGCAAGGGGATGGTGATCAACGACAAGGAGAAGGAGTCCTTCGTCAACGAGCCCAATGATGACAGGCCCACCGACTCAGGCTCGAGCCACAAAAGAAAAGACGGGAGGAAGAAGAAGACAAGGCGCATCAAGGAAATTGTCTACTACGACAGCGACGAATCTTCCTCCTCCCAAAAGGACAACGACGACTACGACAGACGAAAGACGGTTAACTCAAACTTTTCTTTCGATTATTCGCGCATTCCGCATAGCTCAAATGCTCAATTGCTCCCCATTCCACTTGGCAAGCCCCCTCACTTTGATGGAGAGGACTACGGATTTTGGAGCCACAAAATGCGTACTCACCTGTTTTCTCTCCATCCAAGCATTTGGGAGATTGTGGAAAGTGGAATGAAATTTGATAGCTCGGATAGTCCTGTGTTTATTAATGAACAGATTCATAAGAATGCACAAGCTACTACTGTGTTGCTAGCCTCTTTGTGCAGGGACGAGTATCACAAGGTGAGCGGCTTGGACAATGCCAAGCAGATCTGGGACACCCTCAAGATCTCTCATGAGGGGAACGACGTCACCTTGCTCACCAAAATGGAGTTGGTGGAGGGTGAGCTTGGAAGGTTCGCGATGATAAGGGGCGAGGAGCCAACTCAAACATACAACCGGCTCAAGACCCTTATCAACAAAATAAGGAGCTACGGAAGCACGCGATGGACGGACCACGACGTCGTCCGACTGATGCTAAGGTCCTTTACCGTTCTTGATCCTCATTTGGTGAATAATATTCCTGAGAATCCCAGGTACACCAAAATGTCGCCCGAAGAAGTCCTCGGAAAATTCGTTAGCGGGCGAATGATGATCAAGGAGGCGAGGTACGTGGACGACGCCTTGAATGGTCCGATCAACGAGCCGCAACCCCGTGCTCTCAAGGCAACAAGAAGTAAGGAGGCGCTACCTAGCAAGGTCGCACAGATTGAGGCGGCCGGACTTAATGATGAAGAGATGGCCCTAATTATCAAAAGATCCAAGACAGTGCTTATGGGTCGCAAGGGACAGCCAAGCAAGACCAAAGCCAAGGGGAAGCGCTCATGCTTCAAATGCGGTAAGCTTGGTCATTTTATTGCTAACTGTCCCGACAATGATAGTGAACAGGACCAAGGGAGCAAGAGGGAGAAGAAGAAGGCATACAAGAAGGCAAAGGGCGAGGCACATCTAGGCAAGGAGTGGGATTCAGATTGCTCCTCCTCCGACTCCGACAATGAGGGACTCGCCGCCACCGCTTTCAACAAGTCATCCCTCTTCCCAAATGAGCGTCACACTTGCCTCATGGCAAGGGAGAAGAAAGTAAGCACTCATGATACTAGTACTTATGCTTCTTCAAGTGAGGATGAGTCTAGTGATGATGAGATAGATTACTCATGCTTATTCAAAGGATTAGATAGATCTAAAATTGATAAGATTAATGAGTTGATTGATGCCTTAAATGATAAGAATATGCTTTTAGAAAAGCAAGAGGATTTGTTGTATGAAGACCATGATAAATTTGTAGAAGCTCAAAAGTCTCTTGCTCTAGAAATTAAAAGGAATGAAATACTCTCTAGTGAATTATCTTCTTGTCATGAAACTATTGCTACATTAAAAGGTTTTAATGATGATTTAAATGCTAAACTAGAAGTAGCTATTAAATCTAATTCTTGTGTAGAAATTGTTGAAACTTGTAATAGGTGCAAAGATTTTGACATTGATGCTTGTAGTGATCATTTAGTTTCAATTTCCAAATTAAATGAGGAATTAGCTAGTCTTAATGCCCAACTTAAGACTAGCAAGAATGAATTTGACAAGCTAAAATTTGCAAGGGATGCCTACACGATTGGTAGACACCCCTCAATTAAGGATGGACTTGGCTACAAGAGGGAAGCCAAGAACTTGACAAGCCATAAGGCTCCCATCTCCGCCAAGGAGAAAGGGAAGGCCCCTATGGCTAGTAGTGTGCAAAAGAACCATGCCTTTATGTACCATGATAGGAGACACTCTAGAAATGCTTATAGGAATTGTAATGCATATAATGCCTTTGATTCTCATGCCATGTTTGCTTCTAGTTCTTCTTATGTGCATGATAGAAATGTTGGTAGGAGAAATGTTGTTCATAATATGCCTAGGAGAAATGTTGTTAATGTTCCTAGGAAAGTAAATGAACCTTCTACAATATATCATGCTTTAAATGCTTCTTTTGCTATTTGTAGAAAGGATAGGAAGATAGTTGCTAGAAAATTAGGGGCAAGATGCAAGGGAGACAAAACTTGCATTTGGGTCCCTAAGGATATTTGTGCTAACCTTGCAGGACCCAACATGAGTTGGGTACCTAAGACCCAAGCCTAAATTTGCCTTGTAGGTTTATGCATCCGGGGGTTCAAGCTGGATTATCGACAGCGGATGCACAAACCATATGACGGGGGAGAAGAAGATGTTCACCTCCTACGTCAAAAACAAAGATTCCCAAGATTTAATAATATTCGGTGATGGGAATCAAGGCAAGGTAAAAGGGTTAGGTAAAATTGCAATCTCAAATGAGAACTCTATATCTAATGTGTTTTTAGTAGAGTCTCTTGGATATAATTTGCTATCTGTTAGTCAATTATGCAATATGGGATATAACTGTTTATTTACAAATGTAGATGTGTCTGTCTTTAGAAGATGTGATGGTTCACTAGCTTTTAAGGGTGTACTGGACGGCAAACTTTACTTAGTTGATTTTGCAAAAGAAGAGGCCGGTCTAGATGCATGCTTAATGGCTAAGACTTGCATGGGCTGGTTGTGGCATCGCCGCTTAGCACATGTGGGGATGAAGAACCTCCACAAGCTTCTAAAGGGAGAACACGTGATAGGTCTAACCAATGTTCATTTCGAAAAAGATAGACCATGTGCAGCTTGTCAAGCAGGTAAACAAGTGGGAGGAGCACATCACAGCAAGAATGTGATGACCACGTCAAGACCTCTGGAGCTGCTGCATATGGACCTCTTCGGACCCGTCGCCTATCTGAGCATAGGAGGAAGTAAGTATGGTCTAGTTATTGTTGATGACTTTTCCCGCTTCACTTGGGTGTTCTTTTTGCAGGATAAGTCTGAAACCCAAGGGACCCTCAAGCGCTTCCTCAGGAGAGCTCAAAATGAGTTTGAGCTCAAGGTGAAGAAGATAAGGAGCGACAACGGGTCCGAATTCAAGAATCTTCAAGTGGAGGAGTTTCTTGAGGAGGAGGGGATCAAGCACGAGTTCTCTGCTCCCTACACACCTCAGCAAAATGGTGTGGTAGAGAGGAAGAACAGGACACTCATAGATGTGGCAAAGACTATGCTTGGAGAGTTCAAGACCCCCGAGTGCTTTTGGTCGGAAGCCGTGAACACGGCTTGCCACGCCATCAACAGGGTCTACCTTCACCGCCTCCTCAAGAAGACTTCATATGAGCTGCTAACTGGTAACAAACCCAATGTATCGTACTTTCGTGTATTTGGGAGTAAATGCTACATTCTAGTGAAGAAGGGTAGGAATTCCAAATTTGCTCCCAAAGCCGTAGAAGGGTTTTTATTAGGTTATGATTCAAATACAAAGGCGTATAGGGTCTTCAACAAATCATCGGGTTTGGTTGAAGTCTCTAGCAATGTTGTATTTGATGAGACTAATGGCTCTCCAAGAGAGCAAGTTGTTGATCTTGATGATGTAGATGAAGAAGACGTTCCAACAGCCGCAATACGCACCATGGCGATTGGAGATGTACGGCCTCAGGAACAGTTGGAGCAAGATCAACCGTCTTCCTCAACTATGGTGCATCCCCCAACCCAGGATGACGAACAGGTACCTCAAGTGGAGGCGCATGATCAAGGGGGAGCACAGGATGTTGAAGAGGAAGAAGCACCTCAGGCACCTCCAACCCAAGTTCGAGCGACGATCCAAAGGGATCATCCCATCGACCAAATTTTGGGTGATATTAGCAAGGGAGTAACTACTCGTTCAAGATTAGTTAATTTTTGTGAGCATTACTCTTTTGTATCTTCTATTGAGCCTTTCAGGGTAGAAGAGGCCTTGCTAGATCCGGACTGGGTGTTGGCCATGCAGGAGGAACTCAACAATTTCAAGCGCAATGAAGTTTGGACACTGGTGCCTCGCTCCAAGCAAAACGTTGTGGGAACCAAGTGGGTGTTCCGCAACAAACAGGACGAGCACGGGGTGGTGACATGGAATAAGGCTTGGCTTGTGGCAAAAGGTTATGCCCAAGTCGCAGGTTTGGACTTTGAGGAGACTTTTGCTCCCGTGGCTAGGCTAGAATCAATTCGTATCTTGCTAGCATATGCCGCTCACCATTCTTTCAGGTTGTACCAAATGGATGTGAAGAGCGCTTTCCTCAACGGGCCAATCAAAGAGGAGGTGTACGTGGAGCAACCCCCTGGCTTCGAGGATGAACGGTACCCCGACCACGTGTGTAAGCTCTCTAAGGCACTCTATGGACTTAAGCAAGCCCCAAGAGCATGGTATGAATGCCTTAGAGACTTTTTAATTGCTAATGCTTTCAAGGTCGGGAAAGCCGATCCAACTCTTTTTACTAAGACTTGCGATGGTGATCTTTTTGTGTGCCAAATTTATGTCGATGACATAATATTTGGTTCTACTAATCAAAAGTCTTGTGAAGAGTTTAGCAGGGTGATGACGCAGAAATTCGAGATGTCAATGATGGGCGAGTTGAACTATTTCCTTGGGTTCCAAGTGAAGCAACTCAAGGCCGACACTTTCATCTCCCAAACGAAGTACACGCAAGATTTGCTAAAGAGGTTTGGGATGAAGGACGCCAAGCCCGCGAAGACGCCGATGGGAACCGACGGACACACCGACCTCAACAAAGGAGGTAAGTCCGTTGATCAAAAAGCATACCGGTCCATGATAGGTTCTTTGCTTTATTTATGTGCTAGTCGACCGGATATTATGCTTAGCGTATGCATGTGTGCTAGATTTCAATCCGATCCTAAGGAGTGTCACTTGGTGGCTGTGAAGCGAATTCTTAGATATTTAGTCGCTACGCCTTGCTTCGGGATCTGGTATCCAAAGGGGTCTAACTTTGACTTGATTGGGTACTCAGATTCCGACTATGCTGGATGTAAGGTCGATAGGAAGAGTACATCGGGGACGTGCCAATTCTTAGGAAGGTCCCTGGTGTCATGGAACTCTAAGAAACAAACCTCCGTTGCCCTATCCACCGCTGAGGCCGAGTACGTTGCCGCAGGACAGTGTTGTGCGCAACTACTTTGGATGAGGCAAACCCTCAGGGACTTTGGCTACAATCTGAGCAAAGTCCCACTCCTATGTGATAATGAGAGTGCTATCCGAATAGCGGAAAATCCTGTTGAGCACAGCCGCACAAAGCACATTGACATCCGACATCACTTTTTGAGAGACCACCAGCAAAAGGGAGATATCGAAGTGTTTCATGTTAGCACCGAGAACCAGCTAGCCGATATCTTTACCAAGCCTCTAGATGAGAAGACCTTTTGCAGGCTGCGTAGTGAGCTCAATATCTTAGATTCACGGAACTTGGATTGAAATGTAGCATACATGTGTTTATGCCTTTGATCATGTTCATTCTGCATTTTGTTGCTTATTGTGGTGCTCAAGTTGTACAAACACTCCCTGGACCTCACAAGTCCTGTTTGCAAGAGATGCACATATTTAGGGGGAGCTGTGCTACAACTTGACCCTTTTGAGACTAACCATGTACTTGAGTTTGGTTGTTTTAGTCTCCAAGGAGAATTGAAAGGGAAAAGGTGGACTTGGACCATGCAAGACTTCCACTGCACTCCGATGAAAAAGAGTAACTTTTCCAAGTTCATCTTTATACTCTCACTGCCTTTGTGTTCTCTTTTGATGATTTTGGTGAGGCAATGGGGTTAAAGGGCCAAGATTGATCCCGTTTTGGTGCTTGATGCCAAAGGGGGAGAAAATAAAGGCCAAAGCAATAAATGGATCAGCTACCACTTGAGAAATTTTGAAAATAGTAGATTAGAGCTTTTGGTTTGACAAAACTCTTTTATTGTCTTTTATGTCAAAAGTTGGTCTCTTGTGGGGAGAAGTGTTGATTATGGGAAAAAGGGGGAGTTTTTGAAATCCTTGATCAAATTTCTTTGGAAAACCTCTCTTTATGTCTCTACAAGTGGTTTTGACTTAGAGATAGGAATTTGAGTTTGATTTGCAAAAACAAACCAAGTGGTGGCATAGAGTAATCCATATATGTCAAATATGATTCAAGACAACTTTGAGTTCTTAGTTGAATTGGTTTTGTACTTGTTCTACTTGCTTTATGTTGTGTTGGCATAAATCACCAAAAAGGGGGAGATTGAAAGGGAAATGTGCCCTTGGGCCATTTCTAAGTATTTTGGTGATTTAGTGTCCAACACAAATGCCTGAGTGTAAAATGGTGGACAAAGTGAAAATCAAGGTTAAAGGTATGTTTCTCAGACTTAGTACATTGTTTTAGTGACTAATGTATTGTGTCTAAATGCTGGAAACAGGAAAAATCCGATTGGAAAGGTCTTGGCTCGGGCAGCCAAGAATCTGCTCAGTCTGGGAGCACCGGACTGTCCGGGTGCACCGGACAGTGTCCGGTGCGCCAGGCTGGCTTGAGCAAAGTGGCTGCTCTCGGGACTTCGACGGTGGTGTACGGCTATAATTTACTGGACTGTCCGGTGTGCACCGGACTGTCCGGTGGGCCGTTCATAGGCGAACTCGTCGCTCTCGGGAATTAATCGGCGACGTACGGCTATAATTCACCGGACTGTCCGGTGTGCCAACGGTCGGCCGCGCAATCTGCGCGGGACACGTGGCCGAGCCAACGGCTAGAAGATGACACCGGACTGTCCGGTGTGCACCGGACATGTCCGGTGCGCCAACGGCTCTTAGGCTGCCAACGGTCGGCTTCGCTATTTAAGGAAGGAAATCGGGCACCGGACAGTGTCCGGTGTGCACCGGACTGTCCGGTGCGCCAGTCGACAGAAGGCAAGATCTGCCTTCCAAGATTGCTCCCAACGGCTCCTAGCTGCCTTGGGGCTATAAAAGGGACCCCTAGGCGCATGGAGGAGCACACCAAGCATCTCCTAATCATTTCTAAGCACCAAGACATAGTTTTCGCGCATTCGTTTCATTGTGATAGCATATAGAGCTCTTGTGGAGTTGTGAACTCATTGAGTCGTGTTGCGAGCTCTTGTTGCGATTTGTGTGCGTGTTGACACTCTGATTCTTGTGTCTTGTGTGCGTTGCTAATCCCTCCCTTGCTCCGTGTTCTTTGTGAATTTCAAGTGTAAGGGCGAGAGGCTCCAAGTTGTGGAGATTCCTCGCAAACGGGATTGAGATAAAGCAAGCAAAACACCGTGGTATTCAAGTGGGTCTTTGGACCGCTTGAGAGGGGTTGATTGCAACCCTCGTCCGTTGGGACGCCACAATGTGGAGTAGGAAAGCGTTGGTCTTGGCCGAACCACGGGATAACCACCGTGCCATCTCTGTGATTGATCCTTGTTTGTTATTGTGTTTTTGTTGAGGATTTCTCTTTAGCCACTTGGCAATTATTGTGCTAACAATTAACCAAGTTTTTGTGGCTATAAGTTTTTGAAGTTTTACAGGATCACCTATTCACCCCCCTCTAGGTGCTCTCAAGGGCGAGCTTGGAAGGTTCGCGATGATAAGGGGCGAGGAGCCAACTCAAACATACAACCGGCTCAAGACCCTTATCAACAAAATAAGGAGCTACGGAAGAACGCGATGGACGGACCACGACGTCGTCCGACTGATGCTAAGGTCCTTTACCGTTCTCGATCCTCATTTGGTGAATAATATTTGTGAGAATCCCAGGTACACCAAAATGTCGCCCGAAGAAGTCCTCGGAAAATTCGTTAGCGGGCGAATGATGATCAAGGTGGCGAGGTACGTGGACGACGCCTTGAATGGTCCAATCAACGAGCCGCAACCCCTTGCTCTCAAGGCAACAAGAAGCAAGGAGGCGCTACCTAGCAAGGTGGCACAGATTGAGGCGGCCAGACTTAATGATGAGGAGATGGCCCTCATCATTAAGCGCTTCAAGATGGCGCCTAAAGGTCGCAAGGGACAACCAAGCAAGACCAAAGCCAAGGGGAAGCGCTCATGCTTCAAATGCGGTAAGCTTGGTCATTTTATTGCTAACTGTCCTGACAATGATAGTGATTAGGAACAAGGGAACAAGAGGGAGAAAAAGAAGAACTATAAGAAGGCAAAGGGCGAGGCTCATCTTGGCAAGGAGTGGGATTCGAACTGCTCCTCGTCCGACTCCGACAATGAAGGACTCGTCGCCACCGCCTTCAACAAGTCATCCCTCTTCCCCAATGAGCGTCACACTTGCCTCATGGCAAGAGAGAAGAAAGTAAGCACTCATAATACTAGTACTTATGCTTCTTCAAGTGAGGATGAGTCTAGTGATGATGATGAGATAGATTACTCATGCTTATTCAAGGGATTAGATAGAACCAAGGTAGACAAAATTAATGAATTGATTGATGCCTTGAATGATAAGAATATGCTTTTAGAAAAGCAAGAGGATTTGTTGTATGAAGAGCATGATAAATTTGTAGAAGCACAGAAATCTCTTGCTCTAGAAATTAAGAGGAATGAAATGCTCTCTAGTGAATTATCTTCTTGTCATGAAACTATTGCTAAGTTAAAAAGTTTTAATGATGATTTAAATACTAAACTAGAAGTAGCTAGTAAATCTGATTCTTGTGTAGAAATTGTTGAAACTTGTAATAGGTGTAAAGATTTTGACATTGATGCTTGTAGTGATCATTTAGTCTCAATTTCCAAATTAAATGAGGAATTAGCTAGTCTTAATGCCCAACTTAAGACTAGCAAGAATGAATTTGACAAGCTAAAATTTGCAAGGGATGCCTACACGATTGGTAGACACCCCTCAATTAAGGATGGACTTGGCTACAAGAGGGAAGCCAAGAACTTGACAAGCCATAAGGCTCCCATCTCCACCAAGGAGAAAGGGAAGGCCCCTATGGCTAGTAGTGTGCAAAAGAACCATGCCTTTATGTACCATGATAGGAGACAATCTAGAAATGCTTATAGGAATTGTAATGCATATAATGCCATTGATTCTCATGCCATGTTTGCTTCTAGTTCTTCTTATGTGCATGATAGAAATGTTGGTAGGAGAAATGTTGTTCATAATATGCCTAGGAGAAATGTTGTTAATGTTCCTAGGAAAGTAAATGAACCTTCTACAATATATCATGCTTTAAATGCTTCTTTTGCTATTTGTAGAAAGGATAGGAAGATAGTTGCTAGAAAATTAGGGGCAAGATGCAAGGGAGACAAAACTTGCATTTGGGTCCCTAAGGATATTTGTGCTAACCTTGCAGGACCCAACATGAGTTGGGTACCTAAGACCCAAGCCTAAATTTGCCTTGCAGGTTTATGCATCCGGGGGTTCAAGCTGGATTATTGACAGCGGATGCACAAACCATATGACGGGGGAGAAGAAGATGTTCACCTCCTACGTCAAGAATAAAGATTCCCAAGATTCAATAATATTCGGTGATGGGAATCAAGGCAAGGTAAAAGGGTTAGGTAAAATTGCAATCTCAAATGAGCACTCTATCTCTAATGTGTTTTTAGTAGAGTCTCTTGGATATAATTTGCTATCTGTTAGTCAATTATGCAATATGGGATATAACTGTCTATTTACAAATGTAGATGTGTCTGTCTTTAGAAGATGTGATGGTTCACTAGCTTTTAAGGGTGTACTAGACGACAAACTTTACTTAGTTGATTTTGCAAAAGAAGAGGCCGGTCTAGATGCATGCTTAATGGCTAAGACTTGCATGGGCTGGTTGTGGCATCGCCGCTTAGCACATGTGGGGATGAAGAACCTCCACAAGCTTCTAAAGGGAGAACACGTGATAGGTCTAACCAATGTACATTTCGAAAAAGATAGACCTTGTGCAGCTTGTCAAGCAGGGAAACAGGTGGGAGGCTCTCATCACACCAAGAATGTGATGACAACATCAAGACCCCTGGAGCTGCTACATATGGACCTCTTCGGACCCGTCGCCTATCTGAGCATAGGAGGAAGTAAGTATGGTCTAGTTATTGTTGATGACTTTTCCCGCTTCACTTGGGTGTTCTTTTTGCAGGATAAGTCTGAAACCCAAGGGACCCTCAAGCGCTTCCTCAGGAGAGCTCAAAATGAGTTTGAGCTCAAGGTGAAGAAGATAAGGAGCGACAACGGGTCCGAATTCAAGAATCTTCAAGTGGAGGAGTTTCTTGAGGAGGAGGGGATCAAGCACGAGTTCTCCGCTCCCTACACACCTCAGCAAAATGGTGTCGTAGAGAGGAAGAACAGGACACTCATAGATATGGCGAGGACTATGCTCGGAGAGTTCAAGACCCCCGAGTGCTTTTGGTCGGAAGCCGTGAACACGGCTTGCCACACCATCAACAGGCTCTACCTTCACCGCCTCCTCAAGAAGACTTCATATGAGCTGCTGACTGGTAACAAACCCAATGTATCGTACTTTCGTGTATTTGGGAGTAAATGCTACATTCTAGTGAAGAAGGGTAGGAATTCCAAATTTGCTCCCAAAGCCGTAGAAGGGTTTTTATTAGGTTATGATTCAAATACAAAGGCGTATAGGGTCTTCAACAAATCATCGGGTTTGGTTGAAGTCTCTAGCGACGTAGTATTTGATGAGACTAATGGCTCTCCAAGAGAGCAAGTTGTTGATCTTGATGATGAAGATGAAGAAGACGTTCCAACGGCCGCGATACGCACCATGGCGATTGGAGATGTACGGCCTCAGGAACATTTGGAGCAAGATCAACCGTCTTCCTCAACTATGGTGCATCCCCCAACCCAGGATGACGAACAGGTACCTCAAGTAGAGGCGCATGATCAAGGGGGACCACATGATGTTCAAATTGAAGAGGAAGAAGCACCTCAGGCACCTCCAACCCAAGTTCGAGCGACGATCCAAAGGGATCATCCCGTCGACCAAATTTTGGGTGATATTAGCAAGGGAGTAACTACTCGTTCAAGATTAGTTAATTTTTGTGAGCATTACTCTTTTGTCTCTTCTATTGAGCCTTTCAGGGTAAAAGAGGCCTTGCTAGATCCGGACTGGGTGTTGGCCATGCAGGAGGAACTCAACAATTTCAAGCACAATGAAGTTTGGACACTGGTGCCTCGCCCCAAGAAAAATGTTGTGGGAACCAAGTGGGTGTTCCGCAACAAACATGACGAGCACGGGGTGGTGACAAGGAACAAGGCTCGGCTTGTGGCAAAAGGTTATGCCCAAGTCGCAGGTTTGGACTTTGAGGAGACTTTTGCTCCCGTGGCTAGGCTAGAATCAATTCGTATCTTGCTAGCATATTGTCACACCCGGTTTTTAGAAGGTAAACCGAATGCGAACCATGTACGTGCCAGGATCAGTTATTCACGTACACAGCAGTTACATAACATGGACATCATCACACAGTGCTCAAATAGTATTAAAAGGGGGAATAATAGTCGATTACATCATACGTCTGAGACGTCCATATAGTTCTTACAATAAATCAAAGTGCGGAAAAGAAACGTAGATAACACGGCCTTCACAGGCAGCCGACTGGGGGTTGCCGCTAACCCACACCTAGAACTCGTCGTAGTCTTGGAACTCCTGGAAGTCTCCTTCCACAGCTTCATCTTCTCCTGAGCAGTGGTTGCAATGCTGACAACCTGGGGGGGGGGTTTGGTGTGTAGAGCAAGGGTGAGTACACATCAACATACTCAGCAAGTATCCTGTTTGGCTGTAGTGGACTAGCTTTATGTGGGGATAAGTCAAGCAGTTACTTTTAGTTGGTCAGGTTATTACTTACTAGTAGAAAGCCAGGTTTTAACATTAACCCAAGTTATTAACCCAATGTATCCTTTCCAAACGGAAAGAATACCACTTACCAGCACCATAATCATAATCAGAACCATCAATCTCATTGCCACCTGTACCAAAGTATCTCTGATCAAATATCACTAATCTCTGGAGCTCCCTTGGCCGCTCATAACCGCGAGCACGGCTGATATATCAGTTTCATAACACTCTGCAGAGGTTGCGCACTTTACCCACAAGCCGTGATTCCCACTTGCCTCGGGCTGATCAAACCCTTAAACACTACCAAGGTGAATAGGCAGGGTCTCACTACGTAGCCTTTACAAAGATTCCCCGAGGCTGTAGCCGCCCGTTAGGTTTCCTAAATGTACCGCACTCCTCCCCAAGGGACAAATCAACCTTGGCAGAGCGAGCCGCATACACCGAGCCCCATTGACGGCACAACGGCTAAGCGGACTACACCCCGGTTCCTCCAATTATTCAGCTAAGGGCGTCCCATTCCACCCTCATGGTTGCACTGTTTTCCCGGGCGGTCATCCATTGAACAGGTCCTTACGGAGAGGCACTCGAGAAACCGCTCGAGTCCCCTTGAAGGTCACAAATATAATCATAAATAAGAAGGGAAAACAGCGTATCATAGATAATCACATCATGTTCATTGATTAGAGTTGGGCAATAGCATCAGACTAAGCAGTAATAATCCGACCCAAATAGGTAAACAAGGACATGGATAACAAAAGCTAGTCAATCCTTAGGTATAAATGTGTAATGCAGGAGGTGAATTAAAGAATGAATAGGACAGAGATAGGTCAAAGGACACTTGCCTCCACCAACCGACTGCTGCTCAGGGGCTTCTCCTGCGAATTCCTCGGGCTCTTCGACCGGATCATTCTCTATGCGAGCGCAAACATACATACATCCACATATTTAATACAAAAAAACAGTACACCATACAAGGGAACAAGTAAAGCGAATATGCATCGAGTATGATATTTGACATCGCATTTGTTATGGTTAGAAAGAAATGGGAAAGGGTCTCGCAGGGGTTTAAAGTTTATGCACTAATGATTAGTTACAATTGATTCTTAACAAAAGAATTCTGTTATATATATGTACAAATGGGAACCTAATCATTTTTAGTTGATCAACATTGCACGGGATAAACAATTAACTACGTGAATCAATAGCATAACGGAATTTTAAATTAACCTTCCTATTTTCCATAGCATGAACAATGATTAGTCTACTTAAAATACAGTAATTATGATCACAGAAAGTAAATAAAATAAAGTAAAAAAAATAAAAAAAACAGAGGGGGGGGGGGGCGGTTGAACCGGCCCTAGGGGCGGTTGAACTGGCCCTGGGCTGGGCGGCCGAGCTGGGGCGGTCGGGTGGCTGAGCTGGGGCGGGGGCTGGCCGAGCCGGCCGGTTGAACCGGCGGCCAGGCGGCTGAACCGGCCCCGCGCGGGGGGCGCGACCAGGGGGCCAGGCGGGCGGCCGGGGCGCGGGCTGGGGGGCGGCAGCGGCCGGCTGGGGCCGGCCAGCGGCCAGGCGGGCGCGGCTGGGGGGCGGCCGGGGCGGGCTGGGCGCGGCCGAGGGCCGGCCAGTGGCCACGGCGGGCTGGGGGGCGGTGGCCGGCGTGGCCAGGGGGCGCGCGGGGGTGGGGAGAGGAGAGGGGAGGGAGGAGAGGGAGGAGGGGGAGGGGGCTCACCGGCGGGGGGGGGGGGGGGGGTGGCCGACGGCGAGGGCGGCCAGGGGCGGCGGCGGCCTAGGGCAGGGGCGGCTTAGGGCAGGGGCGGCGGTGGGAAGAGAGAGGGAGAGAATGAGGGAGAGGGAGAGGGGATTTTGGGAAAAAAGAAAAAAAAGGGGGGGGGATGGGGGGGGGGCGGCTGGGCCATCTTTGGGCCCAAGAGGGGGCGCCAGGGGCGGCTGGGCCGGCCGGGGTCGGCCCAGGGCGCGGGAGAGAGAGAGAGAGAAAGAGAGAGAAAGAGAGAGAAAGATTATTTCCTGTTTTCGAAATCCGATCTTTCCACATGAATGCAATTGCACTTTCAAAGCAATCAAAAATGCAAGGTTCGGCATGGTGCATCAAATCATAAAGTATTTTAGAGTTTTTCTTTACACGGGAAATCCGAACCGAATCCCGCTAAGACTTTGGAAAAGGTCAAGGTTTAGCGAGGGGAAAAAAGAAAAAGAAAAGGTAACGCCCGAATTTTGGCGAGTAAAGAAAAGAAAAAATTCAACTGCAAAAATTCGGGGCGTTACAAACCTATCCCCCTTAAAAGAATCTCGCCCTCGAGATTCAGGGCTGGCTAGCAAAGAGCTCTGGGTACTTAGCCATCAAATCATCTTCACGCTCCCAGGTTGCTTCTTCCTCAGAGTGGTGACTCCATCTGACTTTGCACATTCTGATGGTCTTCCTTCGGGTGACTCTATCTGCAATCTCAAGAATCTGAGCTGGCTTTTCGACATAGGTCAAGTCCTCCTGGACTTCCAGACCTTCCACTGGCAACTGCTCTTCTGGCACACGCAAGCACTTCTTCAACTGAGACACATGAAAGACATCATGCACAGCAGACAAATTCTCTGGCAGACTGAGCTGATAGGCCACTTCTCCACGCTTTGAGAGGATCTGGTACGGACCAATGTAGCGGGGTGCTAGCTTGCCTTTGATTCCGAACCTTCTGACTCCTCTGATCGGTGACACTTTCAAATAGACGAAGTCTCCGACTTCAAAACTCAGCTCTCTTCTTCTTGTGTCTGCATAGCTTCGCTGCCTCGATTGCGCTATCTTCAGATTCTCTCGGACCATCTTGATGTTCTCTTCGGCTTCAAGCAAAATGTCTGGCCCAAACACTTGCTTCTCTCCAGGCTGATCCCATTGCAACGGAGTTCTACAACTCCTTCCATAAAGCGCTTGAAATGGTGACATCTTCAAACTGGCCTGGTAACTGTTGTTATAGGAAAATTCTGCATAAGGCAATCGCTTGTCCCATCCGGACTGATCTTGCAACGCACAGGCTCTCAACATATCTTCAAGAATTTGATTGGTTCTTTCAGTCTGGCCATCTGTCTGAGGATGATATGCTGAACTGAAATTCAGATGTGTGCCCAAGGCTTCATGCAACTGCTGCCAGAAATGAGAGGTGAACTGCGTTCCTCTGTCTGACACTATCTTCTTTGGCACACCATGAAGACAAACGATCCGAGACATATACAACTCTGCCAATACTGCACTGTTGTAGCTGGTCTTGACAGGTATGAAGTGGGCTGACTTGGTCAAACGGTCCACTACTACCCAAATGGAATCGTAGCCGGCTCGAGTGCGAGGCAATCCGACTATGAAATCCATACCAATTTCATCCCATTTCCACTGAGGGATCTGCAACGGTTGCAACAATCCAGCAGGTCTCTGGTGTTCTGCCTTAATCCTTTGACAACTATCGCACTTAGCCACGTGCTCTGCGATTTCCCTCTTCATTCCATACCACCAGAATTTCTTCTTCAGGTCCTGATACATCTTCTCACTGCCAGGGTGAATCGAATAAGCTGTCTCATGAGCTTCCTTGAGAATCAACTCCCGAATAGACTGGACATTGGGAACACACAAGCGGTCTTTGAACCATATCACGCCTTCTGCATCTTCTCGAAAATCTTTGCCTCTGCCATCTAGAATCAGTCGCCGAATCTCACTGATCTTTTCATCGTTCTTCTGCGCTTCTTTGATTTCTCGCTCCAAGGTAGGTTCCAATTCAACTGTGACTCCTCGCGAATTGTTCAGAAATCCGAGACTCAACCTATCGAACTCCTTGGCCAACTCATAAGGCATCGGACGAGCGACCATCAGATTGACTTGGCTCTTTCTGCTCAAAGCATCTGCCACTACGTTGGCTTTGCCTGGATGGTAATGGATCTCCAACTCATAGTCTTTGATCAACTCTAACCATCTTCGCTGCCTCATGTTCAACTCTGACTGAGGGAATATGTACTTCAGACTCTTGTGATCTGTGTAAACATCGCATTTTTGCCCATACAGATAGTGCCTCCATGTCTTCAGTGCGTGAACCACTGCTGCCAACTCTAGATCATGGATTGGGTAATTCTTCTCATGAACCTTCAACTGTCGGGACGAGTAAGCCACAACTCTTCCCTCCTGCATCAACACGCATCCCAAACCTGTGTAACAAGCATCACAGTACACAGAGAAGGGCTTGTGCACATCAGGCAAGACTAGGACAGGCGCTGTTGTCAACTTCTCTTTCAGCGCTTCAAAGGCCTCTTGACATTTCTGGGTCCACTTGAACTCAACCTTGTTGCCTAGCAACGCTGTCATTGGTTTCGCAATCTTCGAAAACCCTTCAATGAATCGCCGATAATATCCGGCCATTCCAATGAAGCTCTTGATTCCTCGAGCATCCGTTGGCGCTTTCCAGTTCAGAATGTCTGCCACTTTCTTCGGATCCACAGCCAATCCTTCCTTGTTGATTATGTGACCCAAGAACAGGACTTCACTGATCCAGAACTCACACTTGCTCAACTTTGCATACAACTGGTGCTCTCGCAATCTCTGCAATACCATCCTCAAATGATCTGCATGCTCTTCTTCACTTTGAGAATAAATCAGAATGTCATCAATGAATACCACCACAAACTTATCGAGATAATCCATGAATACACTGTTCATCAAATTCATAAAGAACGCTGGTGCATTGGTCAAACCAAAAGACATCACTATGAACTCATACAACCCATACTTGGTAATGAATGCCGTCTTCGGAATGTCCGAAGGTCGGATCCTGAGCTGATGATAACCTGATCTCAGATCAATCTTGGAGAACACACTGGCTCCTCTCAACTGGTCGAACAGATCTTCTATTCTGGGCAAAGGATACTTGTTCTTGATCGTGACTTCATTCAAAGCTCGATAATCGATACACATCCTTTTGGTGCCATCTTTCTTCTCCACAAACAGGACAGGGGCGGCCCAAGGCGAGGTGCTTGGCCGGATGTAACCTTTCTCTGACAGCTCATCAATCTGCTTCTTAAGCTCAACCAACTCTGGTCCGGATATTCTGTAAGCTCTCTTAAAGATAGGGGCGGTTCCAGGAAGAAGCTCTATAGCGAACTCAACTTTCCGCTCTGGTGGCATACCCGGTAAGTCCTTTGGAAACACATCTGGGAATTCAGACACAACCTTGATACTCTCTATTGGGTCTGCTTCACTGCTATCGACAGCCATCTGATAACAACTTCCTTTTTTCGGCTCGGGTGGGACTAACTCGGTCACCACTTCCTCTCCTAGTGGGGACACCAACTTGATTGTCCTTTTATCACAACTGATAACTGCCTGATACTTATCTAGCCAATTCATCCCTAGGATGACATCTATTCCCTGAGTACCCATTACTATAAGGTTAGCGGGAAACGCTATCCCCCTTATTTCCACACTTACATTCAAACATATGCTATCAGCTCGAATTCTACCACCGGCTGAGTCAATTTGAATGGGGGTTGACATGGTAGTAATTGGAAGATTATGTGCTTCTACCCATGATGCAGTAATGAAAGAATGCGTTGCTCCAGTATCAAATAACACTTCTGCAATATGGGAATCGACTGGGAACATACCTACTGTCATGCCGGGAGTCTCCTGAACTGCTTCAGCCTCCAAGTGGTTCAGTCTTCCATGATTATAACGCTGCTGAGGGCGGTTGCCTGCTCCAGACTGAGACGCATTCTGCTTTGCTGGGGCATTGGGGCCTGACTGCTGCTGGGCTGCCTTCTTCGGACATTGCATCACCCAGTGGCCTTGCTCTCCACAGTGGAAACATGCTCTGTTTCCAACCTGAGCTGGTGCTGCCTGATTGCTCTGCTGATTTGCTGGGGCAGGAAGACGAGGTGCCTGCTGATTCTGCCTCTAGAACTGACCTCCTGATTGATTGCTCTGACGGTTCTAGTACTGATGCTGAGGATACTGCCTCTGGAACTGCTGATACTGCTGACGCTGCTGATGCTGCTGAGGTGGACGCTGGTTCTGCCTGAACTGCTGAGGTTGATTGCCTGAAAAACGAGGACGGCTGCTGCTTCCAGGCTGGGGTCCACTGGTCTTGCGCTTACGATCTTCCATCTCCTTACGCTTCCTTTCTGTCATGATTGCTCTATCAATCAGGTGCTGGAATGTCGGGAAAGTATGATTCATCAGCTGATACTGCAGAGGGTCAACCAAGCCTCTCAAGAAACGGTACTGTCGCTTGGCGTCAGTGTTGACATCTTCGGGAGCATAACGAGACAACTGCAGAAACCTGTCTCGATACTCACTGACAGATGATGACCCTTGCTTAAGGGCCAGAAACTCCTCCTTCTTCACTGTCATCAGACCTGCAGGCACATGGTACTGACGAAAGCTACCTCTGAACTCTTCCCAGGTGATGGCATCGGGGTTGGCATGGGTGGCGAGGTAAGACTCCCACCAGGATTGGGCTGCTCCTCTCAACAGACGGGGACCATACAAGACTTTCTCCCTGTCATCACACTGAGCGGTATGCAACTCCCGCTCCACAGTGCGCAGCCAATCTTCAGCATCCATGGGGTCAGAAGAGTGAGCGAACGTTGGGGGATGACCTCTCATGAATTCAGCACGCTTGTCTCTAGGCATCTGAGGCTGGGGTGGTGCTTGCTGCTGTTGCTGCTGCTGCTGCTGAATGGTGGCCAGAGTCTGACCGATGGCCTGAACTGCCTGAGTCTGCATCAGAAACATCTGCTCGATCGACATCGGGGGCGGGGGCGGCAGGTGCTGCTGCTGGGGCACCTCATCCTGCGGGGCGGCTTGCTCCTGCTGAGCACGCCTTCCTCCTCTGCGCCTGTTCTCTGACATCTGCAGAACGCAACCACACATCAGAACTGACCTGGCAAATCTTGCAGCATAAGAAAAGAGTATAGAATTCTCCAACAGCACTGAACAGATGAGCATCTTCACTGATCTCCAACACAGACCACACAGCTTCTCAGATAAAGAGGAAAGTAGAATAAAGGTTTTCCCAACTATATAACTAACTCCATTAACATAATAGGTAAACCAAAATGCAGGGGATACCCACACTCTGGTGACAATCATTACAAAGATCCAAACCAAACATAGTTCATCATGACAAACATAAATGCACAGAATATAGCAAACTACCTTGTCTAACTAAGACTAACTAAGACCGAGACTAACGCTAAGACTGAAGCTTCTATGTATATATATTTCGTATTAATTACAAGATCCAACTCTAACGATCTATGGTTCTAGATTTATCTTGGTCTTGCAGTCGGGATTGCCATAAGACTGGCGTCCACGCCGAGGTGAGCGGTACGGGTGCTGAGTCCCGACGGGAGCGGGGGAACCATCATCCAAGTGACGACGCTCCGCGCGCTCAGCCCGCAGCAGGGCGATCTCAGCACGAGCCCTACTCAGCTCGTCTAATGCATGGTCCAGCTCCGTGTTTAGCACGGCGGCTAGGTTGACTGTGCTGCTCAACCTAGGATTGTCCTCACCAGCAGGTGAAACAATCACACCTCCTGTGCTGCCAGATGGACGGCGGGGGTAATACTTCAGGTCGAGGCCGTCAGCTACCCCACCGAGAACCGAGCAGTAGTGCGAAAGCGCACGCCGTGCAGCATCCTGCATGGCTGCCTCAGCTGAGTCCCGCTCAGAGATAGAATAGTGCTCTGAGCAAGCCTCCGCGCCCTGGAGACTGTTCTCCGGACGGCGCACCAAACAGGTCGCCTCCCAGCGGTCCGGGTAGACCCCGCGACTATGCTGGTAGACCACACAGCGATACTCGATGGACCAAGTACGCCGGTCAAGTGCCCGACGTAGCAGGGTGTCGAGCGCGTCGTGGAAGTGACACCCGCGAGCGGCGTCGCGAGTGATGGGTCGAGCAACCCATCCTTCCGGCTCATGGCTAGCGAGGTCGAGGTCGGTGTCGTGGCTCGAGCTGTCGTCGCCACCTCCGTCGTCTGGGTCTCCTCCAACAGCTACTCCAGAAGCTGGGACGCCCAGTGGTGGTGCAGGGGGCGCCTCCAGGGGAAGCACAGGAGAGCAGCTCCTCACAGACTCTATCTCCTGTTGGAGCGAGAAGGAAGAGCCCTGCTGCTCCTGTCGTCGACGTTCCTGCTCCTCATGCAGGCGGTGGTGCAGTCTCTCCAAGTGGCTGGACTGTCCGGCCACGGGACGGCGAAGCGGACGCTCAGCAAGGCGGGAGGGTAAGAAGGGGATGACGGACTTTCGTGCAGTGTGTCTAAGTCGAGCCATCTACAAAAGACATCGCAAGCACAAGGGTGAGAACAGAATTAATATGACCAGCAAATAATGAATCATAAGTAAATGAAGGATTAGAATAAAACAAAATTTTCAGCAAGGTATAATATATAGTAGAACATAGGTTTGGTCAGTAGGACCAACTTTTGAAGGGATATCAAAGTCAAGGCAGGGACAGAGGTCTATAGTCCTTAGAATGACCATTCTACTCTAGGTTAGCGGTCCTACAGTCAGCACGGCTTTGATACCACTTATGTCACACCCGGTTTTTAGAAGGTAAACCGAATGCGAACCATGTACATGCCAGGATCAGTTATTCACGTACACAGCAGTTACATAACATGGACATCATCACACAGTGCTCAAATAGTATTAAAAGGGGGAATAATAGTCGATTACATCATACGTCTGAGACGTCCATATAGTTCTTACAATAAATCAAAGTGCGGAAAAGAAACGTAGATAACACGGCCTTCACAGGCAGCCGACTGGGGGTTGCCGCTAACCCACACCTAGAACTCGTCGTAGTCTTGGAACTCCTGGAAGTCTCCTTCCACAGCTTCATCTTCTCCTGAGCAGTGGTTGCAATGCTGACAACCTGGGGGGGGGTTTGGTGTGTAGAGCAAGGGTGAGTACACATCAACATACTCAGCAAGTATCCTGTTTGGCTGTAGTGGACTAGCTTTATGTGGGGATAAGTCAAGCAGTTACTTTTAGTTGGTCAGGTTATTACTTACTAGTAGAAAGCCAGGTTTTAACATTAACCCAAGTTATTAACCCAATGTATCCTTTCCAAACGGAAAGAATACCACTTACCAGCACCATAATCATAATCAGAACCATCAATCTCATTGCCACCTGTACCAAAGTATCTCTGATCAAATATCACTAATCTCTGGAGCTCCCTTGGCCGCTCATAACCGCGAGCACGGCTGATATATCAGTTTCATAACACTCTGCAGAGGTTGCGCACTTTACCCACAAGCCGTGATTCCCACTTGCCTCGGGCTGATCAAACCCTTAAACACTACCAAGGTGAATAGGCAGGGTCTCACTACGTAGCCTTTACAAAGATTCCCCGAGGCTGTAGCCGCCCGTTAGGTTTCCTAAATGTACCGCACTCCTCCCCAAGGGACAAATCAACCTTGGCAGAGCGAGCCGCATACACCGAGCCCCATTGACGGCACAACGGCTAAGCGGACTACACCCCGGTTCCTCCAATTATTCAGCTAAGGGCGTCCCATTCCACCCTCATGGTTGCACTGTTTTCCCGGGCGGTCATCCATTGAACAGGTCCTTACGGAGAGGCACTCGAGAAACCGCTCGAGTCCCCTTGAAGGTCACAAATATAATCATAAATAAGAAGGGAAAACAGCGTATCATAGATAATCACATCATGTTCATTGATTAGAGTTGGGCAATAGCATCAGACTAAGCAGTAATAATCCGACCCAAATAGGTAAACAAGGACATGGATAACAAAAGCTAGTCAATCCTTAGGTATAAATGTGTAATGCAGGAGGTGAATTAAAGAATGAATAGGACAGAGATAGGTCAAAGGACACTTGCCTCCACCAACCGACTGCTGCTCAGGGGCTTCTCCTGCGAATTCCTCGGGCTCTTCGACCGGATCGTTCTCTATGCGAGCGCAAACATACATACATCCACATATTTAATACAAAAAAACAGTACACCATACAAGGGAACAAGTAAAGCGAATATGCATCGAGTATGATATTTGACATCGCATTTGTTATGGTTAGAAAGAAATGGGAAAGGGTCTCGCAGGGGTTTAAAGTTTATGCACTAATGATTAGTTACAATTGATTCTTAACAAAAGAATTCTGTTATATATATGTACAAATGGGAACCTAATCATTTTTAGTTGATCAACATTGCACGGGATAAACAATTAACTACGTGAATCAATAGCATAACGGAATTTTAAATTAACCTTCCTATTTTCCATAGCATGAACAATGATTAGTCTACTTAAAATACAGTAATTATGATCACAGAAAGTAAATAAAATAAAGTAAAAAAAATAAAAAAAACAGAGGGGGGGGGCGGTTGAACCGGCCCTAGGGGCGGTTGAACCGGCCCTGGGCTGGGCGGCCGAGCTGGGGCGGTCGGGTGGCTGAGCTGGGGCGGGGGCCGGCCGAGCCGGCCGGTTGAACCGGCGGCCAGGCGGCTGAACCGGCCCCGCGCGGGGGGCGCGGCCAGGGGGCCAGGCGGGCGGCCGGGGCGCGGGCTGGGGGGCGGCAGCGGCCGGCTGGGGCCGGCCAGCGGCTAGGCGGGCGCGGCTGGGGGGCGGCCGGGGCGGGCCAGCGGCGGCCGGGGCGGGCTGGGCGCGGCCGAGGGCCGGCCAGTGGCCACGGCGGGCTGGGGGGCGGTGGCCGGCGTGGCCAGGGGGCGCGCGGGGGTGGGGAGAGGAGAGGGGAGGGAGGAGAGGGAGGAGGGGGAGGGGGCTCACCGGCGGGGGGGGGGGGGGGGGGTGGCCGACGGCGAGGGCGGCCAGGGGCGGCGGCGGCCTAGGGCAGGGGCGGCTTAGGGCAGGGGCGGCGGTGGGAAGAGAGAGGGAGAGAATGAGGGAGAGGGAGAGGGGATTTTGGGAAAAAAGAAAAAAAAAGGGGGGGGGGATGGGGGGGCGGCTGGGCCATCTTTGGGCCCAAGAGGGGGCGCCAGGGGCGGCTGGGCCGGCCGGGGTCGGCCCAGGGCGCGGGAGAGAGAGAGAAAGAGGAGAGAGAAAGAGAGAGAAAGAGAGAGAAAGATTATTTCCTGTTTTCGAAATCCGATCTTTCCACATGAATGCAATTGCACTTTCAAAGCAATCAAAAATGCAAGGTTCGGCATGGTGCATCAAATCATAAAGTATTTTAGAGTTTTTCTTTACACGGGAAATCCGAACCGAATCCCGCTAAGACTTTGGAAAAGGTCAAGGTTTAGCGAGGGGAAAAAAGAAAAAGAAAAGGTAACGCCCGAATTTTGGCGAGTAAAGAAAAGAAAAAATTCAACTGCAAAAATTCGGGGCGTTACACATATGCCGCTCACCATTCCTTCAGGTTGTACCAAATGGATGTGAAGAGCGCTTTCCTCAACGGGCCGATCAAGGAGGAGGTGTACGTGGAGCAACCCCCTGGCTTTGAGGATGAACGGTACCCCGACCACGTGTGTAAGCTCTCTAAGACGCTCTATGGACTTAAGCAAGCCCCAAGAGCATGGTATGAATGCCTTAGAGACTTTTTAATTGCTAATGCTTTCAAGGTCGGGAAAGCCGATCCAACTCTTTTTACTAAGACTTGCGATGGTGATCTTTTTGTGTGCCAAATTTATGTCGATGACATAATATTTGGCTCTACTAACCAAAAGTCTTGTGAAGAGTTTAGCAGGGTGATGACGCAGAAATTCGAGATGTCGATGATGGGCGAGTTGAACTACTTCCTTGGGTTTCAAGTGAAGCAACTCAAGGACGGCACTTTCATCTCCCAAACGAAGTACACACAAGACTTGCTAAAGCGGTTTGGGATGAAGGACGCCAAGCCCGCAAAGACGCCAATGGGAACTGACGGACACACCGACCTCAACAAAGGTGGTAAGTCCGTTGATCAAAAAGCATACCGGTCCATGATAGGTTCTTTGCTTTATTTATGTGCTAGTAGACCGGATATTATGCTTAGCGTATGCATGTGTGCTAGATTTCAATCCGATCCTAAGGAGTGTCACTTAGTGGCTGTGAAGCAAATTCTTAGATATTTAGTCGCTACGCCTTGCTTCGGGATCTGGTATCCAAAGGGGTCTAACTTTGACTTAATTGGGTACTCGGATTCTGACTATGCTGGATGTAAGGTCGATAGGAAGAGTACATCGGGGAAGTGCCAATTCTTAGGAAGGTCCCTGGTGTCATGGAACTCTAAGAAACAAACCTCCGTTGCCCAATCCACCACTGAGGCCGAGTACGTTGCCACAGGACAGTGTTGTGCGCAACTACTTTGGATGAGGCAAACCCTCAGGGACTTTGGCTACAATCTGAGCAAAGTCCCACTCCTATGTGATAATGAGAGTGCTATCCGAATAGCGGAAAATCCTGTTGAGCACAGCCGCACAAAGCACATTGATATCCGGCATCACTTTTTGAGAGACCACGAGCAAAAGGGAGATATCGAAGTGTTTCATGTTAGCACCGAGAACCAGCTAGCCGATATCTTTACCAAGCCTCTAGATGAGAAGACCTTTTGCAGGCTGCGTAGTGAGCTCAATATCTTAGATTCGCGGAACTTGGATTGAATTGTAGCATATATGTGTTTATGCCTTTGATCATGTTCATTCTGCATTCTGTTGCTTATTGTGGTGCTCAAGTTGTACAAACACTCCCTGGACCTCACAAGTCCTTTTTGCAAGTGATGCACGTATTTAGGGGGAGCTGTGCTACAACTTGACCCTTTGAGACTAACCATGTACTTGAGTTTGGTTGTTTTAGTCTCCAAGGAGAATTGAAAGGGAAAAGGTGGACTTGGACCATGCAAGACTTCCACTGCACTCCGATGAGAAAGAGTAACTTTTCCAAGTTCATCTTTATACTCCTATTGCCTTTGTGTTCTTATTTGAAAATTTTGGTGAGGCAATGGGGTTAAAGGGCCAAGATTGATCCCGTTTTGGTGCTTGATGCCAAAGGGGGAGAAAATAAAGGCCAAAGCAATAAATGGATCAGCTACCACTTGAGAAATTTTGAAAATAGTAGATTAGAGCTTTTGGTTTGTCAAAACTCTTTTATTGTCTTTTATGTCAAAAGTTGGCCTCTTGTGGGGAGAAGTGTTGATTATGGGAAAAGGGGGAGTTTTTGAAATCCTTGATCAAATTTCTTTGGAAAACCTCTCTTTATGTCTCTACAAGTGGTTTTGACTTAGAGATAGGAATTTGAGTTTGATTTGCAAAAACAAACCAAGTGGTGGCATAGAGTGATCCATATATGTCAAATTGAATCAAAACAATTTTGAGTTCTAATTTGAATTGTTTGTGTACTTGTTCTACTTGCTTTATGTTGTGTTGGCATAAATCACCAAAAAGGGGGAGATTGAAAGGGAAATGTGCCCTTGGGCCATTTCTAGGTGTTTTGGTGATTTAGTGTCCAACACAAGTGCCTAAGTGTAAAGAGGTGGATAAACAACAAATCAAGGATAATGGTATGTTTCTCAGACTTAGTACATTGTTTTATGGACTAATGTATTGTGTCTAAGTGCTGGAAACAGGAAAAATCCAATTGGAAATGTCTTGGCTCGAGCAGCCAAGAATCTGCTGAGTCTGGGAGCACCGGACTGTCCGGTGGTGCACCGGACAGTGTCCGGTGCGCCAGGCTGGTTCGCGCGAACTGGCCGCTCTCGGGAATTCACCGGCGACGTACGGCTATAATTCACTGGACTGTCCGGTGAGCCAACGGTCGGCCGCGCGATCTGCGCGGGACACGTGGCCGAGCCAACGGCTAGAAGGGGGCACCGGACTGTCCGGTGTGCACCGGACATGTCCGGTGCGCCAACGGCTCTCAGGCTGCCAACGGTCAGCTTCGCTATTTAAGGAAGGAAATCGGGCACCGGACAGTGTCCGGTGTGCACCGGACTGTCCGGTGCGCCAGTCGACAGAAGGCAAGATCAGCCTTCCAAGATTGCTCCCAACGGCTCCTAGCTGCCTTGGGGCTATAAAAGGGACCCCTTGGCACATGGAGGAGTACACCAAGCATCTCCACAACATTTCTAAGCACCAAGACATCGATTTCGCGCATTCGTTTCATTGTGATAGCATATAGAGCTCTTGTGGAGTTGTGAACTCATTGAGTCGTGTTGCGAGCTCTTGTTGCGATTTGTGTGCGTGTTGACACTCTGATTCTTGTGTCTTGTGTGCGTTGCTAATCCCTCCCTTGCTCCGTGTTCTTTGTGATTTTCAAGTGTAAGGGCGAGAGGCTCCAAGTTGTGGAGATTCCTCGCAAACGGGATTGAGATAAAGCAAGCAAAACACCGTGGTATTCAAGTGGGTCTTTGGACCGCTTGAGAGGGGTTGATTGCAACCCTCGTCCGTTGGGACGCCACAATGTGGAGTAGGAAAGCGTTGGTCTTGGCCGAACCACGGGATAACCACCGTGCCATCTCTGTGATTGATCCTTGTTTGTTATTGTGTTTTTGTTGAGGATTTCTCTTTAGCCACTTGGCAATTATTGTGCTAACAATTAACCAAGTTTTTGTGGCTATAAGTTTTTGAAGTTTTACAGGATCACCTATTCACCCCCCCTCTAGGTGCTCTCAGGTAGTATCTTCATCAAGACCCGGTTCCTACATATTAAAGGATATGGACAGCAACGACATCCCTAGATCGTGGAACGCGGATGAGCTTCGGCGATATTATGTTTAGCTTGATGTAATTTTTTCTATTCCTTTTTTCTGGCACCCTTTTCCTTTCCAAAGGGGGAGAAAGGTTTTTAATGGGGCCACAACATGTAATTTTCCTTATTTCAATTCTATAAGAATGATATCTCCCAAAAATGTAAATGTAAATACAAAGGAAAAAGAAAAGAAAACAGGGAAAAGCTCAAAAGTCGTTCCTAAGGAAATGCAGAGCTTACAGCGAAAAGTCAACGCTGATTCCCCGAAAGTAAAAGGCGAAGAAGCTCCTAAGGGAGGCTTACAGCGAAAAATAAACGCTGATTCCGCTGAAAGTAAAAGGCGAAGAAGCTCCCAAGGGAGGCTTACAGCGAAAAATAAACGCTGATTCCGCTGAAAGTAAAAGGCGAAGAAGCTCCCAAGGGAGGCTTAGAGCGAAAAGTCAACGCTGATACACCGAAAAGTAAACGGTGAAGCCGAAAAGTAAACGGCAAAAAGATTCGAATCGTTCCTAACGGGATGAAAGGGCTGTGATCATGATTTTTGAACATGTGTCTCAATATTCATTTGCACAATACATTCCATCATGTCATTTGCATTCATAAACATTAATTTAGACATATATAGAATCATCATCATACCACACGAAAAAGACAGGTGCTTCGGCAATGAGAAAAGACTTCGAAGGAAATTTTTTTATGCTTCGTTGTGTACGAAAAGAAGGGAAGGTGTTTTTTGCCTTCGGCTCAAAAGAGGAGTTTCGTCCACAGCAAAGCAGATTGGATGAAGATAACGGAAACAAAATATATTACAAGGTATGTACAAATTTACATGAGTTGTTCCATAATTATATTACAAAAGTCTCTCCAGAATTTTTGCAGGAAAGTATGGTGAAGCAACTATCAAGCTTCAGGCTAGATTTCGTCAAAACTTTAGCTTCGTCATACTTCAGCTTCGTCATCCTGCGTATATCAAAGATCAGAATAAGAAAGGTGCAAATTTCAAGGAGAAGGTAGAAGTAACAAATATAAGTTTCTTACCGGCTTAAGATGACTTCGAGCTTCGTCACCTGCCATTTTTCGCCCCCCATTTACCCAGATCTGGGTCATGAATATATTTCCAATGCTTCGGGCCAGGCTTGGGATATCTATCAGATCTGACGCTGATAAGCCGAAGTTTGGTCTATTCACAATATTTCCATGCGTACAGCCGGCCTTCAGAAAAGCGGCAGCTGTGCCCCGAGAAGCTACCATGGCACAGAAGTCGGCGTGCCCACCAATAACTTCGTCAAGAGCATCAACCACGCCTTCAATATATTCTAATGTGCTGGGCAGGTTTGCAGCCGAAGGTGTAAATTTTTCAGAGCTGGCTCCGATAGAATGAAACACATCCTTCAGCCGCTGCACGCATCGGCTGCCGAAGCTTAGGCATTTCTCTTGAAGTTCTTTCAAGGATGTTTGTAGATTTGAATTTTTATCCATCTCAGTTTTAAGACTTGTTTCAAGGTGTTTCTTTTCCTGCTCAAATTTTTCTGATTGTTTAAGCAATTCATTCTTTAAGCTATCATTCTCGGCTTGGACTTCAGCCAAGGAGCCTTCCATAGACTGAATAACAAAGTTCTTCTTTTCCAATGCACCTTCGTGCTCTTTAGCCATGATTTCAAAATCTTGGATGGCGAAGTCCTTCTTTTTCAGAGTAGCTTCGTAATTTTCAACTTTTTCTTCCAAATCTTTGATGATAACCTTGTTCTTCTCCTCTTCGAGATCTTGTTGCATTTTTAGAACCTTACTTAATAGTATACTCTGTCAAAACAGTCTTCATTAGAAAACGACCTAAAAATTAATAATAATAAAATGGTGATAATGTTTTTTACCTTAAAATTAGCATAAAGCAAGCTTCCAGCGATATGGTGTCGCTGGTAGCGGCAGAGGTCCGCTTCTAGCTTCGGCAGGCCAATGCTTTTCGAGAGGGTTCTAATAATTTTAGCCTCGCTGCGGTTTCGAAGACATCTCAGTTTCCCTTCGTTAACTCCACCAAATAGCATAGCCCCAGGCTTATATCCACAGGATATGGCATATTTTTTAAGCTCTTCTTTTTCATCATTTGTTAATTCTTGTCCAAGTAAATCCTGAAATTTAAAATCTCCTTCTTCCAAAACGTCTTCAACTTGCTTTTTCTCCTTTTCAGTAGCTGCGCTTGCCGCGACCGCAACAACTTCTTCTTCAGCCATTTTCAGGAGTATATTATCAATAACTTCAAGTGTGTCTTCTAGGTTCAGATCTTCTGTGGCCCCGGCAGTTTCGGCTCCGCCGGTTTCAGCTTCGGGAGTTTCCACTCTGGTGGCTTCGGCTGCGGCACCTTTGGCAGTTTCGGCGGTCTTGGCAACAACAATTTTTGATACCGATGTCGGTGACGGTGTCCCATGGATCACATCTGTCACTTGAATGATTCTTCGTTTTTTCGGCTTCGCAGGACTTTCTACTGCCGAAGTCTCTTTGTCCTTCTGAAAAAACTTTGTCAGTTCCGGTGCCAGCGGACTTAGCTTGACAGGCAAAGATTCAGTCATTACCTTCAAAATTTCTTCCACTTCGGCAGCAGAAGGTGCCACAGACACTTCTTCATCTCGGGCCAATATCTCTGGTTCTGGAGATGCTGGCTTCGGAGATGCAGGCTTCGGAGACGCAACTTTTCTCTTTCTTGGAGCAATTGCTTTCGGCTCAAGTTTTTCTTTCTTCTTTTCTGGTTGATCTTTGTCGTCTTTAGTTAAAATGCTGGCCACTCGTTTTCTTTTCTGTCCTTCGGCACCCTTGTCTAGCCGCTCGTAGTCAGGGTATTCAAAACCTATAGCATCAAGCACTCTATTTAGCCTTCGTTTCGGCCGAGTGCCGAAGGCTGCTGCCATCAATTGATCTTCTTTTTTAGAATAATTTCCAAGAATTTTAGTACTCATTACTTCAATTGTTTCGAACCATTTTTGGCAGGGTTCTTTAAAATATTTCTTGAACTTGTAATGGTAGGGCAGGCGGACAAGTTCTCCTTCTTTCTTCTCTTTTTTGAGCTTCGGCATAGCCCATTCCTTCATAGTTGGAAAAATTTTGAACGACAGAAATTCCTGCACAAGGTCTCTAGTGCCAATGTGCTCAGCAATAATCCTGAATTCAGCCAACGCGATTTGAGTTGGACCTTCTGGTGTCATATTGCAGTGGGGTCTGGTCTCTCCGAATATCAATTCAAGCGGGCTCTGTACTAGCTTCTCCTTGTCATCATCAACTTTGACGTAGAACCATTTTGACTTCCAGCCTGCCGGCCACTTGCTTCGATAACTGATTACAGGAAACTTCGTAGTCTTCCGATAGGCAAAATTATAACAACCAAAATTTTCATGTAACCCATCTTTTCTGACCTTAGTTTGATAATGTAGCTCGTGTACCCGGCAGAAACCTTCGGCAAATGGCTCCACCCCCTGGCTTCGGAGAGCCCAAATATAAACACTAAGCCTAACAATAGCATTAGGAGTTAATTGATGAAAATAGATACCAAACTTTTTTAGCACATCGGCAATCATCCTATTCAAAGGAAATCTCAAACCAGCTTTGAGGAAACTCTTGAAAATCACTATTTCATCCTTCTCTGGCTTCGGGGTAGTTTCCTCTCCTCCGAAGCGAATCAACTTCTTCTCATCTTCGCTAAAGTAGCCCGATTTTACCATCTTCGGGAAATCAGCCTTGGAGATTGTTGACTTTCCGAAGTCCAGGTGGCTAGGCTTGCTTGGTATCGCGATAGTGTGATCATCTTCAGAATCAGTCTCTTCAATATCTGCTTGTTCTGCTTCGGCAGCAGGGGCGATCTCCGATGTCACCAGGTGAATTCGCCTCATCGCTTCCGAGATAGGGACAGTTTCCGCAGCTTCGGCTTCGTTTCCTTCGCGCTCAGCCCTAGCAGTAGAGCGCACTCTGGCCATTTGATTTTGAGCATCTTGAAAATTGCTCAGAAATTAATAACCTCTTTCCCGAAGCCCTTCTTCTAACGAAGCAGACGCCAAACTAGAGCTTCGTTCGAATGCGAAAGTCAAGCTTCGGCTATGGTTAAAAATTTTGGCAGCAAAACAGTGCAGTAGCAATGAATGCTGTGGTAACTTCACACCTACCCGTTTGTTTATATAGTGTTGCAGGAAGGAAGGTGAATCGTCGGGATTTTTACACCAAGCAAACGATTTCTCGCACCCGCTGAACAGTGGACCGCAAAAACCAGAATAGTGAACCCGCATGGTGGAATCACTACGCGCTCAAAAATTGTATCGTTTCTCGACAACGAGCTCAGGGAAGGTGTTTTTCGGACCTTCGGCTTCCTGAAGCCTAAGAGACTTTTTTCACGAATCAAGCTCATTACGAAAAACGATCTAGCACCGTGAAGGGGCTACTGTTGGGACCACGCTTCGTCGCCGAAGGTCCTGCAGAAAGAAACAGCTTCGGCTGAAGCTGCTTGTACGTGACGTCGAAGGCATCATTCATGAAGCTTCGGTATTATAACATATCCGAAGATGAAGGGTCGAACCGACTTAAAGATGGAATGACCTTTTAGCTCATAGGGGTCTGAGTCATTGTTGTAAACTTTTATGAGGGGCATGATTGTAATTCTTCACAGGCTGTGTCCTGTGCCTATAAATAGTGAACAGTATTCCTTCACTGTTCACGGATTCCGATAATTGCAATCCGATCACTCGGAAATTGTCATTTGTCAAGGCAAAGGTATAAATGTATTCATATATTATGTTCAAACATCTAAGATTTACAAAATGTATAAATGATGTCATTTATTTTCAATTTACTTATCTTTAATACTTTATATCCTGCGTTATCTCGTATTACTTTTAAGAGTTTAATTACGAAGGTACTACCTTCGTAATTCCATCATTGTAACCTTCGTCCGAAGTTCAGTAAATCCTTGGGGAAATAATGCTTCAGCGGACGAAGGACATCGATATTTAACATTTTATGTTGCCTTGTTCTTAATTCATAGTGTTGGGGGCCTTCGTCCTCCGAAGGTCCTCAAAAACATGATTTGACAATGTTTTCCAAGTGGATTATGTGAACAGGTATCTTCGGACTCAGAATTATGAACATGAAGTACGGTCAGGACGAAGCCTGAACCAGACGAAGGACGGGCTGATTACCAAGCTCCACGAAGGATGGTGCACAGCCGAAGCTGTGCGCAGGGAAGCTTCGTCGCGATAGCAGAGAGGGGAACCGACTTAAAGATGAAAAGACTACTTGGGCCTTGACAGATTTCCATAAGTCATTGGCAAATGTAATGGACATGAATGTAATTTTACGTGGGCTGCGTCCCGCGTCTATAAATAGATGAACAGTACTCCCGTACTGTTCACGCTGACTTGGCATTTGCTTTTGCGTCATCCTTGTACTTTTGTCTTCTTGCAATCCGAAGGTACACTTGTAATTTGAAGTCATTTCTATTGTTATACGATAATAAAATAGAAATGACATGATAATAAAGTTTAAATGTTTATATTACTTTTAATGTTGCTCATAAGTCCTTCGTCGTAACTTATCGCACTTACGAAGGTATATTATTTATGACCTTCGTCCGGAACACATTATATCCTGAAGGGAAATAATGTGTTGTGGGACGAAGGACCTTATCATTTAACACTTTTTATGTTGCCTTGTTCTTAATCCGAAGCATTTGAGAACAAGTCACCAACATTGGCGCCCACCTCCGGTGAACTCACCTCCACTTTGAGTTTTTTGAACACCTTCGGAAGCCATAGACCCTCGCTATGGCGCCGAAGAAAGCTTCAGCGACTGGAGCTGCAGCACTGCAACCGCTGGACCCCAACCAGGAGACCGTCTCTCTTCGGGAGGCCCGAAGCCAGAAGAGGAAGGCCGTCAGCCCGACGCTTCAGGAGGATGAACTAGACCAAGAGATCAGGGATATGGAGATGCTTCATCAACAGGTGCAGAGGAAGAAGGAAAAGATGGCCAGGCTAGCTGAGCTGCAGAGGCAGATAGACGAAGCTTCTGAAGAAGTTCGCCATCTTACTCACGATGAGCAGAACAGAAGGCCTCAACAAAAAGACCTTCATCAGGAGGGCTTCTTCAACGAAGATGACTGGTATGACAATTTCCATCATGGAAATTTTGTTTTCGATGATGCTTCTCCCCTGTCCGCTAAGCTGCAGGCTACACCTTGGCCTCCATCCTACAAGCCACCCCAGCTTCCCATGTTCGATGGTCATTCAGACCCGAAGCAGTTTTTGATGAGCTATGAAGCAACAGTGTCTTCGTATGGTGGCAATGCTGCAGTCATGGCAAAGTCTTTTGTTATGGCTGTCAGGAGTGTTGCTCAGACCTGGTATTCCTCCCTTCGACCAGGAACGATTACTTCATGGCAAAAGCTGAAGGATATGTTGCTAACTAGCTTTCAAGGGTTTCAGACGAAGCCGGTTACTGCTCAAGCCTTGTTTCAGTGCACTCAGGATCATGAAGAATACCTTCAGGCGTATGTCAGAAGGTTCTTACGTTTGAGGGTGCAGGCACCAACGGTGCCCAATGAAATTGTTATCGAAGCCATGATCAAGGGGCTCCGACCTGGACCTTCAGCTCAATACTTCGCCAGGAAGCCTCCTCAGACTTTGGAGAAGCTGTTCCAGAAGATGGATGAGTACATTCGTGCCGACAATGATTTTCGCCAAAGAAGGGAGGAGGCTTTCAGATTTTTTGAAATGACCAGGGGCTTCGGAGGAAGATTTTATCCGAGGCATGTCAGGTCCATCCACAACTCTACTCAAAATGATGATAAGGGGAGTCAGCAGAACAGGCCGCAGTGCTCCTCACAGGCTTCGGGGCAACAGCAAAGTTTCTTCCGGCCACCAGCTCCAAGAGGCAGAGGCGCCAGGGGCTTCGGCGGAAGATTTGGAGATCAACCAAGGAAACTGTTTTGCTTGTTCAGTGGAGAAAACAAGGGCCATACCACTAGGACGTGCCATGTTACAATCCAGAAGCAAAAGGAAATAGCCGAAGCTGCAGCTCAACAAGCTCAGCCGAAGCAGGTCATGCATACTGCTTCGTATCATCCGCCTTACATCCCACAATACATAGACAACCACCCTGCAGCTTCTGTAGCTTCGGCAAGTCAACCTCAAGCTTCCTGGCAACAGCCTCCGCCTCCACCTCCATTGCAACAAGGTCAACAGCCAGAAGGGAGTCAATATGCCCCACACCAAAGGGACTTCAGAGAACAATCCGAAGCTCGCACAGTCAACAGCACTGTGCCAGAGTCGAAGCACATTTATTGACACATATCCTACCTTTGATAGCAGTCTTTTTTATTCAGTTCTATTTTCTGTGTAACAAAGAACATTGTTAGTTTTCATGTAATAATTTCGATGTTTCCCACGAGGAAAACCCATTTTCTCCACAGGCTTAAGTTGCTGAAGCTTAAAAAATTTTGCGTTAACAAGGAGGACCTTCGAATTATTAAAAATCCTTCGAAGCAACAGAAAGTCGTTCTAAGGAACGCAGAGTAAGTTGATGAAGTCACAAAAAGCCGTTCCAAAGGGAGCGCAGTGTAAGTTTTCTGCTCAAAAGTCGTTCCAAAGGGAATGCAGAGCTTACAGCGAAAAGTCAACGCTGATACCGCCTAAGTAAAAGGCGAAGAAGCTCAAAAGACGTTCCTAAGGGAATGCAGAGCTTACAGCGAAAAGTCAACGCTGATACCGCCTAAGTAAAAGGCGAAGAAGCTCCAAAGACGTTCCTAAGGGAATGCAGAGCTTACAGTAAAAGATTGTGTGTTTCACGGGGATATGTGTGTATCTTCGGAATCAAATTCATCTACATAACATAACATCATCACATCATTTTGTATAGCATAAGCATCATACATCATATTGCATATGGCAAAAGAAGGGAGGACAGTATTAACCTTCGGAAGAGTGCTTTGAGAAAGTAAAAATCTTCGGAATATAGCTTCGGAAAATGCTCTCACGAAGTTTGGATATTTTTCATCAGAGTGCTACGGGTTTTGTGACGCATAAAAGTTTTTCTATCTTCACGAAGCATGAAAAGAAGGGAAGGTGTTTTTTTTCGCCGAAGGCTTAAAAACGGTACGTTTGTAAAGTTTCATGCATCGTAAAGAATTGAATAATGAAAAGAAACTTATATATTAGATTCAAATGTACAAAATATTACATAGATCACATTTCAAATGTTCTTTCTAATGCCATCTAGTCTTCTCTTAGTACTACTTCGGCAGCCTCATTTAGAAGTTGTTCAACAACTTTATCCATGATAGCTTCGGCCATTTGTTTAATTTCGTCATCCTCTTTCGTGTGAGGGTCAGCAGACGATCCAGTAGGTTCTGAGGGAAGGGAATATGTCTACATTACTATCACAAACCTCGAACAAAGTTTGAAATAAAAATTACAGCACAACAAGAACGACTAATTAATACCTATTTGCCCTTCGGGTTCTGTACTTTTTTCGGTAACTTCTGTCACTTTCCTAGCATCATGGATGCCTTTTTCACTCCTTTGAATAATTTCTTGCGCCATTTCTTGGCCGCCGTTGTCCCAGATATCAGTAAAGAATTTACCGCCAACCATGCTTGCTTCGGTCGAGGGATCTTTGATGTCTTCAGAGGACAGGGCAGCTTCGGACTGAGCTAAGGATTTTATATGCTCGCAACCTTTCTTCTCTAAAACAGCAGCAACTCCTCTGGCGCCTGAAAAAGCGCAGATGTCACCGCGGCTGCTCAGGATTTCCTCGAAGGCTTCTGCTTCGTGACTGATCCAGTCCAGTGGATCTTCGGGATTGCCTCTTGAAAAATTCTCTTCACTAGAAAAGGCGCCAACGCTGGCGAAGCTGGATTTTATCTTTTTGACGCATTCTATAGATTTAACATAGCATTTCCTCTGGGATGCACGAAGCTCCTTAACACTTAACTCTAAATGATTGACCAAATGATCACTAAGCTCTCGTTTTGTTTCCTCAAGCACACGTTCCTCTTTAGCTCTAGCTAGCTGTTTCTGAAGATCTTTAATTTCACGTTTTTGGGCTTCGGCCTGGACTTTTGAAGCAGCTTCGTTCTTCTTTACCTTATCTACCAGTGTAAGCAGAATTTTATCCTTTTCCAGAGCTTCGTTTCTCAGTTTAATAACTTCTGATCGAAGGTTGTTGAACGCAATTTCATAACTCTCATCTTCGGCACTCTTTTGTGCTCTTAATGCGTTGCTTAGGATTAAACCCTATATGTAAAAAACTTGGTATAAGAATAAAAGCATGAGTTACGAATTAAAAAAATTTTCAAGCGCTTAATTCCCATACCTTTAGGCTATTGTACGCAAGACTGTCCGCGAGATCCTCCTTCGTCATAGCACATAATCCAGCTTCGAGCTTCGGGAAACCCATACTTCTAGCCATCTCCCGGCAGACAGATAATTCTTTATTATCAGGGAGGCAGTATAGGAAGTCATCTTCATTTGTCCCATTGAACACTACTGCCCCCTTCGGATACTTTAACTCTCTAGCATAGTGATTGGCTTCATAAGTCTCTTCTTCAGATAATTTCTTCCCCGAAGCATGTCGCACGATGTAATCGCATATGCTGGAAGGAGCTTCGGGGGCGGCAGTGTCAATTTCTTCAACCAAAACTGGTTCTGATATTTTCTCGGTTTCCAAAGATTGTTCTTTGGTGGGCTCTGAAGGCCCAGCTTCAGCTTCAGCTTGTTGCTTCGAAGCTTCAGTAGACGCTTCAGCAGGTTCAACAGTCTTCTTTGGAGTTGTGCTTGAAGACTTAATTGTCTCCAAGACATCTAGTACGTTCACCATTCTTTTTCTTTTTGGGGTCACCAATGGGCCCTTTTGATTTTTTATTGTTTCGACATTTGCTGAAGGACTTAAGATTTCCGATATTTTTGGCTCTTCAATCTTCGGTTTTTCTGCTTTTTCTGCTGAAGGCGCTTCAGTTTTCTCTTCTATCTTCGGCACTGGAGCTGGTTCTGTAGCTTCAGAGGCCAAAGAGACTTCACCAATAAATTCTGGCACTATGGCCGGCTCAATAAAACGCGCTCGGTGGGTGAGCACCTTCATCTTTTTCCTTTGCGGCGCTGGCTCGCTAGTGGCACTCGTGGTAGCTTCTGTCGCAGGAGAAGTATTTTTTCTTTTGTGACCCAATACCGGATAGTGATAGTCAGGGTAGACAAACCCGACTGCGTCAAATACCCGGTTGAGCCTTTTCTTCTTTCGGCCTCCGAAGGCTGCTGATAACGCAGTGTTCTCGGCCTTCGAATATGCCCCAAGCAGTTCGTCACTTAATGTTTCAATGCTTTTCAACCAGTCGTCATCAGGTTCAACAAACTTATCCCCGTATTTGAATGTGTATTTCAGTCTGACTAGTCCGCCTTCGTCGGACTCTTTGATGGTCTCCTTCGGCATTTCCCACTTTCCTGCAAGTGGCCACACTCTGAAGGCAATATGCTCTTGGACCAAGTCCCTTGTCCCAATGAAAGAGCAGATTACGCCGAAGGCTCTTTGGCATTCCTCGGCTGCTTCATCCATTTCAACCTTCGGCCTTCGAAGTCCGAAGCGTTGCCAGATGGGGCGCATAATAATACTCTTAACATCTTCCTGCGCTGTTAAGTCATTCTTTACATAGAACCACTCTGTCATCCAGGCTCCGGGCCACCTCTTCTGAAAGGTTGGCACAGGGCGGCTTGACCCGGAGCGGGCACCGAAGCTGTAACACCCAAAGTTGTTGTGATATTGTTCTTTCCCCCAGGGCTTCGTCTCATATAATAATTCATGAATGTTGCAAAAGCTTTTAGCATTTGGTTCTAAACCTTGGCTTTTCGCAGCCCAGACAAACAACCCCATTCTCATGATAGCTTCGGGAGTAATTTGATGAAGGTAGACTTGAAATGTCTTCAGGACTTCGACAACAAAGCTGCTTAAGGGGAATCGAAGCCCAACCTTGAGAAAGCTTCGGAAGATTACGACTTCATCTTCTTCGGGAGTGGGAGAAGTTTTTTCTCCAGCATCAGCCCTCACAATAGATATATCTCGAAAATATCTCCCTCTCATATTGTCAATGTGACTCTACTTAATAGTGGTTTTCCCGAAAACCGTGTGACTTGGCCGCCATGGTCGATCTTCGGACTCTTCCCCACCACTTTCTACATCATAACTGTCGCTGTCACCAGTATCTTCGGATAAACCTTCAAGAATCTCCTTGGTGATTTTCTCCGTATTAGTCTCCGCCATCGCTATAAGGAACCCCAAGTTCTTCTCTTCGTCGAGACTCAGCTTCGTCTCAGCAGGGATCTTCTTACCTTCAGACATCTTCGGAAACGCTAAAAAACTGTTTTCAAGGCCGAAGCTTCAAAATCAAAAGATCAGCAAATCTTAGTGCACAAGAGCTAAAAATTTAGTGGGCGGAAGCAGATGGCAAGTGTGCGTACCAAATGAGTTTGCGGTATGATCTTATTTATACGCCCAGGGCGTTGAAAATTGAAAGACCCCGCTTGTCAGTGAATGTTGCTATTCTAGCAGAGGGAAGGTGTTTTTTCGGACCTTCGGCTCAAGGCCTTCGTCCATATCGCAATCTGAATTTATCATTAACAAATTAATATTGCGAGGGGCTACTGTTGGGGGCCTCCGTCCTCCGAAGGTCCTCAAAAACATGATTTGACAATGTTTTCCAAGTGGATTATGTGAACAGGTATCTTCGGACTCAGAATTATGAACATGAAGTACGGTCAGGACGAAGCCTGAACCAGACGAAGGACGGGCTGATTACCAAGCTCCACGAAGGATGGTGCACAGCCGAAGCTGTGCGCAGGGAAGCTTCGTCGCGATAGCAGAGAGGGGAACCGACTTAAAGATGAAAAGACTACTTGGGCCTTGACAGATTTCCATAAGTCATTGGCAAATGTAATGGACATGAATGTAATTTTACGTGGGCTGCGTCCCGCGTCTATAAATAGATGAACAGTACTCCCGTACTGTTCACGCTGACTTGGCATTTGCTTTTGCGTCATCCTTGTACTTTTGTCTTCTTGCAATCCGAAGGTACACTTGTAATTTGAAGTCATTTCTATTGTTATACGATAATAAAATAGAAATGACATGATAATAAAGTTTAAATGTTTATATTACTTTTAATGTTGCTCATAAGTCCTTCGTCGTAACTTATCGCACTTACGAAGGTATATTATTTATGACCTTCGTCCGGAACACATTATATCCTGAAGGGAAATAATGTGTTGTGGGACGAAGGACCTTATCATTTAACACTTTTTATGTTGCCTTGTTCTTAATCCGAAGCATTTGAGAACAAGTCACCAACACATAGCATTTGAGAGCACGTCCCCAATATATATATATATATATATATATATATATATATATATATATATATATATATATATATACTAGGTGTGTGACCGTGCGTTGCAACGGGAACATATAATATTATAATAACTTATATAAAAATGTGTTATATTGTTATGAGAAGATTTTGTAATCCATTGGTGATCCTGGCTATACATATAAATTTTGTTGTTTTAATCTACCTGTTTCACCACTACATTGCAACCATCAATATCATGCAGACCTATATATATGATAGTTAGGTGTATGTGCGTTGCAACGACTCACAAATCTATTACTACTCTATAAGACCCTATTGTAGGCGTCCCACTCGATGGCCTTGGCTGTGCTGCACGCCACACTTGGGCCGCCAGGTACCGTCAGGATAGCATATTTCTGTATGGCCAATGATTTAGTAATATATTTACATGTTAGTTGATAATGTCTACTGGCTGAAGAATGCCCCTCCATCCTCCTAAAATTAGTAAAGGGTTTAGATCTTGATTTTTATGTCTATATTCAAATAAATGAACATATATCAATTATTGTATGGATTTATTAAGAACCTAAACGAATTTAAATTAGCTCCACCCACCTGTGGGAAGAACCTCTCGAAGACCATCCTGTAGTAGTAGGCCTCCTTGGTGGTCGGAGTGTTGTGTGGGAAGATGAACTTTGCATTCGACAGCATCTTGTCAGTCACCTACATTCAAATAGTGTATGTATATGGATCATGATCCATGGAGAGAGAGAAAAAAATAGAGCTGTCCTTAAATTGACATGGCAGCATTTACATTTGATGCTGCATGAGCCTTCAGGCCATCGATCCAGCTGTACCCGACGCCGTCACTGAACTGCTCCTTCTGTCTGTAGAGGATATGCTGCAAGGCAAAAATTTTTTAGATGTCTGTCTGAACGTCCAAATTTTGGCTAGGGAAGATTCAGTAGAAGCAGCTGAAACGCAGGTTGGCTACCACCTTGGGCAGGAATGGCTGCTCCTCGTCGTCGAATGCCTTCCTCAACACCCACTTCTCAATCCTTCCAAGATCAGGTCGGACCTGCAAATTAAAGCCCTCATCTGGTCACAATACATACTGCTTTGATTTGCTTTGTTTGATTGAAAAGGCAATGAGCTCTCTTTCCGTTCTCAGCTAGGGTAGTGTCAGTAAGTACCATCTTCCACTCAGGATCGATGCTCATGGCTGCATTCATGAACTCCTTGTCCAGGAACGGGACACGAGCCTCCAGGCCCCAAGCCGACGTCGCCTTGTTGGCTCTCAGGCAGTCATACTAACGCAGAGCCTTAACCTGCAGAGCAAGAATCGATCATCCATCCATCCACCAATGCTAGCCAGTCAGTCAATGAAAGAAACTGACACAGACCTTCCTGCACGTCTCTAGATGCAACTCCTCCTTGTTGGGTGCCTTGTGGAAGTAGAGGTAGCCTCCAAAGAGCTCGTCGAAGCCCTCGCCGGAGATGACCATCTTGACCCCGAGGGACTTGATCTTGCACGACATGAGGAACATGGGCGTGCTCGCCCTGATTGTGGTCACGTCGTACGTCTCCGTTTGGTAGATCACGTCCTCGATGGCGTCGATGTCATCCTGAACGGTGAAGTGGAACTCATGGTGCAGGGTGCCCAGGTACTCCGCCACCTCCTTGGCCACCTTGAGGTCAGGGGACCCCTCTAGGCCCACGTAGAAGGAGTGGAGCTTGGTGCCCCAGCGCCTAGCGGCCTCTGTCCCGGTGAGGTGGCGAACGGCGACGGCCGCCACCAGCGACGAGTCCAGCCCGCCGGAGAGCAAGACGCCGAACGGGACGTATGTCATCAGTCGCTTCACCACGACCTTCTCGAACGCCTTCCTTAGCGCCATCGGGTCGTAGGGGACGGAGGGGGTGACGATAGCCTCATCGTCGTTGTCGTCATACCCAGGAGGGTTGGACGGAGTGCCACGATCTAACGGCTTTGGGCTGGGTTGGGCTGAAAGGAAGAAATCAAGTCGGGGACGGAGAGCACGAGCTAGAGCAGTCGAGCTGGTCAACTGACTGGATGGAGCGAGGACGTCGGTCTGGAACAGGCGCCAAGGCGGCTGAGGGGCGAGGGCAGAAACGGGGCCAAGGCCGAGCGCCAGAGCGGGTGGTCAGCGGTGAGCGGGCGGACGGCGATGGGAAGAGTTGTCCTGCTCGACTCGCTCTCCCCGAGGTGGCATTCCGCGGTGGGGCGGCGATGGGAAGAGTAGCATGAAGCCGCGGCGGCGGCGCGGTACTGCGAGGAGAGCGAGTCGAGCAGGTAGAGGAGAGGCCACAGCGACGCTCGAGGGCACGGACGGAGAGCTTGGAGTGGAGGTCAGTGGATGAGAGCGCATCATCGGGGCAGCCCGAGGCGGTGAGGCAGCACTTGATGGACTCCGCGAGCGCGTGCTCATCGGGGAGGACCGCGGGGGTGAGGCGACTGGAGAGGATCCGGTGGTTGATGGACTTCCAGCATGCCTCACATGGCGGGCGGGAATTGCGGAGGGCGAGCGGGGATTGCGGCGGGCGGGCAGATCGTGGCTGTCGCGTCTGGCGGGCGGGCGGGGTAGGGAGGCGGGGGCAGTCTACAGTGCTCTCTTAATAGTTAGTAGATTTGAAGAGTCGTTTTTAGAGGCACGCACGCACTATGCCCTCCTCTTTAGTTGCTTAGTGCATGTTTGTTTCAGACTATATTCTATCTCAATTATATAATCTATGTTGAATAATCTAGATTATTATGCCAGATTATATAATATGGAGGCTAGATTATCGTAATCCCATAATCTACTCAAGGGGTGTTTATTTGATATTATTTTTTTGGGAAAGGACCCAATACCATTTCAACTTCAGAAGAAATTAACCACTATTACCACTCTTTTAAAAAACATTTCATTTATTTTTCCTTGCTCTCGCTACGTAACACTTGACTAAAATTAATAATCAAAATTTCAATAAGCTGGATTGCCAAATAGGTACGTTCAAATTATGTAATATAGATTATATAATCTATAGTTACAAAGAATGTCTTCCTCTGAAATTCATTTATAGATGTAAGCGTCCTAAGAAGACCACCATAGAAAATCATCAAGCAACGATCGATCGTTACCCCCAAACCCTGTACTGCCGCTGCGTTACGATTACAGAGTACACTACAGAGTAGCAAGTACGCCTTTAGGAACTGCACAAAGTAGTCCGTACAGTGTATGTCCGGTGCTCAGTGTCACGTCTCCTGTGTGATGAGATGAGACCTTCACTGGAGTTGTTTCTTTTTTTATTTTTTCCAGCTGCAAAAACTTGGTGGTCAAGTCGAGCGCTCGTGCCCCGCATTGATTCCAGTCTCTCGGACGCCTTTCTGCACGCGTGCAATTGCTGAGCTGCATGAGGCCGCAGAAAAAGTTCGTTGAATCTGGACCCATTTCAGTTGCATCCAGGGATTAGGGTGTCCGCATTATCGTGCGTCTACCAGGAAAGGGAAGAAACGGGCAGTTGGGTCACAAGAAATCTCGGCTGCCGTTTAAAGCGCTCATCACAACGTCAGACGCGGGGTGGCCGCGGGCGCGCGATCCGCAGGAGATGTTGCAGCGGCTCACAGGATGGGCTGCAGAATGGGGCGCACCAATCGTTGGGCCGCATACACCGCTACACAGACACTGCTATGGTGTTATTTGATTAGTGCCATACCGGCCACACAGAGCGTCGAAACGTGACTTATAAGCGTTGATGTGTATTGTTTATTGCTCAGACTAATGTCTCTGGTGCCGCAGCAAGATGATTTTTTGGCGCGAGGCTGTACGACTACGACCGTCGGAGGCAGAACGACAGAACGGGTCAAAGGCAGGTTATGAGAAAATGTTTCATAATCAATTTGTGATTCTGACCATACATAAATTTTGTTATTTATAATCTATCTGTTTCACCACTACATTGCAACCATCAGTATCATGCAGACTTCGATATATGTCACGATTTGCATGGTCTCATTATTGGAGAGCACGTTTCACACATACCGGAAGAAATTCTCTCGTACATCGTTAGTCATCGGACACGTACCACCATACGCTTTTGCTTAAACAAAAAGGTAAGTGTGTGTGTTTGCAAGACTAATGGTCAAACATCGTATAACCATAAAGTTAGAATACTATATTAATATATTAAATAAATTAATCCAATAGACATAGATTAACCCAATTAACATAGGATAAATAAATATCTAATTATAAAAGTATGAAACATGGTATAATCAATGTTGTTACTGCGTAGTAAATATTCATACGAGACTAACACAACTGGAACGGTTCAATTTGGAATGAAAATGGGGAAGTTACGAATTTCCAAAGTTTCTATGTATTTGATATAGGATTAATTAAGAAATCAATTTTATTGTTGTTTTCATGACAAAACAGAGGTATTATGTGATAAAAAATAATATTATAGAATTATAGAAATTGAAATGAACTCATTTGGATTTAATATAAAATTTCCATGAATTAAATGGGTTTCTGCAATTATTTTTAAACTAAAAATCAATTTCTAAACTCCTTTCCCTATTTTCTTTATTTCCTTGACTGCGTCCCAAATTTCAGAAAGATCAGGGGGCCAAGCTATAAATGTTTTTCTAGACTCAGTGAGCATACAGAGTAGACGGCGGGTTAAACACAAATAAAGTCTTAGTTGAAGTTGTACACAATTCAACATGAGTTATGTTGGCTAGAGGGTGGAAGGCTAGGTAATCTACTCAATAGATCCAAGGTTCGATCCTTGAGCAGCCATGGTTTGATTTTTTTTCTGCGCGCGGAACGGGGGAGGGCAGAACGGCAGACTACTCTTACCTTCTTAATAAGTAGTATATATATATACTGTATTTATATATTACACCTGGATGCATTCAATATAGAGAATGCACCCAGGCCGAACCTACGCGCCAGGTCTGAGCCAACCGCCCCACCTGCACGTCTTCGTCCCTCCCGCACGCTCTCGACAGAACCTTTTCACTTCCCCGCCCCCGCCCCTCTTTCTCCATGAACGGCTCCTCCGCGAACGGCTCAACCTCTTCACATAAGTTGCAATCACACCAGACCAGCAGTTGCAATTACACCAGACAGCAGTTGCAATCATTGTTTTGTTTAACAAATTTTTGGACATAGTTATATAGAAGTTGCAATCACACCAGACCAGCAGTTGCAATTACACCAGACAGCAGTTGCAATCATTGTTTTGTTTAACAGATTTTTGGACATAGTTATATATAAGTTGCAATCACACCAGACCAGCAGTTGCAATTACACCAGACAGCAATTGCAATCATTGTTTGTTTAACAGATTTTTGGACATAGTTATATAGAAGTTGCAATCACACCAGACCAGCAGTTGCAATTACACCAGACAGCAGTTGCAATCATTGTTTGTTTAACAGATTTTTGGACATAGTTATATAGAAGTTGCAATCACACCAGACCAGCAGTTGCAATCATTGTTTGTTTAACAGATTTTTGGACATAGTATATAGAAGTTGCAATCACACCAGACCAGCAGTTGCAATTACACCAGACCAGCAGTTGCAATCATTGTTTGTTTAACAGATTTTTGGACATAGTTATATAGAAGTTGCAATCACACCAGACCAGCAGTTGCAATTACACCAGACCAGCAGTTGCAATCATATTTTTTAACAAAATTTCCCAGAGTTATTCAGTACTTGCAATCACATCAGAGCAATCACACCTAATGCGGGGGACAGGGAGGCACGCTGACAGAGAGGCGCGCGGCGGCGCGGGGACAGGGAGGCGCTCGACAGTGGTGGGGGAGAGGGTGGCGCGGGGACAGAGAGGTGCGCGACAGCGGCGGGGGTCAGGGAGGTGCGCGTACAGGAGGGCCGAGGGCGTGCTCGGGGTGTTATTGCATCTGGGTGCATTCAATATAGAGAATGCACCCAGGTGCAAACAAGACCCGGAGTGCTAGGATTCAGTTTTTCACGCTCCACCCCGATTCATTAGCGACGACGCGTGCGACGATGGCGGTTGCTTGAGAGCCTGTGCGGCGGTGGACTCCCAGCCGGTGGCCGCGGCTCCCTGACCTCGACGCGTGGCGGCGGCGGTTCCTCGATCCGGAGTAGTGGTGGCGGTTCCCAGGTCTCTACGGCGGTGGCTCCCTATCCAGAGGGCGAACGACAGCGGGACCCTTGTGCGGGCAAGCGACGGCGTCCCCGGGGCCCCGAGGCAGCGACACTTCCAAGGCCGGCAAGCAAGCGGCGCCTCTCGACGTGCGAGTAGCGACGATGACATATGAGGCACGAGGTTCGAGCAAGCGACGTCACGGAAGGCGTGAGATGCGCACAGCTATGATCGCGCGTGACATCCTCCAATCCGGCGCAGTTTGGGCGGCCCGAGTGACGACCTACATTTGTGCTTGTGTCATCGACGACGTCCTCCAACCACTACCTCATCTGATTCGCATTTTCTTTTCGATTATTATGTTTTATGCCTACCGCATATATTATTTACGCTAAAAACTATACGATTTTATGCTTGAACACGGAGTTCGTATATCAGTTTGCTGCATGCTTTTTTTTGCATGCACATTGGAAAGGTAATTCCTTGATTTGTGCTGTTTGTAATTATCATAAAAAATCAAATCAAATTACTTATGTTCGAAAATGCCAGATTTTTACGTCTGGCATAAAATCGTCTCTAATTTTTGTTAGTGTTTTTAGTTGAACCGATATATTATGCTACACGGTGTAAGTATTTATACGACGTTGTATAAGAATTTATGCTCTATGTGACTCATGTCATCCATTTTTTTGCGCGCATGTACTGGAAAGGAAAATATAATCCAAAATTTGCGCGCATGCAATGAAAACTCCCACGATTTTTTTGCGCGCATGCTGCTGCCATGTTTTTCGGATCTGACATAAAAATATAATCGTAATAACAACCTACTAGAGCTATCAACCTCTCACATTGGCTCGGTATTTACGCTTATAATTGAGAGATTTTATGCTCAAAATTTAAGGTTTTTACGCTTCAACCTGGATATGTGTCCACCAGTGAACAACATGCAAGATTTTTTTTCGCAGTGTACCAAATTGCATAAATACCTACATGGTTTAGTATAATTAGTATCAGTATATATCATAAACTAGTTCTAATGTGTTTAGCTCTGTTGGAGGGATCCTATATTTATGAAGGAAATAAAACATTAAATACGATTTTTTGTTTCTATGCATGCAATTCATTTCCTTTCATTGCACATTCTTTCCATTATAAATTCGTGCGCATGCAGCTGGTAACAGATTTTTACACAGTATACCGAATTGCATAATTATCTACACAGTGTAGCATGTTTAGTATAGTATATATCATAAAATGGTCCTTATGCGCCTAGCTGCATGGCTGTTGTAGCGATTCTAAATTTATGGAGGAAATAAAACATTTAAAAATAGAAACAACAACACATATCTTTCCTAAATTTACGCACATGCAAGAGAACGTGTTTGACTTATACATGCATTTCTTTTTTGCGCGTGTTGGTGACTTGTTCTCAAATGCTAAGAGTTAAGAACAAGGCAACATAAAAAGTGTTAAGTGCTAAAGTCCTTCGTCCTTCGAAACATTATGTCCCTTCAGGAAATAATGAGTTTCGAACGAAGGTCATGAGAGGCATACCTTCGTTAATATAACGAGTAATGACGAAGGATTCATATAAAACATGAAATATAATATAGACATCATCATGGAATCATTTCTATTTTATTAACATGGAGAAATAGAAATGATTACATATTACAAATGTACCTTCGGTCCTGAGAGAAGGTAAAAAGTACAAGCGTGACGCAAAAGCATATGCCAAGTCAGCGTGAACAGTACGGGAGTACTGTTCATCTATTTATAGACGCGGGACGCAACCCACGTAAAATTACATTCATGACCATTACATTTGCTAATGACTTATGGAAATCTGTCAAGGCCCAAGTAGTCTTTTCATCTTTAAGTCGGTTCACTTCTCTGCTATCGCGACGAAGCTTCCCTGCGCACAGCTTCGGCTGTGCGCCATCCTTCGTGGAGTTTAGTAATCAGCTCGTCCTTCGTCTGGTTCAGGCTTCGTCCTGACCGTACTTCATGTTCATAATTCTGAGTCCGAAGATACCTGTTCACACAATCCACTTGGGAAACATTGTCAAATCATGTTTTTGAGGACCTTCGGAGGACGAAGGCCCCCAACAGTAGCCCCTCGCAATATTAATTTGTTAATGATAAATTCAGATTGCGATATGGACGAAGGCCTTGAGCCGAAGGTCCGAAAAAACACCTTCCCTTTGCTAGAATAGCAACATTCACTGACAAGCGGGGTCTTTCAATTTTCAACGCCCTGGGGGTATAAATAAGATCATACCGCAAACTTATTTGGTACGCACACTTGCCATCTGCTTCGGCCTACTAAATTTTTAGCTCTTGTGCACTAAGATTTGCTGATCTTTTTGATTTTGAAGCTTCGGCCTTGCAAACAGTTTTTTAGCATTTCCGAAGATGTCTGAAGGTAAGAAGATCCCTGCTGAGACGAAGCTGAGTCTCGACGAAGAGAAGAACTTGGGGTTCCTTATAGCGATGGCGGAGACCAATACGGAGAAAATCACCAAAGAGATTCTTGAAGGTTTGTCCGAAGATACTGGTGACAGCGACAGTTTCGATGTAGAAAGTGGTGGGGAAGAGTCCGAAGATCGACCATGGCGGCCAAGTCACACGGTTTTCGGGAAAACTACTATTAAGCAGAGTCATATTGATAATATGAGGGGGCGGTATTTTCGAGATATATCTATTGTGAGGGTTGACGCTGGAGAAAAGACTTCTCCCACCCCCGAAGAAGATGAGGTCGTAATCTTCCGAAGCTTTCTCAAGGCTGGGCTTCGATTCTCCCTAAGCAACTTTGTTGTTGAAGTCCTGAGGACATTTCAAGTCTACCTTCATCAAATTACTCCCGAAGCAATCTTAAGAATGGGGATGTTTGTCTGGGCTGCAAGAAGCCAAGGTTTAGAACCAAATGCTAAAAGCTTTTGCAACATTCATGAGTTGTTATATGAGACGAAGCCCTGGGGGAAAGAACAATATCACAACAACTTCGGGTGTTACAGCTTCGGTGCCCGCTCTGGGTCAAGCCGCCCTGTGCCAACTTTTCGGAAGAGGTGGCCCGGAGCCTGGATGACAGAGTGGTTTTATGTAAAGAATGACTTAACGGCGCAAGAAGATGTCAAGAGTATCATTATGCGCCCCATCTGGCAACGCTTCGGACTTCGAAGGCCGAAGGTTGAAATGGATGAAGCAGCCGAGGAATGCCAAAGAGCCTTCGGCGTGGTCTGCTCTTTCATTGGGACAAGGGACTTGGTCCAAGAGCATATTGCCTTCAGAGTGTGGCCACTTGCAGGAAAGTGGGAAATGCCGAAAGAAACAATCAAAGAATCCGACGAAGGTGGACTAGTCAGACTGAAATACACATTCAAATACGGGGACAGGTTTGTTGAACCTGATGACGACTGGTTGAAAAGCATTGAAACATTAAGTGACGAACTACTTGGGGCATATTCGAAGGCCGAGAACACTGCGTTATCAGCAGCCTTCGGAGGCCGAAAGAAGAAAAGGCTCAACCGGGTATTTGACGCAGTCGGGTTTGTCTACCCTGACTATCACTATCCGGTACTGGGTCGCAAAAGAAAAATTACTTCTCCTGCGACAGAAGCTACCACGAGTGCCACTAGTGAGCCAGCGCCGCAAAGGAAAAAGATGAAAGTGCTCACCCACCGAGCGCGCTTTATTGAGCCGGCCACAGTGCCAAAATTTATTGGTGAAATCTCTTTGGCCTCTGAAGCTACAGAACCAGCTCCAATGCCGAAGACAGAAGAGAAAACTGAAGCACCTTCAGCCGAAAAAGCAGAAAAACCGAAGATTGAAGAGCCAAAAATATCGGAAATCTTAAGTCCTTCAGCAAATGTTGAAAAAATAAAAAGTCAAAAGGGCCCGTCGGTGACCCCGAGAAGAAAGAGAATGGTGAACGGGTTGGATGTTTTGGAGACAATTAAGTCTTCAAGCACAACTCCAAAGGGGACTATTGAAGTTGCTGAAGTGTCTACCGCAGCTGAAGTTGCTGAAGCTTCGAAACAACAACCTGAAGCTGAAGCTGGGCCTTCAGAGCCCACGAAGGAACAATCTTTGGAGACCGAGAAAATATCAGAACCAGCTTTGGTTAAAGAAATTGACACTGCCGCCCCCGAAGCTCCTTCCAGCACATGCGATTACATCGTGCGACATGCTTCGGGGAAGAAATTATCTGAAGAAGAGACTTTTGAAGCGAATCACTATGCTAGAGAGTTAAAGTATCCGAAGGGGGCAGTAGTATTCAATGGGACAAATGAAGATGACTTCCTATACTGCCTCCCTGATAACAAAGAATTATCTGTATGCCGGGAGATGGCTAGAAGTATGGGTTTCCCGAAGCTCGAAGCTGGATTATGTGCTATGACGAAGGAAGATCTCGCGGACAGTCTTGCGTACAATAGCTTAAAGGTATGGGAATTAGACGCTTGAAAAAATTTTTATTACGTAATTCATTCTTTTATTCTTATATAGATTCTTTTTCGTATAGGGTTTAATCCTAAGCAACGCATTAAGAGCACAAAAGAGCGCCGAAGATGAAAGTTACGAAATTGCGTTCAACAATTTACGTTCAGAAGTTATTAAACTGAGAAACGAAGCTCTAGAAAAAGACAAAATTCTGCTTACATTAGTAGACAAGGTAAAAAAGGACGAAGCTGCTGCAAAGGTTCAGGCCGAAGCTCACAGACGCGAGATTAAAGATCTTCAGAAGCAACTGGCCCGGGCGAAAGAAGAACGCATACTTGAAGAAACAAGACGGGAATGTAGCGACCAATGGGCTGATCATTTGGAAGCAACCGTGGAAGAGCTTCGGTCTTCTAAGAAAAAATGCTACGAAAAATCCATGGAATGTGTGAAGAAGATTAAAACCAGCTTCGCCAGCGTGGGCGCCTTTTCCAGCGAAGAGATTTTCTCAAGAGGCAATCCCGAAGGTCCACTGGAATGGATCAGTCACGAAGCAGAGGCCTTCGAGGAAATCCTGAATAGTCGTGGCGACATCTGCGCCTTTTCGGGCGCCAGGGGAGTTGCTTCTGTCTTGGAGAAGAAAGGTTGCGGGCATGTAAAATCTTTAGCTCAGTCCGAAGCTGCCTTATCCTCCGAAGACATCAAAGACCCCTCGGCCGAAGCAAGCATGGTTGGTGGCAAATTCTTTACTGATATCTGGGACAACGGCGGCCGAGAAATGGCGCAAGAAATCATTCAAAGGAGTGAAAAAGGCATCCATGATGCTAGGAAAGTGACAGAAGCTGCCGAAGGGCAAATAGGTATTAATTAGTCGCTCTTATTGTATTGTAATTTTTATTTCAAACTTTGCTCGCGGTTTGTAATAGTAATGCAAAAATATTCTGCTTCCTTAGAACCTGCTGGATCGTCAATTGACCCTCACCCAAAGGAGGATGACGAAATCAAACAAATGGCCGAAGCTATCATGGATAAAGTTGTTGAACAACTTCTAAATGAGGCTGCCGAAGTAGTATTAAGAGAAGACTAGGTGTTATTAGAAAAAACATTTGAAGTGTGATCTATGTAATATTTTATACATTTGAATGTAATATACAAGTCTCTTTTCATTATTCAATTCTTTACGATGCATGAAATTCTACATACGTACCATTTTTGAGCCTTCGGCGAAAAAACACCTTCCCTTCTTTTCATGCTTCGTGAAGAAGACATTCTCCGTTAAAACTATTCTGATGAATCACGTCCACGCTTCGTGAAAACATTCTCCAAAGCTATACAATTTCGATATTGCTCCGATGAAGCTCGTCCATGCTTCGTAAAAACATTCTCCGAAGCTGTATTCCGAAGATTATCATTGTATTCCCTCGTGACTTTACACAATTTTCACTTTCTCAATGCGTCCTTTCGAAGGTTGATACTGTGTCCCCTTCTTTTGCCAAATGCAACATGATGTATGATGCTTATGCTATGCAAAATGATGTGATGACGTTATGTTATGCAAATGACATTTGTTCCGAAGATACACACAAAATATATTTGTAAGCTCTGCATTCCCTTAGGAACGTCTTTGGAGCTTCTTCGCCTTTTACTTAGACGGTATAAGCTCTGCATTCCCTTAGGAACGTCTTTGGAGCTTCTTCGCCTTTTACTTAGGCGGTATAAGCTCTGCATTCCCTTAGGAACGTCTTTGGAGCTTCTTCGCCTTTTACTTAAGCGGTATAAGCTCTGCATTCCCTTAGGAACGTCTTTGGAGCAAAAAACTTACACTGCGCTCCCTTTGGAACGGCTTTTTGTAACTTCGGCAACTTACTCTGCGTTCCTTAGAACGACTTTTTGTTGCTTCGAAGGATTTTTAATAATTCGAAGGTCCTCCTTGTTACCGCAAATTTTTAAGCTTCAGCAACTTAAGCCTGTGGAGATGATAGATTTTCCTCATAACCAAGCACGAAACTATTATATGAAAACTGAAATGTTCTTTATTACACAGAAAATAGAATTTAAACGGAAAAGACTGCTATCAAAATAGGATATTTGTCAATAAATGTGCTTCGACTCTGGCACAGTACTATTGACTGTGCGAGCTTTAGATTGCTCTCTGAGATCCCTTTGGTGCGGAACATATTGGCTTCCTTCTGGCTGTTGGCCTTGTTGCAGCGGAGGTGGAGGCGGGGGCTGTTGCCATGAAGCTTGAGGTTGACTCGCCGAAGCTACGGAGACTGCAGGGTGATTGCCCACGTATTCCAGGATGTAAGGCTGATGGTACGAAGCAGTATGCATGACCTGCTTCGGCTGGCTCTGTTGCGCTGCAGCTTCTGCTAGCTCCTTTTGTTTCTGGATGGTGACATGGCACATCCTGGTGGTATGGCCCTTGTTTTCACCACAGAATAAGCAAAATATCCTCCTTGGTTGATCTCCAAATCTTCCGCCGAAGCCCCTGGCGCCTCTGCCTCTTGGAGCTGGTGGCCGGAAGAAAGTTTGCTGTTGCCCCGAAGCCTGTGAGGAGCACTGCGGTCTGTTCTGCTGACTCCCCTTGTCATCATTTTGAGTGGAGTTGTGGATGGACCTAACATGCCTCGGATAGAATCTTCCTCCGAAGCCCCTGGTCATCTCAGAAAATCTGAGGGCCTCCTCCCTTCTCTGGCGAAAGTCATTATCGGCACGAATGTACTCGTCCATCTTTTGGAGCAGCTTCTCCAGAGTCTGAGGAGGCTTCCTAGCAAAGTATTGAGCTGCAGGTCCAGGACGAAGCCCCTTGATCATGGCTTCGATAACAATTTCATTGGGCACCGTTGGTGCCTGCGCCCTCAAACGCAAGAACCTTCTGACATACGCCTGAAGGTATTCTTCATGATCCTGAGTGCACTGGAACAAGGCTTGAGCCGTGACCGGCTTCGTCTGAAATCCTTGGAAGCTGGTTAACAACATATCCTTCAGCTTCTGCCATGAAGTGATCGTTCCTGGTCGAAGGGAGGAATACCAGGTCTGAGCAACACTCCTGACGGCCATAACAAAAGACTTCGCCATAACTGCAGCATTGCCACCATACGAAGACACTGTTGCTTCGTAGCTCATCAAGAACTGCTTCGGGTCTGAGTGGCCGTCGAACATGGGAAGCTGGGGTGGCTTATAGGATGGAGGCCAGGGTGTAGCCTGCAGCTCAGCGGACAGAGGAGAGGCATCATCGAAAACAAAATTTCCATGATGGAAATTGTCATACCAGTCATCTTCGTTGAAGAAGCCCTCCTGACGAAGGTCTTTTTGTTGAGGCCTTCGGTTCTGCTCATCGTGGGTAAGATGACGAACTTCTTCAGAAGCTTCGTCTATCTGCCTTTGCAGCTCAGCTAGCCTGGCCATCTTTTCCTTTTTCCTCTGCACCTGTTGATGAAGCACCTCCATATCCCTGATCTCTTGGTCTAGTTCATCCTCCTGAAGCGTCGGGCTGACGGCCTTCCTCTTCTGGCTTCGGGCCTCCCGAAGAGAGACGGTCTCCTGGTTGGGATCCAGCGGTTGCAGTGCTGCAGCTCCAGTCGCTGAAGCTTTCTTCGGCGCCATAGCGAAGGTCTATAACTTCCGAAGGTGTTCAAAAAACTCGAAGTGGAAGTGAGTTCACCGGAGGTGGGCGCCAATGTTGGTGACTTGTTCTCAAATGCTAAGAGTTAAGAACAAGGCAACATAAAAAGTGTTAAGTGCTAAAGTCCTTCGTCCTTCGAAACATTATGTCCCTTCAGGAAATAATGAGTTTCGAACGAAGGTCATGAGAGGCATACCTTCGTTAATATAACGAGTAATGACGAAGGATTCATATAAAACATGAAATATAATATAGACATCATCATGGAATCATTTCTATTTTATTAACATGGAGAAATAGAAATGATTACATATTACAAATGTACCTTCGGTCCTGAGAGAAGGTAAAAAGTACAAGCGTGACGCAAAAGCATATGCCAAGTCAGCGTGAACAGTACGGGAGTACTGTTCATCTATTTATAGACGCGGGACGCAACCCACGTAAAATTACATTCATGACCATTACATTTGCTAATGACTTATGGAAATCTGTCAAGGCCCAAGTAGTCTTTTCATCTTTAAGTCGGTTCACTTCTCTGCTATCGCGACGAAGCTTCCCTGCGCACAGCTTCGGCTGTGCGCCATCCTTCGTGGAGTTTAGTAATCAGCTCGTCCTTCGTCTGGTTCAGGCTTCGTCCTGACCGTACTTCATGTTCATAATTCTGAGTCCGAAGATACCTGTTCACACAATCCACTTGGGAAACATTGTCAAATCATGTTTTTGAGGACCTTCGGAGGACGAAGGCCCCCAACAGCGCGCACAGACGTGGGCGTGGGTGGCGTACTCGACAGCCTGGTTGAGTCGGCGCGCTGGGTTGAACCAGGTTGCAAGGATGGTCGGTCTGGGCTTACTTTAACTATTAGAAGCCCAGGACTCTCGTTATACCTATATATATATATATATATATATATATATATATAGATATAGATATAGTATTTAGAGCCCTGGGCTCTATTTAACTACAGGAAGCCCTGACCAGGTGCGCAGACCGCACCGGACCCTTTTTGTTTTATTGTACCTAACTGTGCTTACGCTAAATTATAATACGAGTTATGCTGATGTGTGTATCAGTTTATGCAAATTTAGTCTGCGCATATTACGTGCATCAGGCCCACGATCCGGCCCACGCTTTCACAATTATTCAGTCTCACGCCGACACTATAAAAACACCCCCACGCCGCCAGGGATTAGGTTTTAGCAGCGGCGGCGGTTCCCTCGGGCGTGCGAGCGGCGGTGATCCTGGGGGCTAGCAGCGGTGTCGCCTCGAGGCAGGCGACCGACGGTGGCGCTCCACCAGGAACGAGCGACGGTGGCGCTCCATAGGGAGCTCGCCCGCCTCGCCGCCAGGTCCGTCGCGCGCCTGCCTGCTGGGGCTGGGCTCGGCGGGAGCGGAACCGCCGAGGAGGCCGAGATGGCCACCGCGCTCATGGACGTCACGGCCGCCAGCGCCGCCGCCTCCGCCGCCGTGTTCTCAGCCGTCGCGTCCGTGTCTGCCGCCGCGTCGTCGTGCTCGAACAAAAAGGCCCCGACGGCCTTCGTTGCTGCTGCCTTCGCCAAGAAGCCGGAGACGCCGACGACGGCCGATGTCGCGCAGGAGAAGCACGAGGAGCTTGAGCGATGCATCGACGAGTGCGAGAGCGGCAGCGAGGTGGTGTTCAGGAGCATTGTTCGGAAATAGATTGATGATGTACGATAAAATTTGTACCCATTTACGCTGTTTGGTTCACGTTTTATGCTGAAATTTGACCAAGCCAAAATCCGTGCACGATCGAACGTGATCAGTCTACGCTGTTTTAGCTAATATAGGATTTACGCTAAATTTCGTATTCATTTATGATGTTTTAGCTCACGTTTTACGCCGGAATCTGCCCTAGCCAGAACCCGCGCACGATTGGGTGCACGCGATTTTTACGCCGTAATTTTGGGCTTCGTTTGCTGTTACAAAACAGATATATGATTTACGCTAAATTTCGTACTCATTTACGATGTTTTAGCTCACGTTTTACGCTGGAATCCGCCCGAGCAGAACCCGCGAACTGCGGCTGTAAATTAAAATTTATTTCCTTCTACTAATGCTCCTCGAACCGTAACTGTCCCTTTATTTACGCGATTATGCAGCACGTCTTTCCTTATATCAAACCGGTCAAAATTTATATAATGCATGGTTTATGCTATCATGTTACACATCGTTATGCAGTCGTAAACGGTGTGCACATGGTAATATTCGTTTCCGTGAGTCAAGGTACAAAAGATCCCTTCTATGCATGATTTATGCGTGCGTATTTTTTCCTCCTGTAACTGCGCCTTTATTTACGCGCACGAAGAACACGTTTTTCCTTATCTTAAAACTGGTGGGAGATTTTAAATGTTTACATGGTTTACGCTATCATGTATCACAGCGTTATGCAGTCGTAACCGGCAAGCACATGCAAATATTCGTTCCCGTGATTCGTGACATAAAAGATTCCATTTATGCATGAGTTATGCACATTTATACATATATTTATGCGTGCGTATATCGCATGTCGCGTCTCAGCCGGGATACGTGGCTATCCTATGCATGGCTGACGCAAGCAGTTGGCGTCCAGTGGCCGAACGCGACCCGATCGGGCTCCTGGCTGGGGCTTCGCCCACTAACGGAAGCCCAGGGCTTCCATTACCTCTTCCAATATATATATATATATATATATATATATATATAGAGAGAGAGAGAGAGAGAGAGGGGAGGGAGAGAGAGCTAGATCATGACGAGGAGGATTTAAGTCTAATTCCTTTGTGCACTTTGCCTGGTTTTGCAAAGAAGATGCGCATATAGTCATGAGACTATAAAGCTATGATGAACTTTTCGAGGCTTTGGATGCCAAGGAATTAAAAGACAAAACAAATGATGTCTTTTCAAGGTTTTGCTTTTCAATGGAGAAGCCTCCACTAGTACAGAGAAGTTCTATAGTGGCGGTTGTAAACCTATTTATAGTGGCGTTTTTCGTAACCGCCAGTGCTAGGGGCCAGTAGAAATCATCATTTTTACAGGCGGGTAACTGAGGACCGCCAGTGAAAATCGATTTTCACTGGCGGTCGACGTAATAAAACCGCCAGTGCAAATCGTTTCCAGGAAACATAAAACATATTTAAAAATAGTTAAAAATTTATTTTTATTAGGGGGGCCTCAGCCCACCCCACCCGTCGGACCCGTCTCTGTCGAAGTCGCAAGTCGCGGCATTTTTCGCGCAAAATTCGTGCGCTACGCGGTTGTTAGTATTCGAACCGTCGACCTCACCCTCGCGCGTACACTCCCCTACCACTCTGTCTATGACATGTCTTGTGTCTAGTTTGTAGTTGTTTTCTCCACATATTACAACCATTTGAGTGTAAATTGCTTATTTGAGACACTAAACGAATTCAAATAAAAAAGTTGTCAACTACAAAGATAAATAACTTTTGAAGTTCTACAACTTTTATTTTTACACTTTTTTCATCCGAGGTAGTTTGCAAAATTTGAATTTTAAATTTGACATACTTAGATTCAATTTTTGAGAACCGAAATGAGTTCAAATAAAAAAGTTGTCAACTACAAAGTTTCATAACTTTTAGAGATCTACAACTTTTATTTTGGTGGTTTTGTCATTCGAGGACGTTTGAAAAACTCGAAAAATTAAGGATAAAAATGATTTCTAGTGGCGGTTCCTTAAGAAAACCGCCACTACAAATCATGGATTTCTACTGACGGTTTTCTTAAGGAACCGCCAGTAGAAATACGATTTCTAGTGGCGGTTTTCTTAAGGAACCGCCACTAGAAATAACACAGTCGGTGGATAACCGAATCCGCCTGTAAAAATATATCGTCCCCGCAGGCTTTGAGCCTTTTTCTACTAGTGCTCGGCTCTATTTATGGGAGTATTGCAAGGAAGACAATCATATCATTGATTGATGCTGCTACTCCGTTTCATATATGCATTCATAGAGATTGATTTGTCACCTATGATTTCCTCTAAATTAAAAGGTGTGGGGGCTTTTGCATTGTTGTTAGATCGGGTGATGACAGACCACTTGATTTTCGTTGGAATTGAACCTATTCAAATTAAAATTATTCAAAGATGACGATCGACGCATGCACATATCTACAGTTGTTGTGGTATGATCTGCACCCGTAGTTTTCACAGAAGCGCCAACCCAAATCTGTATCTGTCTACAGTTGTGTTATTATTCAACGCAGGCGCTGTCTGCAGTCTCGGCACGTACGCTTTCGTGTTCCAAGCTAGCAGGCGCCAGGGCCATCATGCCATGCAGCATGGCTCAAGGGGTTATTTGACAATTCAAACAGAAGCTGCCGGCAGTTATTCCGGCCGCCGCCGGTCACCATGCATTAATAACAATACCTAAATAAAAGGGAGAAGTTTGAAAAAAAAGAAAATGAACAATCGTTTTTCCTTCAGCGGCACGAAGACGGCAGTCTTCCGTTTCGTACATACATACATTAGTGTGTTAGAAAAATCAACAAAGAAGCAGCAATATACGTACAGAGAGGCATTTCAAAATTCATTACGAATTTAGAACCAGCTGGAATACTTATCTTTCCTACGATTCTAGGCACGACGACCGTGTTCCTACACAGGCGGCGGGACCATGCGTTATTGAGGTGTGTATGTTCTAATTAGTTTAATTCAAAAGCCTAAGCTGCCGACAGAGAAATTAACAGTGTGTGAATTAAATAGAAAAGCATCGTTAGTTCATGTAGCAGGCAGTGCTTCCTCCACATACATGGCATTGGCAAGCAGAGGGGTTGACCACTGGAGATAGCATAGATCACACAATTATTGAGCGATGTCTGTGCTCCTTCAACGCCTCCAAAACAAAATGTGCAGCGCAGCACCGTACCCCTGCATACGTACCTGTGCCATTCTCAAATTTCTTATATATATATATATACATATATATGCAAAATTTGTTTTCTCAGCGTACGTCTCTGTTTCCTTCTTCCTATATGGCCTGCTGTGTGTTTGTCCTCCTCCTCTCACACCAAGAAGTCAAGAAAATGTGCGTCAAGTAGAGAAGCAGACAGCTAGCTAGATACCTGCTGCTAGTGCCCATTATCCTGCACATCACTATTACCCTGGACTGGAGCATGCATGCATGCATATGCAATAGCAGGCTAGATGCTGGTTACTGCCCTCCTCCTCGACCGTGTCTCCTTATAACCTCACCTCACCTGGCCTCGTCTCAGCTCAGCTCTGTCCGAAGCAGCAGCAGCTTTTCTTGCACTCATCCAGCATATGGCGGCCACGGTGATGACGACAACGACGAGCAAGGCAGGGAGAAAGAGCCTGATCTCAAGAACCCTGCAGCGGTGCAAGTCCGGGCTGAGCGCCGGTGGCGGCGGCTCATGCGGCCGGTCGTCGACATCGTCGCCGCCGGGGTGCTTCTCGGTGTACGTGGGCGCCGAGCGAGAGCGGTTCGTGGTGCGCGCCGAGTGCGCCAACCACCCTCTGTTCCGGCGCCTCCTGGACGACACGGAGCGCGAGTACGGGTACGCGGCGCAGGGCCCGCTCGCGCTGCCCGGCTGCGACGTCGACTCCTTCCTCGACGTGCTGTGGCAGATGGAGGGCGCTGACGGCGCCAACGAGGAGGTCGCCGCCGCCTCCTCGCCGATGTGCGGCCTGCACAGCGGCAGCAAGGGCCGCGCCGCCGGGTACCGGATGCTGTCGTCGCCGCCGATGGTTGGCAGGAGGAGGTGAGAGAGAGCAGTAAGACAAGGATTACCTACTGACAAACACATCATGCATGATTAGTGAGCTAATGATGCTGTAGGAATTCTGGTACGTAGCGTAGTACTAGTTCTCTACTACTAATCTGCTATGACTAAGTGTCATCCATAGCAGAATCGTTGGCTTTCTGCTCATGATCATACTATGTGTACGTCTCACACTGGCTGGAGAACCTCACCATGCATGTGTTCATGCATGTGTGTGCTGTGACTGTGAGCCCTAGCTCATCGATCCAGTTGGATCGATCAACTATAGAAATCGTGGACACCAAAGTTTGGTCGTCATTTCAATTAGTCTCAGGCAATACAGGTTTCTGTATACACTATATATAGTTGAAAGTTCTAACTATATAGGTGCTTGTGGTTAATCGAAATGCCAGCAAGGGAATTAACTTGTGTCATGCTGTTGCCCGTAGCTTTCTTTCTTTCTTTCTTTCTTTCTTTTTTTCTTTCTTTTTTTCTTTCTTGTGAAACACATTATAAAACATACAAGTTCACATTAGCTTATCTCTACAATTAACAAACATATACATGCATATTGACAAAATAACCATATATGTCTTGTTATTAATGAGCATGTCGTCTACCATTAAAAAAAATAGAACCATAAGCCCAAGGACTTGAAAAATATATTCCCCCCCTATCGATAAAGCAAACTATATAGAGGTTATCTTTCTCTTGAACACGGGTGAATATATAGGTTCCATCACAAATAACATGATCAGTCAACTCCATAGTTTTGTTCCTCATTGCGAATACAAGTTAAAGAGAAACGCCACAATTTTTTCATGTTACAAATTATAGAGGTTATCAACATATAAGTCCTATAATAGCTCGTCGCATTGTCGAAGTGCCCATCTTGCACAACGTGGTGTGTTTAAAGATCTGGACATTGTTGGGATTGTCGGGAAGCTCAACGAGAGTTCGATTCAAGCACGCAGAGTCAAGGGAATGTCGAGCTATCTCTTCTGTCCATCACCAGAGTCTACCTCCATAAACCTAGACGATTTACACTTAGGACAGTACTTTGCCTCTGTGTATTCTTTTATAAATAGCACGCCGCCCTTCAGACAAGCATGTATCTGCTCATACGTCATCTTGAATGCACGAAGGAGTTTCTGTGCCTCGTATATGCTCTTTGGCAGAACGTGATCCTGCGGAAGCAGGCTCCCAATAACCATCAACAAGCCATCGAATGCGTCTCGACTCATGCTGTACTGCGACTTGAACGCCATTACACGCTCAATGGCATCCAGTTGAGAAACCTTAGTCTGGCCGTGAAGGGGCTTCTGTGCCGTGTCAAACATGTCGTAGAACGTCTTTGCAGTCGGCTCTGGCTCGTCATCCGAACATCCTCCGGTGTACTGTGTCTCGTGATAGTTGTTCAACATATCCGCTACCCCCGCATCAACAACATAATGCTCGACGCGTTGTCTCAGCACCTCCTCTCTCGTATGATGCGCTTCACTATGAAAGATCCACCGAGTATAGCCCGACGTAAATCCATTCTTCCAAATATGTTCTACTATGAACTTCTTTGATTTTCTTTTCCGGTTGTCACATTTGCTGCACGGGCATGGGACTAGGCTCACTCCTTTAGCAGCTTCGCCATATGCCTGTTCCACGAAATCATCGGTCTTTCTAATCCATTCAGGGGTGACATCGTTCCTTCCTACACGACCCGTGTACATCCACTCATGGTCGTCCATACTCTAACATATATAACCAAAGTCAATCAATAGAAAATTTAGGCAACACCTCCCCTGCACAGGGAGGTTTCCAAAACTTGCAAATAAAAGTATCAGCACGATGACTGACATCCACGCATATATCAATGGCACGATGGCATATGTAATGCATTGGACATCATATATACATGCATATGCAATGCATTGGACATCATATATCTATGTCAACCCATGTATTCACGCATGCATACTCTATGGCTTTCTAATGCATTTAGTGTATAGGGATCATATACAAATTCTAATTACCTAGTGGCTAGAGATCATATACAAATTCTAATTACAAACTCTAACTATCCATCACATGCTCACATAGAGAAGGATTTACCGTCTTATGTGCGACGGCGGTGGGGGGCGTGACGACGGTTGAGGTCCGGCGTCGTGGGGCCGGGCACGACGGCGGCGTGGGCCTGAGCGTGGCGTCCGCGGTGGCCCGAGGCGTGGGGGCGTGGCGGCGTGGGGCCAGGCGCGGAGTGGGAGTGGAGGCGGCGTGGGCGCGGCGTGGCATGGAGACGGCGTGGGCGCGATGCGGCGTGGAGGCGGCGGCGCGACGTGGAGAGAGAAGGAAGCGGCGAGAGAGAAGAGAGCGACGAGAGAGAAATGAGTGCCCGAATGGGCGCTCGGTGCGGCTAATGTTGCATTCTTTGCCAAGTGCCCGCGATCTGGCACTCGGCAATGTTTTTTAATTTAAAAATACGCTTTGCCGAGTGCCAGATCGTGGGCACTCGGCAAAGACTTCTTTGCCGAGTGTCTCCTGACAGGCACTCGACAAAGACATTTGTGCCGAGTGTCCCACGATTGGCACTCGGCAGAGCGTTCTTTGCCGAGTGCCTTCCTTGGGCACTCGGCAAAGCATATTTTTTTATTTTGCCAACCAAACTTTTTATGGTAATGTTCTACATTATGTAGACCTATATGTATCATTTTTGGACAATTATAATAGTGTTTTCTATAACTATTGGATTTAGTTCGTTTATTTGAATTTCTTCGGAAAATTCACATTTGAACTGCAATTCACTCGAAACTTGGAAAACAGTGCATGCAAAAATGATATCCATGCTATTTAGCACAAGTTACGACCGATTTCAGGAGCGGACCGGAAACTTTGAGCACCATGCTCACTAAACATGACCGTGAACTTGCCATCCAACTGTTTAAAAATTGTATAAAACACAAACAAAGTCAGAAAATCATAAAACTTATCCACATGTCATGATATCATATGTAGAGGCTATGATAAAAATTTAAGAATGTTTCAAGAAAGTTGTGATGCATTATATGTAGAAACCTAAGAGAACTACATTGAAACTCTATGATTTTATGTGTAGATCGCTTAGGTTTCTACACATAGTGCGTCACAACTTTCTCGAAATATTCTCAAATTTTTATCACAGCCTCTACATATGATCTCATGACATGTGGACAAGTTTCATGATTTTCTGACTTTATTTGTGTTTTATACAATTTTTAAACAGTTGGATGGCAAGTTCACGACCATGTTTAGTGAGCATGGTGCTCGAAGTTTTCGATCCGCTCCTGAAATCAGTCGTAACTTGTGCTAAATAGCATGGATATCTTTTTTGCATGCACGGTTTTCCAAGTTTCGAGTGATTTGCAGTTGAAATGTGAATTTTCTGAAGAAATTCAAATAAACAAACTAAATCCAATAGTTACAGAAAACACTTTTATAATTGTCCCAAAATGGTACATGTAGGTCTACATAGTGTAGAAACATGTCACAAAAAGTTTGGTTGGCAAAATAAAAAAATAAAAAAAATACTTTGCCGAGTGTCCAGCTGGGGCACTCGACAAAGCCTGCTCTGCCGAGTGTCAAACGGAGGGGGTACTCGGCAATGAAGATTCTTTGTCGAGTGCCAGAACTCGACTCTCAGCAAAGGTAACGGCCAACAACTTTTGATGGCGGGTGACGACCTTTGCCGAGTGTGCGGCACTCGGCAAAGAAATTTTTGCCGAGTGTATTTCTGTGCCGAGAGTCATGCTCTCTGAAAGTCGCCTAGAGGGGGGGTGAATAGGCGAAACCTGAAAATTAAAACTTTGTTCCCCAACTAGATCCCTTGATTAGTGGTTAGAACAAGATATACAATTATCGGAGTATAAAAACTAAGTCCTTGCTTGTAAAGAGTATTGCTTTCAAATAATGCGGAATTGATAAATCAATACAACTAGTAAGTCTTATGATAATAAAGCAAGAGGGCTTAGATAAGAAGAGCAATAACACAAGTTCTTTCTTGCAAGGTGTTGCTTTACTAAATGAGAATTTAACTTGAAGCAACACCAAATAAAGTTAGCGAAGAATAATGCAAGAGAACTTAGAATGAGGGAAAACAAACAAATCACAATCAATAAACACAATGGACACGAGTGATTTGTTTTACCGAGGTTCAGCCCTCGAAGGCCTAGTCCCCGTTGAGGAGTCCACTAAGGACGAGTCTCTTTTAACCCTTTCCGTCTCTCCACCGATCACCAAAGACCGGCGAGCTCTTCTTCTTCTCAAGGATCACTTAAGACCCCGCAAGGATCACCACACACTCTGGTGTCTCTTGCTAGCTTTACAAGCCTCCAAAACTTTGGAGGAAGTTCAATGGGAGTCAAAACTCCACGCACAAATGAACACAAAGATGTAGCACACACTATCTCTCAATGAATCTCACAAGGCACTAGTGCTAAACTCAAATGAGTAGCTCTCTATTGCTTGCTCTCTCTTTTGTGGCACTTGTGTTGGTTGTAGTGGTCTAAATCTTGTGTATAGGATGTATCAATGAATAGAGGTGGTTGGGAGGGCTTGAGTATGTCAACTATATGACTTGGAATGTTGCTTGGTCTCCCACACCTTGAAGTGGCCGGTTGGGGTGGTATTTATAGCCACCAACCAAATTGTAGCCGTTGGAGAAGGCTGCTAGCGATGGGCGCACTGGACAGTGTCCGGTGTGCCGCCACGTCAGCCTGTCGTTAGGGCTTGGAGCTGGTCGATCGTTGGAGGCTTTGTCCTCGTGCGGCACCAGACAGTCCGGTGCCCCTCTGACTTGCTGCTTTGACATCAGAATTCCACTGTTGACTTTGCAGAGTCGACCGTTGCGCGTAGATAGCCGTTGCTCCGCTGGCACACCAGACAGTCCGGTGGTTCACCGGACAGTCCGGTGAATTATAGCGGAGCTGCGCCTAGAAAACCCGAAGGTGAAGAGTTTGAAGTCGATCTTCCCTGGTGCACCGGACACTGTCCGGTGGTGCACCGGACAGTCCGGTGCGCCAGACCAGGGAGCACTTCAGTTTCCTTTGCTCCTTTCCTTTTAGCCCTTTCTTTTGATTTTGTATTGGTTTGATGTGAACCTTTGGCACCTATAGAACATTTATTCTAGAGCAAACTAGTTAGTCCAATTATTTGTGTTGGGCAATTCAACCACCAAAATTATTTAGGGAAGATGTTTGACCCTATTTCCCTTTCAATCTTCCCCTTTTTGGTGATTGATGCCAACACAAACCAAAGCAAATATATAAGTGCAGAATTGAACTAGTTTGCATAAAGTAAGTGCAAAGGTTGCTTGGAGTAAAACCAATATATTATTTTTACTAGATATGCATGGATGTTTTTCTTCTTGTTATTTAAAAATTTGGACCACGCTTGCACCACTAGTTTTGTTTTTGCAAATTCTTTGTAAAATTCTTTTTAAAGGCTTTTTGCAAATGGTCAAAGGTACATGAATAAGATTGAAAGAGGCATTTTTAAGATTTGAAATTTTCTCCTCCTGTTTCAAATGCTTTTCCTTTGACTAAAACAAAACTCCCCCTAAATAAAATTCTCCTCTTAGTGTTCAAGAGGGTTTTGCAAGTATTGAAGATCCTACTTTCTCCCCCTTTTGAACACAATAAGATATCAATTTAAAAAACTTCATTTTTAAAATTCGGTGGTGGTGCGGTCCTTTTGCTTTGGGCTCATACTTTCTCCCCCTTTGGCATGAATCGCCAAAAACGGATAATTGTGAGTGAAATATAAGCCCTTGAACTTTCTCCCAATGGCAAACAAATAAATATGAGTGAAGATTATACCAAAGTGGAGAACTATGCGGAATACTGGCAAAGAGTGGATAATACCGATGTAGTTGAGTGGAAGCGTCGTCTTTGCCAAATACTCCATTTCCCTTTCAATTCTATGACTAAGCATAAGATTATACTTGAAAACACGTTAGTCAGATACAAAAAGAGATATGATCAAAAGATATATCAATTAAGCATAATCATAGTTCTATATAACATAGATTGCTCCCCCTAAATATGTGCATGGAGAGGAATACATATTTTGGTCTTAAATGCCAATTGCACATAATTAGGTTAATGAGAACATAGCTATATCATACAGAATGTGAAGTGCATTGTGTCATAGTATAAGTGTGACGCTCATGACAATTTATGCACTTATGAAAGCATGTTACTTAAGCATTTTTCCTTAAGGATTTCAAAGAGGCTTAAGGACCATCCACCTTTGGAACAAAGGTAGCTTATCCTCGTTACAAGGTTAAGCTTTAAGCTCTTTGACAATAAAATTACTTCACCTAGTTTCAACAAAGATGCATTAATGCATGAATGGAATTTTAAGAGGTTAAACTAGGTATGAAGCAGGGATAATGCATGGACATGCTTTCTCTTATTTTTATACAAGATATGCAAAGAAAGTATAGAAAAGGAAGACTTAGGTACAAAAAGAAAGTAAGTAGTTTTACCCTTTTGTACCTTCACATAGAGACACTCTCTTCATTGTGCTCTGTCCTTAGTCTTAGTTGCTTAAGACCTATACTCAAAACAATATATGGAAATATTTTGCACAAGAGAGAGTTCTACAACTAGTGATCCTTTTCCAAGTCATTGTTAGCATATATCAAATGGACCACAAATTGCATAAATGTATCATGAATTCTCCTCTGTATCTTAGTGCATATCAAGAGAGATATAGATTGATAGAATATGCGACACTAAGAAACATAAGTGTTAATTAAAGTTATTCAATGATCAAACAAATAGCAGATGTGATCAAAAGAACAACATATGCATTCAATAAAATAGGAGAATCCATTAAGTATGCTACTTTAGCAATGAAAGCAACAATCCTTTATAAAAGCGACATTATTTTAACAAGTTGGATTGATATGTAGTAGCACTACTTCATGAGAAACTTATTCTCATACATGAGACTATATGAAATTACTAAGATAAAGTGTTAGTCTCAATATGATCAAGATATAGAAATAGGCTCCCCTTAGAGATATGCATCAAGGTATTAGAATGAAATGAATAGATGTATTCAATTTTAGAGACGAATAGGAAGAAGCAATATACATCTTGATCAAGGCTTATAAGATTTGCAATAAACAACTTATGCCTGGTATTCTCACAATGAAAAGGATTTAGAATGCTTACAACCACACCATTGATTGTTTTGAAGATCTTACTATCCAAGTAGGTGTTGTCGTTCTTGATGTCCTCCTCTTTCATTTGAGAGTGAAAGGGAATTAGGCTTACACCTATTTCCTAATTGATTTTGGTGGTTGAATTGCCCAACACAAATAATTGGACTAACTAGTTTGCTCTAGTCTCTAAGTTATACAGGTGCCAAAGGTTCACACTAAGCCAATAAAAAGACCAAGAAAAAGGTTCAAGAAAAGGAGCAAAGGGATAACCGAAGTGTGCCCTGGTTTGGCACACCGGACTTTCCAGTGCACCACCGTACAGTGTCCAGTGCACCACCGGACAGTGTCCGGTGCACTAGGGGACTTCAGGCCAAACTTCGCACCTTCGGGAATTCTCAGAGCCGCTTCGCTATAATTCACCGGACTGTCCGGTGCTACACCGGACAGTGTCCGGTGCTCCAGAGGAGAGCGACTCTGAACTCGCCAGCTTCGGATTTCTGCTCCGCTATAATTCACCGGACATGTCCGGTGCACACCGGACTGTCCGGTGAGCCAGCGGAGCAACGGCTACTTCACGCCAACGGTCGTCTGCAGCGCATTAAATGTGTGCCAGCGCGCGCAGATGAGCAGAGCACGCATGGGTGGCACATCGGACAGTCTACAGGACTTGTCCGGTGCACCACCGGACAGCCAGGCGGGCCCACAAGTCAGAGCTCCAACGGTCGGAACCTAACGGCCTGGTGACGTGGCTGGCGCACCGGACAGTGTCTGGTGGCGCACCGGACTGTCCGGTGCGCCATGTGATAGCAGCCTCCACCAAACGGCTAGTTTGGTGGTTGGGGTTATAAATACCCCCAACCACCCCACATTCAAGTCATCCAAGTTTTCCACCTTCCAAGCACTTACAAGAGCTAGGCATTCAATACAAGACACACCCAAGTGATCAAATCCTCTCCCAATTCCACAAAAGCTTTAGTGTTAAGTGAGAGTGATTTGTTGTGTCCTTTTGAGCTCTTGCGCTTGGATTGCTTTCTTTCTCATTATTTCTTGCGATCAAACTAACTTGTAATTGAGGCAAGAGACACCAATCTTGTGGTGGTCCTTGTGGGAACTTTGTGTTCCAAGTGATTGAGAAGAAAAGCTCACTCGGTCCGAGGGACCGTTTGAGAGAGGGAAAGGGTTGAAAGAGACCCGGTCTTTGTGACCACCTCAACGGGGAGTAGGTTTGCAAGAACCGAACCTCGGTAAAACAAATCCGCGTGTCATACTCTTTATTCGCTTGCGATTTGTTTTGCACCCTCTCTCGCGGACTCGACTATATTTCTACCGCTAACCCGGCTTGTAGTTGTGATTAATTTTGTAAATTTCAGCTTCGCCCTATTCACCCCCCCTCTAGACGACTTTCAATTGGTATCAGAGCCCGGTGCTTCATTAGAGCCTAACCGCTCGAAGTGATGTCGGGAGATCACGCCAAAAAGGAGATGGAGACCGGCGACAAGCCTATCGGCGACAAGCCCACTACGAGTCACGGGGAGGCTTCATCGGAAGAGTCACGCAACAAAAAAAGGGAAGGAAAAGAAATCCTCTTCCCACAAGTCGCATCAAAGTGGCGACAAGAAAAAGAAGATGAGGAAGGTGGTTTATTATGAGACCGATACTTCATCACCTTCCACATCCGGCTCCGACGCGCCATCCATTACTTCTAAGCGCCATGAGCGCAAGAAGTTTAGTAAGATCCCCCTACGCTATCCTCGCATTCCTAAACATGCACCTTTACTTTCCGTCCCATTAGGCAAACCACCAACATTTGATGGTGAAGACTATGCTAGGTGGAGTGATTTAATGCGATTTCATCTAACTTCACTTCACAAAAGTATATGGGATGTTGTTGAGTTTGGTGTACAGGTATCTTCCGTAGGGGATGAGGATTATGATGAGGACGAGGTTGCCCAAATTGAGCACTTCAACTCCCAAGCCACAACTATACTCCTCGCCTCTCTAAGTCGAGAGGAGTATAACAAGGTGCAAGGATTAAAGAGCGCCAAGGAAGTTTGGGACGTGCTCAAGACCGCGCACGAGGGAGATGAGCTAACCAAGATCACTAAGCGGGAGACGATTGAGGGGGAGCTCGGTCGCTTCCGGCTTCGCAAAGGGGAAGAGCCACAAGACATGTACAACCGGCTCAAAACTTTGGTGAACCAAGTGCGCAACCTTGGGAGCAAAAAGTGGGATGACCACGAGATGGTTAAGGTTATTCTTAGATCACTTATCTTCCTTAACCCTACTCAAGTTCAATTAATTCGTGGTAATCCTAGATATACACTAATGACTCCCGAGGAAGTAATCGGGAATTTTGTGAGCTTTGAGTATATGATCAAGGGCTCAAAGAAAATCAACGAGCTAGATGATCCCTCCACGTCCGAAGCACAACCGGTGGCATTTAAGGCGACGGAGGAGAAGAAGGAGGAGTCTACACCGAGTAGACAACCAATCGACGCCTCAAAGCTCGACAACGAGGAAATGGCGCTCGTCATCAAGAGCTTCCGCCAAATCCTCAAGCAAAGGAGGGGGAAAGATTACAAGCCCCGCTCCAAGAAGGTTTGCTACAAGTGTGGTAAGCGCGGTCACTTTATAGCAAAATGTCCTATTTCTAGTGATAGTGACAGGGGCGACGACAAGAAGGGGAGAAGAAAGAGAAGAAGAAATACTACAAGAAGAAGGGTGGCGACGCCCATGTTTGTCGCGAGTGGGACTCCGACGAAAGCTCTAGCGACTCCTCCGATGACGAGGACGCCACCAACATCGCCGTAACCAAGGGACTTCTCTTCCCCAACGTCGGCCACAAGTGCCTCATGGCAAAGGACGACAAAAAGAAGAAGGTTAAATCCAAATCCTCCACTAGATATGAATCCTCTAGCGATGATAATACTAGTGATGAGGAAGATAATTTACGTACTCTTTTTGCCAACTTAAACATGCAACAAAAAGAGAAATTAAATGAATTAATTAGTGCTATCCATGAGAAGGATGATCTCTTGGACTCCCAAGAGGACTTCCTTATTAAAGAAAACAAGAAGCATGTTAAAGTTAAAAATTCTTACGCCCTAGAAGTAGAAAAATGTGAAAAACTATCTAGTGAGCTAAGCACTTGTCATGAGACTATAGACAACCTTAGAAATGAGAATGCTAATTTGTTAGCTAAGGTTGATTCAAATGTTTGTGATGTTTCAATTCCCAATCTTAGAAATGATAATGATGATTTGCTTGCTAAGATTGAAGGATTAAACATTTCTCTTGCTAGCCTTAGGATTGAGAATGAAAAATTACTTGCTAAGGCTAAAGAACTAGATGTTCGCAATGTTACAATTTCCGATCTTAGAGATAAAAATGATATACTGCGTGCTAAGATTGTTGAGCTTAATTCTTGCAAATCCTCTACATCCACCACTGAGCATGTCACTATTTGCACTAGATGTAGAGGTGTTGATATTGATGCTATTCATGATCATATGGTATTAATTAAGCAACAAAATAATCATATAGCTAAATTAGATGCTAAAATTGCCGAGCATGAACTTGAAAATGAAAAATTTAAATTTGCTCGTAGTATGCTCTATAAAGGGAGACGCCCTGGCATTAAGGATGGCATTGGCTTTCAACAGGGAGGCAATGTCAAACTTAATGCCCCTCCTAAGAAATTGTCCAACTTTGTTAAGGGCAAGGCTCCCATGCCTCAGGATAACGAGGGTTACATTTTGTACCCTACCGGCTATCCTGAGAGCAAAATTAGGAGAATTCATTCTAGGAAGTCTCACTCTGGCCCTAACCATGCTTTTATGTATAAGGGTGAGACATCTAGCTCTAGGCAACCAACCCATGCTAAGTTGCCTAAGAAGAAAACTCCTAGTGCATCAAATGACCATAGCATTTCATTTAAAACTTTTGATGCATCTTATGTGTTAACTAACAAATCCGGCAAGGTAGTTGCCAAATATGTTGGGGGCAAGCACAAGGGATCAAAGACTTGTGTTTGGGTACCCAAAGTTCTTGTGTCTAATGCCAAAGGACCCAAAACCATTTGGGTACCTAAAGTCAAGAACTAAACTTGTTTTGTAGGTTTATGCATCCGGGGGCTCAAGTTGGATCATCGACAGCGGGTGCACAAACCACATGACAGGGGAGAAGAAGATGTTCTCCTCCTACGAGAAAAACCAAGATCCCCAACGAGCTATCACATTCGGGGATGGAAATCAAGGTTTGGTCAAAGGATTAGGTAAAATTGCTATATCACCTGACCATTCAATTTCCAATGTTTTTCTTGTAGATTCTTTAGATTACAATTTGCTTTCTATTTCGCAATTATGTCAAATGGGCTACAACTGTCTTTTTACTGATATAGGTGTCACTGTCTTTAGAAGAAGTGATGATTCAATAGCATTTAAGGGAGTGTTAGAGGGTCAGCTATACTTAGTAGATTTTGATAGAGCTGAACTCGACACTTGCTTAATTGCTAAGACTAACATGGGTTGGCTCTGGCACCGCCGACTAGCCCATGTTGGGATGAAGAATCTTCATAAGCTTCTAAAGGGAGAGCACATTTTAGGATTAACAAATGTTCATTTTGAGAAAGACAGGATTTCTAGCGCATGCCAAGCAGGGAAGCAAGTTGGTGCCCATCATCCACACAAGAACATCATGACGACTGACAGGCCGCTAGAGCTCCTACACATGGACCTATTCGGCCCGATAGCTTACATAAGCATCGGCAGGAGTAAGTACTGTCTAGTTATTGTGGATGATTATTCTCGCTTCACTTGGGTATTCTTTTTATAGGAAAAATCTCATACCCAAGATACTTTAAAGGGATTCTTGAGACGAGCTCAAAACGAGTTCGGCTTAAGGATCAAGAAAATTAGAAGCGACAACGGGACAGAGTTCAAGAACTCACAGATTGAAGGCTTCCTTGAGGAGGGCATCAAGCAAGAGTTCTCCTCTCCCTACACACCACAACAAAATGGTGTAGTGGAGAGGAAGAATAGAACTCTATTGGACATGGCAAGAACCATGCTTGATGAGTACAAGACTTCGGATCGGTTTTGGGCCGAGGCGGTCAACACCGCCTGCTACGCCATCAACCGGTTGTATCTACACCGAATCCTCAAGAAGACATCATATGAACTCCTAACCGGTAAAAAGCCCAATATTTCATATTTTAGAGTCTTTGGTAGCAAATGCTTTATACTTGTTAAAAGAGGTAGAAAATCTAAATTTGCTCCTAAGACTGTAGAAGGCTTTTTACTAGGATATGATTCAAACACAAGGGCATATAGAGTCTTTAACAAGTCCTCTGGACAAGTTGAAGTTTCTTGTGACGTTGTGTTTGATGAGACTAATGGCTCTCAAATAGAGCAAGTTGATCTTGATGAGATAGGTGATGAAGAGGCTACATGCATCGCACTAAGGAACATGTCCATTGGGGATGTGTGTCCTAAGGAATTCGAAGAGCCTCCAAATGCACAAGATCAACCATCCTCCTCCACGCAAGCATCTCCACCAACTCAAAATGAGCTGCCTCAAGATGGCGACAATGATCAGGGGGGAGATACAAATGATCAAGACAAGGAGGATGAAGAACCAAGACCGCCACACCCAAGAGTCCACCAAGCAATCCAACGAGATCACCCCGTTGACACCATCCTCGGCGACATTCATAAGGGGGTAACCACTAGATCTCGTGTTGCACATTTTTGTGAGCATTACTCTTTTGTTTCCTCTATTGAGCCACATAGGGTAGAGGAAGCACTTCAAGATTCGGATTGGGTGGTGGCGATGCAAGAGGAGCTCAACTACTTCACTAGGAATGAGGTATGGCATTTGGTTCCACGTCCTAATCAAAATGTTGTAGGAACCAAATGGGTGTTCCGCAACAAGCAAGATGAGCATGGTGTGGTGACAAGGAACAAAGCTCGACTTGTGGCCAAAGGATACTCTCAAGTCGAAGGTTTGGATTTTGGTGAAACCTATGCACCCGTAGCTAGGCTTGAGTCAATTCGTATATTATTGGCCTATGCTACTTACCATGGCTTCAAGCTTTATCAAATGGACGTGAAGAGTGCCTTCCACAATGGACCAATCAAAGAAGAGGTCTATGTTGAGCAACCTCCCGACTTTGAAGATAGTGAGTACCCTAACCATGTTTATAAACTCTCTGAGGCGCTTTATGGGCTAAAGCAAGCCCCAAGAGCATGGTATGAATGCCTTAGAGATTTTCTTATCACTAATGGATTCAAAGTCGGAAAAGCCGATCCTACACTCTTCACTAAAACTCTTGAAAATGACTTGTTTGTATGCCAAATTTATGTTGATGATATTATATTTGGGTCTACTAACGAATCTACATGTGAAGAGTTTAGTAGGATCATGACACAAAAATTCGAGATGTCTATGATGGGGGAGTTGAAGTACTTCTTAGGATTTCAAGTGAAGCAACTCCAAGAGGGCACCTTCCTAAGCCAAACAAAGTATACTCAAGATATTCTAAGCAAGTTTGGGATGAAGGATGCCAAACCCATCAAGACACCCATGGGAACCAATGGGCATCTCGACCTCGACAAAGGAGGTAAATCCGTCGATCAAAAGGTATACCGGTCGATGATAGGCTCTTTACTATATTTATGTGCATCTCGACCGGATATTATGCTTTCCGTTTGCATGTGTGCAAGATTCCAAGCCGACCCTAAGGAAGCTCACCTTACGGCCGTAAAACGAATCTTGAGATATTTAGTTTACACTCCTAAGTTTGGGCTTTGGTATCCTAGGGGATCCACATTTGATTTGATTGGTTATTCGGATGCCGATTGGGTGGGGTGTAAAATCAATAGAAAGAGCACATCGGGGACTTGCCAGTTCTTGGGAAGATCCTTGGTGTCTTGGGCTTCAAAGAAGCAAAATTCCGTAGCTCTTTCTACCGCCAAAGCTGAGTACATTGCCGCAGGCCATTGTTGCGCGCAACTACTTTGGATGAGGCAAACCCTTAGGGACTATGGTTACAAATTGTCGGCGTTTCGAGACCGGGGGGTCCCTAAGCCGACGAGTGAATGTGCCGCGTGCCCCAGCCCAGATGGGTCGAGCGCGTGGGCGAGCGCGAAGGGGGGAAGCGAGGTGGCCGAAGATGGGCGTGAGAGAGGTGGAAATCCCGCGGCCTTCGTGTTCGTCCCGCGCCCAGGTCGGGTGCGCTTGCAGTAGGGGGTTACAAGCGTCCACGCGGGTGAGGGAAGCGAGCGGCCCCAAGAGAGCGCCTGTCCCGTCCTCGTCCTCGCGCGGCCCACCCTCTCTAAGAGGGCCCTGGTCCTTCCTTTTATAGGCGTAAGGAGAGGATCCAGATGTACAATGGGGGTGTAGCAGAGTGCTACGTGTCTAGCGGGGGAGAGCTAGCGCCCTAAGTACATGCCAATGTGGCAGCCGGAGAGATCTTGGCACCTAGCTGGTGTGATGTCGTGGCCGTCGGAGGAGCGGCGGAGCCTGGCGGAGGGACAGCTGTCGGAGCGGTTGAGTCCTTGCTGACGTCCTCCTGCTTCCGTAAGAGAGCTGAGAGCCGCCGTCGTCACAGGGCATGCGGGGCGCCATCATTGCCTATCTGGCGGAGCTAGCCAGATGGGACACCGGTCTTGTTCTCTGCAGCCCGAGTCAGCTCGGGGTAGGGTGATGATGGCGCTTCCGTTGACGTGGCTGGCCTGCGCCCTAGGTTGGGCGACGTGGAGGCTCCTCCGAAGCCGAGGTAGAGTCTGTCTTCCATGGCCGAGGCCGAGTCCGAGCCCCTGGGTCGGGCGAGGCGGAGGTTGTTCGGCAGAGGCCAGGGCGGAGTCCGAGCCCTGGGGTCGGGCGAAGCGGAGTTCGTCGTCTTCTGGGGTTGAGCCCGAGTCCGAGCCCTGGGGTCGGGCGGAGCGGAGTTCGCCGTCTTCCGGGACTTAGCCCGAGTCCGAGCCCTGGGTCAGGCGGAGCGGAGTTTGCCGTCTTCCGGGACTTAGCCCGAGTCCGAGCCCTGGGTCGGGCGGAGCGGAGTTCGCCGTCTTCCGGGACTTAGCCCGAGTGCGAGCCCTGGGTCGGGCGGAGCGGAGCTTCCTATGGTGCCTTTGGCAGGGCCTGACTGCCTGTCAGTCTCACTCTGTCAAGTGGCACTGCAGTCGGAGTGGCGCAGGCGGCGCTGTCCTTTTGTCAGGCCGGTCAGTAGAGCGGCGAAGTGACGGCGGTCACTTCGGCTCTGCCGGGGGGCACGTGTCAGGATAAAGGTGTCAGGCCACCTTTGCGTTAAATGCTCCTGCGACTCGGTCGGTCGGTGCGGCGATTTAGTCAGGGTTGCTTCTTAGCGAAGGCAAGGCCTCGGGCGAGCCGGAGATGTGTCCGCCGTTGGAGGGGGGCCTCGGGCGAGACGGACATCCCTCGGGGTCGGCTGCCCTTGTCCGAGGCTAGGCTCGGGCGAGGCATGATCGAGTCGCTCATATGGACTGATCCCTGACTTAATCGCACCCATCAGGCCTTTGCAGCTTTATGCTAATGGGGGTTACCAGCTGAGAATTAGGAGTCTTGAGGGTACCCCTAATTATGGTCCCCGACAGTAGCCCCCGAGCCTCGAAGGGAGTGCTAGCACTCGCTTGGAGGCTTTCGTCGCACTTTTTTGCAAGGGGACCAGCCTTTCTCGGTTGCATTTTGTTCGGGTGGGTGCGCGCGAGCGCACCCGCCGGGTGTAGCCCCCGAGGCCTCGGAGGAGTGGTTTCACTCCTTCGAGGTCTTAATGCCTTGCGTAATGCTTCGGCTGGTCTGGTTGTTCCCTCATGCGAACTGGCCGTAGCCCGGGTGTACGGTCGGGGCCCAAGTTCTCAGGCTGGTATGTTGACGCTGTCAACGGTTCGGCCGGAGCCGGGTTTGCGAGAGCAGCCCCCGAGCCTCCGCACAGGGCGAGAGGGCGATCAGGGACAGACTCGGCTTTTTTACATACGCCCCTACGTCGCCTTTCCGCAAGGAGGAGGGGGGGAGAGTGCCATGTTACCCTCGATGGGCACCGAACATGGTGTCTCCGGTGAGCTGCAAGCGGGTAATCCGAGTGGACGTCCGTGCCCCGTTCGTTAGGGGTCGGCTAGGGGCCCAGAGGCACGCCCAAAAGTACCTGCAGGTGATCTGCCGGACCCGGTCCCCTGGCGACGGGGTCCGAGGGCTCGATGCCTCCCTCCGATGGGATTCCGTTACAAGATCGCTCCCGTTGGTCTCGGAAATGTCCTAGGGTACCTCGGGAGCACAGCCCGAGCCTCGGCTATGTATCGAACGTACCCCTGGTCATCCCTCGCTCGGCGTCTGAGGCGACTGTGAACCCTTCGGGGGCCAGCCTTCGAACCCCTGATCAGTAATGGGCACGGAGCCCGAGTAGCCTAAGGCGGCCGTGGAACCCTTCGGGGGGCCGGCCTTTGAACCTCTGACCAGTAGTGGGTGTAGGGCCCACGCGATCTGAGGCGGCTGTTGAACCCTTCGGGGGGCCAGCCTTCGAACCTCTGATCAGTAAGGAGGCTCGGAGCCTGGTTCCTTCACGGGGAAGGATCCTTTTTGGGGTATCCCCCTTTCCCGGTCCCTGTTGCAAGAGATAGAGAAAAAGGAGAAAAGGAAAAGGATATGAAATCGAACGATGCGGCGTACCTTTTTTGGCGCGGTTATTACGGCGAAGGTGAAGCGTCGCCCGCTTCTCCTACCAGAAACGCCGCCTGTCCTGCCGCGGAGTTAATGCGACGGGGCGAGTGGTTGGCGGGGCGGCCGTTGCGCGTGCGCGAGCCATTCGAGGAACGGATCACGGGCGCGCTGTCTTCACGCCGTGAGAGGGGTTTCTCTTGCTGCCCCCGGATGGGACGTGAGCTTGGCTGACGACGTGACCGCTGCTCCCGCCCGCCTGCCACCGTCATTACTGTCGGCCCACTTTTGGCCACGTTGACCGCCGCGTCAGGCTGGCGCTGCTGAGTCGTGCGCTGGGTCGCCTCGAGTCGCGGTATTGGTTCCGCAATCGAGGAGGCGCGGTGGTGGCGCAAGTGGCGGTGCGGTTGCTTGCATGCAGCATCCGGCGCGCCGGTTGTGTGACGCGTGGGCCTGGGCCTCCATGCTGGCGTGTTGGGAGTCGGAGAAGCGCGTCCACTTGGCGCAGTTGCATGCCGCCTGCATGGCTGCCCGCCTCTTTTGCCTCTTGGTCTGGGCAAAAGTGGGGGGTCACTTGTAACCGCTGGGCGGTTGTGTGCACCACGCGCGGCGGTTTGGCTTCTTCCGCTCTGAGCCGGTTTGCATGACATGCGGGACCCAGCCCCCGCGCCACAGGGGAGAACCTTGGAGCGTGTTGGAGAAGACTCAGCCCGTGACGGTTGGGGGCGCACGTAGGGAGAGTTGCCTTTAAAAGGAGGGCGACCCCTTTCGGAAGGCGACCACGCCTTCTCGCTCCCTTATGCATCGCATCTTTCCACCTTCCAAGCCCCCGGATGGGGGATACCCGCCGTCTTTTCGCCTCATCGTTGGAGGAACGCAACTCCGTGGGAGTTGGTACCTTTCAGCCATCGTTCGGCTTCAAGGATTTTCATCATGCAGCCCGGCTGCACCCCTCCGCCGGTGGTCACCCAAGATGGTGAGCTCCAGCTTGATGGTGGGGGAAAGCGAGCCGGGCTGCGGCCTCTGCCCCTCCCTCAGCCTCAAGGATTTTCATCACCAGGGCTGGGGAGGGGAGTGTGCCGAGTTGGGGTCGGCCCCTGTGTGGGCGGTGGCCCGCTCCTTCACTCAGTGATGGGAGGGAGGGGCGGTTGTCGTCCGTGGCGCTGGCAGCTGCATCGTGCCTGGCTCTCGGACGCGAGTGGCTTCGGAGCCGCTCGCGGCGCCGGCGTTTGCCACGGCAGCTGGAAGAGGTTCTTCCTCCGACGAGATGGCCAGGGCCGCCCACGGACCGACCTCCAACTCTACGGCCTTCTGCCCGTCCTTGCCTCACGAGTTTGGGCATGGGCGGGGGCCTCTTGGCAGCAGCATCCGCCCTGAGGTCAGTGCTGCCACTGTTCGGCCCCTCGGAGCAGAAGTCGTCGTCGTCGCCGCTGCTGGAGCAGGTGACGGCGCGCCGTTCGTCGGTCTTCCGTTGCTCCGCAGGCCTTCCCCCATGGAGTGGGGTTATTCGTACCTGCGGAGGGGGAACCGGAGTTCCGTTTGCAATGGCACTTTGGATGCCAGTGTTTTTGTTCATTATGGCTGTCGAGGCCTGAACATGTATGTAATTTTGGCACGGAGCCGTGTTTTTTCCTCATTTTCGAGCACTAAGTCTCACCTGTTGATTATCTTAACCGCTTCACCAAGCATGAGTCGCCCCGTGTCAAGGTGACGAGTGAGGTATCCGTATCCCGGAGGCGTAGGAGTCCCTCGGCTCGATCGGCCTTGTTGTATGAGGCTCCTCTAGCTTAGTTAAAGAGACCCCTTGGCCGCTCTTCGACGAGCCGAGGCCAGGGGTAGCGATATCAGCATGAACAGAGGCGGAGTTGGCTCGAAAATGAAACCTGGTTGGCCGGAGCCTAGCTGGGTTGTCCGTCAGCGGGACCGACGCCGGAGTTGATCAGCCGAGGCCTCGGGTCGGGCTGGCGCCCTTGGAAGATGGTTGGCCGAGGCCCTAGGGGTGACCGGCCGAGCCGCCTGCTCGGGCCGGATTCCCGAAGAAGTCCCTGGACCGCGTCGCCGTCCGAGGCTGGGTCGGACCTTGCTAAAGGTGTCGTCGATGCCGAAGGTGCTACAGCCCCCTTCCAGCGTGAAGACCCGAGCCTGCAGGATCAGAGTGTCTTGTAGCGTGTGCCTTCTGCGGCCGCCGAGGCTAGAATACACACCCTCGCTGTGTTGTAAAGCTGCGTCTCCTTTCCTCTTGTCTCGAGTATCTGGACTCTTTTGTCGGTAACAGGGACGTTTGTGCGAGCGAGAGTTGCTTCTCGCGGAAGGTGATGAGTGAGGTATCCGTATCCCGGAGGCGTGGGAGTCCCTCGGCTCGGTCGGCCTTGCCGCTTACGCGCACTTTCACCCGTCCATGAGGCCCTGTCACCGACTCAGTCGAGAAGGCTCGAAGGATCGCTTCAGCAGAAGAGCTTTCGAACATGAAGACTTGTTCGGTCCGCGGAATCGCTTTATCCGAACGCGAGTTACTTATCGCAGAAGGTGATGAGTGAGGTATCCGTATCCCGGAGGCGTAGGAGTCCCTCGGCTCGGTCAACCTTGGCTGCTTACGTGTACTCCGTTGTTTTCAGGATCCACTTTTCGAAGTAGTCAGGAAGCACGAAAGATATTCTGGCAGAAGAGATCTTTTTTCGAGGAAAATTCCAACGCAGAGGGGGTTCCCCCCCCTTTTAGCCCCCGAGGGAGGGTCGGGCTTTGCCGAGGCGAGGCCGACCCTTCCTTGATGACTAAACTTTGCGTGGGTGCAAGGTATATGAACAACTTGAAAACATCTTAAGGGTAGAAGCGACGTAGCTGTTGGATGTTCCAAGCGTTGCCGTAGACCTTGCCTTGACTGTTGGCCAGCTTGTACGTCCCGGGCTTCAGAACTTTGGCGATGACGAATGGCCCCTCCCAGGGGGGCGTGAGCTTGTGCCTCCCTCGGGCGTCTCGTCGCAGCCGAAGCACCAGGTCGCCCACCTGGAGGTCTCGGGGCCGGACCCCTCGGGCGTGGTAGCGTCGCAGGGACTGCTGGTACCGCGCCGAGTGTAGTAAGGCCTTGTCCCAAGCCTTTTCCAGCTGGTCCAGTGAGTCTTCTCGGCTAGCTTGGTTGCTTTGATCGTTGTAGGCCCTCGTCCTCGGGGAGCCGTATTCTAGGTCAGTGGGCAAGACGGTCTCGGCCCTGTAGACCAGGAAGAACGGCGTGAAACCCGTGGCTCGGCTCGGCGTTGTCCTCAGGCTCCAGACCACCAAGGGGAGTTCCTTCATCCATCGCTTGCCGAACTTGTTGAGGTCGTTGTAAATCCGAGGCTTGAGCCCTTGTAGAATCATGCCGTTGGCACGCTCTACTTGCCCATTCGACATGGGATGAGCCACGGCGGCCCAGTCCACCCGGATGTGGTGATCCTCGCAAAAATCCAAGAATTTTCTGCCGGTGAACTGGGTGCCGTTGTCGGTGATGATGGAGTTCAGGACCCCGAAGCGATGGATGATGTTGGTGAAGAACGCCACCGCCTGCTCGGACCTGATGCTGTTCAGAGGTCGGACCTCGACCCACTTGGAGAATTTGTCGATGGCGACCAGTAGGTGCGTGTAGCCCCCGGGCGCCTTCTGCAAGGGGCCGACGAGGTCCAGACCCCACACGGCAAAGGGCCAGGTGATGGGTATCGTCTGCAGAGCCTGAGCAGGCAGGTGGGTCTGCTTCGCATAGAATTGACACCCTTCGCAGGTGCGGACAATTCTAGTGGCGTCAGCCACCGCCGTTGGCCAGTAGAAGCCTTGCCGGAAAGCATTCCCGACAAGGGCTCGGGGCGCTGCGTGATGGCCGCAAGCCCCCGAGTGTATCTCTTGCAGGAGTTCCTGACCTTCGGCAACGGAGATGCATCGCTGGAGGATGCCCGAGGGGCTGCGGTGGTAGAGCTCCTTCTCATCGCCCAGCAAGACGAACGACTTGGCGCGTTGCGCTACCCGCCGAGCCTCGGCTCGGTCGAGGGGTAGCTCTCCCTGACGGAGATATTGCAGGTACGGGGTCTGCCAATTTTGATCAGGCGTGACCCCGCTCCGCTCCTCCTCGATGCGCAGTGCCTCGCCCTCGGAGGCCGAGGGTACCTCGGGCTGAACCGAGGGCGCCTCGGGCCGAGCTGAGGGTGCCTCGGGCTGTGCCGAGGGTACCTCGGGCTGGACCGAGGTTGCCTCGGGCTCGGGCGTGTCGTCGATCTTGACGGAGGGTTGATGCAGATCCCGGGAGAAGTCGTCCGGGGGAACCGTTGTTCGCCCCGAGGCTATTTTTGCCAGCTCGTCCGCAGTCTCGTTGTAGCGCCGAGCGATGTGGTTAAGCTCGAGCCCGTAGAACTTGTCTTCCAGGCGCCGAACCTCATCGCAGTAGGCCTCCATCTTCGGGTCGCGGCAGAGGGAGTTCTTCATGACTTGGTCGATGATGAGCTGCGAGTCACCGCGGGCGTCGAGGCGTCTGATCCCTAGCTCGATGGCGATCCGCAACCCGTTGACCAGAGCCTCGTACTCAGCCACATTGTTGGACGCCGGGAAATGGAGGTGTAGCACATAGCGTAGGTGTTTCCAGAGGGGCGAGATGAAGAGCAGGCCTGCATCGGCCCCCGTCTTCATCAACGACCCGTCGAAAAACATGGTCCAGAGCTCCGGTTGGATCGGAGCCGTCGGTAGCTGGGTGTCGACCCATTCAGCTAAGAAGTCCGCCAAGACCTGGGACTTGATGGCCTTCCAAGGGGCGAACGAGATTGTCTCGCCCATGATTTCCACCGCCCACTTTGCAATCCTGCCCGAGGCCTCTCGGCACTGGATGATCTCCCCCAGGGGGAAGGATGACACCACAGTTACCGGATGAGACTCGAAGTAGTGTCGCAACTTCCGCCTCGTCAGGATCACTGCATACAGCAACTTCTGAACTTGTGGGTAGCGGATCTTGGTCTCGGACAGTACCTCGCTGACAAAGTAAACCGGCCTCTGAACGGGCAATGCATGCCCCTCTTCTTGCCTCTCGACCACAATCGCGGTGCTAACCACCTGAGTGGTCGCGGCGACGTAGACCAAGATGGCTTCTCCGTCAGTTGGAGGCACCAAGATAGGCGCCTTTGTGAGGAGCGCCTTCAGGTTCCCGAGAGCTTCCTCGGCCTCAGGGGTCCAAGCGAAGCACTCGGCCTTCCTTAAGAGGCGGTACAGAGGCAGGCCTCTTTCGCCGAGGCGTGAGATGAAGCGGCTCAGGGCCGCGAGACATCCCATGACCCTCTGTACGCCTTTTAAGTCCTTGATGGGCCCCATGCTGGTGATGGCTGCGATCTTCTCCGGGTTGGCTTCAATGCCTCGCTCGGAGACGATGAACCCCAAGAGCATGCCCCGGGGCACCCCGAAGACACACTTATCGGGATTGAGCTTGACGCCTTTCGCTTTGAGACATCGGAATGTCACTACAAGGTCGGAGAGGAGGTCGGAAGCTTTCCTTGTCTTGACTACGATGTCATCGACGTAGGCCTCGACCGTGCAACCGATGTGTTCGCCAAACACATGGTTCATGCACAGCTGATACGTCGCGCCCGCATTCCTCAAACCGAACGGCATGGTGACATAGCAGTACATGCCGAAGGGCGTGATGAAAGAAGTCGCGAGCTGGTCGGACTCTTTCATCCTGATTTGGTGATACCCTGAGTAGGCGTCGAGGAAAGACAGGGTTTTGCACCCAGCAGTGGAATCCACGATTTGATCGATGCGAGGCAGAGGGTAGGGAACCTTCGGACATGCTTTGTTGGGACCAGTGTAGTCTACACACATCCGCCATTTCCCCCCATTCTTTCTCACAAGCACAGGGTTGGCAAGCCATTCGGGATGGAATACCTCTTTGATGAACCCTGCTGCCGTTAGCTTGTGGATCTCCTCGCCAATCGCTCTGCGCTTCTCCTCGTCGAATCGGCGCAGAGGCTGCTTGACGGGTCGGGCTCCGGCCCGAATAACCAGCGAGTGCTCGGCGACATCCCTCGGTATGTCGGGCATGTCCGAGGGACTCCACGCGAAGACGTCGGCGTTCGCGCGGAGAAAGTCGACGAGCACTGCTTCCTATTTGGGGTCGAGCCCGGAACCGATCCGGATCTGCTTGGAGGCATCGCCACTGGGGTCGAGGGGGACGACCTTAACCGTCTCCGCTGGCTCGAAGTTGCCGGCATGACGCTTCACGTCTGGCACCTCTTTGGAGAGGCTTTCCAGGTCGGCGATGAGGGCCTCGGACTCGGCGAGGGCCTCGGCGTACTCCACGCACTCCACGTCGCATTCGAACGCATGTTTGTACGTGGGGCCGACGGTGATGACCCCATTGGGGCCCAGCATCTTGAGCTTCAGGTAGGTGTAGTTGGGGACGGCCATAAACTTCGCGTAGCATGGCCTCCCCAATACCGCGTGGTAGGTTCCTCGGAACCCGACCACCTCAAACGTCAGAGTCTCCCTTCGGAAGTTGGAGGGCGTTCCGAAGCAGACAGGAAGGTCGAGTCGTCCGAGGGGCTGGACGCGCTTCCCGGGAATGATCCCGTGGAAGGGCGCAGCGCCTGCTCGGATGGAGGACAGATCGACGCGCAGGAGCCCGAGGGTCTCGGCGTAGATGATGTTGAGGCAGCTGCCCCCGTCCATAAGGACCTTGGTGAGCCTGACGTCGCCGACGATGGGGTCGACGACGAGCGGGTATTTCCTCGGGCTCGGCACGTGGTCGGGGTGGTCGGCTTGGTCGAAGGTGATGGGCTCGTCGGACTAGTCTAGGTAGACTAGCACCGCCACCTTCATCGAGCAGACCTCCCGGCGCTCTTGCTTGCGATGCCGAGCCGAGGCATTCGCCGCATGCCCACCGTAGATCATGAAGCAGTCGCGGACCTCGGGGAACTCTCCTACTTGGTGATCTTCCTTCTTGTCGTCGTCGCGGGCCCTGCCACCCTCCGCGGGTGGCCCGGCCCTGTGGAAGTGGCGCTGAAGCATGATGCACTCCTCAAGGGTGTGCTTGACGGGACCCTGATGATAGGGGCACGGCTCTTTGAGCATCTTGTCGAAGAGGTTGGCACCTCCGGGGGGCTTCCGAGGGTTCTTGTACTCGGCGGCGGCGACAAGGTCCGCGTCGGCGGCGTCGCGTTTCGCTTGCGACTTCTTCTTGCCTTTCTTCTTGGCGCCGCGCGGAGTAGACGCCTCGGGAGCATCTTCCGATGGGCGGCCCTGGGGCTGCTTGTCCTTTCGGAAGATAGCCTCGACTGCCTCCTGGCCAGAGGCGAACTTGGTGGCGATGTCCATCAGCTCGCTCGCCCTGGTGGGGGTCTTGCGACCCAACTTACTCACCAGGTCGCGGTAGGTGGTGTCGGCAAGGAACGCGCCGATGACATCCGAGTCGGTGATGTTGGGCAGCTCGGTGCGCTGCTTCGAGAATCGCCGGATGTAGTCCCGGAGAGACTCTCTCGGCTGCTGTCGGCAGCTTCGGAGGTCCCATGAATTCCCGGGGCGCACGTACGTGCCCTGGAAATTGCCGGTGAAGGCTTGGACCAGGTCATCCCAGTTGGAGATCTGCCCCGGAGGCAGGTGCTCCAACCAGGCGTGAGCGGTGTCGGAGAGGAACAGGGGGAGGTTGCGGATGATGAGGTCGTCGTCGTCCGTTCCACCCAGTTGGCAGGCCAGGCGGTAGTCCGCGAGCCACAGTTCCGGTCTCGTTTCCCCCGAGTACTTTGTGATAGTAGTCGGGGGTCGGAACCGGGTCGGGAACGGCGCCCGTCGGATGGCCCGGCTGAAGGCCTGCGGACCGGGTGGTTCGGGCGAGGGGCTCCGATCCTCCCCGCTGTCGTAGCGTCCCCCACACCTGGGGTGGTAACCTCGGCACACCCTCTCGTCGAGGTGAGCCCGATGGTCGCGATGATGGTGCTCGTTGCCGAGGTGACCCGGGGCCGCAGGTGCGGTGTTGCGCGTGCGCCCGGTGTAGACCGAGGCTTCCCGCATGAATCGGGAAGTCGCGACATGAGGTTCCGAGGGGTATCCCTGCCTTCGGGAGGCAGAGCTCTCGGCCCGTCGGGCCACAGCGCCTTCCAGGAGATTCTTGAGCTCTCCCTGGATTCGCCGATCCTCGGTGGTTGACGGCTCTGGCATCGCGCGGAGAAGCATCGCTGCGGCAGCCAGGTTCTGGCCGACCCCACTGGATGCGGGTGGCGGCCTGACCCTGACATCGTTGGCGACGCGGTGCTGGAGACCTTGGGGCAGGTGACGTATTTCTCCGGCCGGGGGTTGGCCCGCCCATGCCTGCCCGACGTCCTGGCGGATCGGCTCAAGCGGTCCTGTTCCCTCGTCGAGCCTGGCCTGCGCCCCACGGACTTGCTCGAGCTGTGGGTCGTGACCCCCCGCCGGAACGGGGACCACAGCTAGCTCCCGCCGGATGTCAGCGCGAGGCACCGGCCTAGGGAGATCACCGTCCTCCGGCATGCCGAGATGATTGCCTTCGGAGGGATCCCCTAGCTCGACGTGGAAACATTCGCGGCTTGGGCCGCAGTCCTCGTCGTCGAGGCTGCGGCTACCGTCGGAACAGTCGGAGAGGCAGTAGTCACATGCGGTCATGAAGTCCCGCATGGCACTGGGGTTGCCAAATCTAGAGAAATCCCAACAGATGCTGGGATCGTCATCTTCCTCGGACCCAGAGGGCCCGTAGGTCGAGACGTCCGTCAACCGGTCCCAAGGCGACCGCATGCGAAACCCCAGAGGGGTTGCACTCGCCTCTACGAGAGCGCCCGCCAAAGCAAGGTCGCTAGGCGGGTTGAGGCCGAGTCTAAATGATGTAGGATGGGAATCGGTCGGTACCTTTCGGTCGACGAGCAGCGACATAGTCACGTCGGGGACTGATTGCACCGCCGTCTCGGGTACGAGGGCGACGTCCTGCAAGCTCTCCGCGAGCGCACTGGCGTCGTCCGCTTGCTCGGGATTGGCGTGTCGCGGGGAGACGGCGCTCGCCTTTGTCTCAAACGCGAGGTCGATGTCCAACGCGCCCCCCGTTGGGGTGCTGGGGACGTCGACTCGCTCGACAGCCGACGAAGCGCGGCCTCCCGCTTGGCCTTGGTTGCCCCGCCTCCTCCTCCGTTGGTGGGGGAGAGGACGGGGCGAGCTCGAATGTTGTTCTTCCACCACGCGGGGAAGATGTCGTCGATCCCGCCGCCGGCGGGCGGGTTGTCGGCCGCCATTGTCGTTGTCGCGCGGCGGTGGAAGGAGTATCATGTCGTAGCTGCCGTCGAAGGACATGAACTCAAGGCTCCCGAAACGGAGCACCGTCCCGGGTCGGAGAGGTTGCTGGAGACTGCCCATCTGGAGCTTGACGGGAAGCTGTTCGTCAACACGCAGCAGGCCCCTACCTGGCGCGCCAACTGTCGGCGTTTTGAGACCGGGGGGGTCCCTAAGCCGACGAGTGAATGTGCCGCGTGCTCCAGCCCAGATGGGTCGAGCGCGTGGGCGAGCGCGAAGGGGGGGAAGCGAGGTGGCCGGAGATGGGCGTGAGAGAGGTGGAAATCTCGTGGCCTTCGTGTTCGTCCCGCGCCCAGGTCGGGTGCGCTTGCAGTAGGGGGTTACAAGCGTCCTCGCGGGTGAGGGAAGCGAGCGGCCCCAAGAGAGCGCCTGTCCCGTCCTCGTCCCCGCGCGGCCCACCCTCTCTAAGAGGGCCCTGGTCCTTCCTTTTATAGGCGTAAGGAGAGGATCCAGGTGTACAATGGGGGTGTAGCAGAGTGCTACGTGTCTAGCGGGGGAGAGCTAGCGCCCTAAGTACATGCCAATGTGGCAGCCGGAGAGATCTTGGCACCCAGCTGGTGTGATGTCGTGGCCGTCGGAGGAGCGACGGAGCCTGGCGGAGGGACAACTGTCAGAGCGGTTGAGTCATTGCTGACGTCCTCCTGCTTCCGTAAGAGAGCTGAGAGCCGCCGTCGTCACAGGGCATGCGGGGCGCCATCATTGCCTATCTGGCGGAGCTAGCCAGATGGGACACCGGTCTTGTTCTCTGTGGCCCGAGTCATCTCGGGGTAGGGTGATGATGGCGCTTCCTGTTGACGTGGCTGGCCTACGCCCTAGGTTGTGCGACGTGGAGGCTCCTCTGAAGCCGAGGTAGAGTCTGTCTTCCATGGCCGAGGCCGAGTCCGAGCCCCTGGGTCGGGCGAGGCAGAGGTCGTTCGGCAGAGGCCAGGGCGGAGTCCGAGCCCTGGGGTCGGGCGAAGCGGAGTTCGTCGTCTTCTGGGGCTGAGCCCGAGTCCGAGCCCTGGGGTCGGGCGAAGCGGAGTTCGCCGTCTTCCGGGACTTAGCCCGAGTCCGAGCCCTGGGTCGGGCGGAGCGGAGTTCGCCGTCTTTCGGGACTTAGCCCGAGTCCGAGCCCTGGGTCGGGCGGAGCGGAGTTCGCCGTCTTCCGGGACTTAGCCCGAGTCCGAGCCCTGGGTCGGGCGGAGCGGAGCTTCCTATGGTGCCTTTGGCAGGGCCTGACTGCCTGTCAGTCTCACTCTGTCAAGTGGCACTACAGTCGGAGTGGCGTAGGCGGCGCTGTCCTTTTGTCAGGCCGGTCAGTGGAGCGGCGAAGTGACGGCGGTCACTTCGGCTCTGCCGGGGGGCGCGTGTCAGGATAAAGGTGTTAGGCCACCTTTGCGTTAAATGCTCCTGCGACTCGGTCGGTCGGTGCGGTGATTTAGTCAGGGTTGCTTCTTAGCGAAGGCAAGGCCTCGGGCGAGCCGGAGATGTGTCCGCCGTTGGAGGGGGGCCTCGGGCGAGACGGACATCCCTCGGGGTCGGCTGCCCTTGTCCGAGGCTAGGCTCAGGCGAGGCATGATCGAGTCGCTCATATGGACTGATCCCTGACTTAATCGCACCCATCAGGCCTTTGCAGCTTTATGCTGATGGGGGTTACCAGCTGAGAATTAGGAGTCTTGAGGGTACCCCTAATTATGGTCCCCGACACAAATTAACCAAAGTTCCTCTTCTATGTGATAATGAGAGTGCAATCCGCATGGCGGATAATCCCGTTGAGCATAGCCGCACTAAACACATAGCCATTCGGTATCATTTTCTAAGGGATCACCACACAAAAGGGAGATATCGAGATTGCATACATTAATACTAAAGATCAATTAGCCGATATCTTTACCAAGCTACTTGATGAACAATCTTTTAACAAACTTAGGCATGAGCTAAATATTCTTGATTCTAGGAACTTCTTTTGTTGATTTGCACACATAGCTCATTCATATACCTTGATCATCTCTCTTTTATATATGCTATGACTAATGTGTTTTCAAGTGAATTTCAAACCAAGTCATAGGTGTATTGAAAGGGAATTTGAGTCTTCGGCGAAGACAAAGGCTTCCACTCCGTAACTCATTCTTCGCCGTTGCTCCGAGCAACTCTCCGTCTTTGGTATAATCTTCACTCATGTTTTATTTGCCAAAGGGGAGAAAGTAGCTAGGAAAGGGCTCTAATGGCTCCATTTTGGCGATTTATGCCAAAGGGGGAGAGAGCATGAGCCCAAAGCAAAAGGACCGCACCACCACCTAGTTTTAAAAAAAACTAATGATTTTCAATTGGTAAATTTCAAATTGTATCTTATTGTGTTCAAAAGGGGGAGAAAGTAGTATTTTCAAAATCGATATCTTAAAACTCTCTTGAACACTAAGAGGAGGATTTCATTAAGGGGGAGTTTTGTTTAGTCAAAGTAAAAGCATTTGAAACAGGGGGAGAAAATTTCAAATCTTGAAAATGCTTCGCAAAATCCTACTCATTTACCTTTGACTATTTGCAAAAGAACTTTGAAAATAATTTACAAAAGAATTTGCAAAACAAAACATGTGGTGCAAGCGTGGTCCAAAATGTTAAAAAATAAAGAAACAATCCATGCATATCTTATGAGTAGTTATATTGGCTCAATTCCAAGTAACCTTTGCACTTACATTATGCAAACTAGTTCAATTATGCACTTCCACATTTGCTTTGTTTTGTGTTGGCATCAATCACCAAAAAGGGGGAGATTGAAAGGGAATTAGGCTTACACCTATTTCCTAATTGATTTTGGTGGTTGAATTGCCCAACACAAATAATTGGACTAACTAGTTTGCTCTAGTCTCTAAGTTATACAGGTGCCAAAGGTTCACACTAAGCCAATAAAAAGACCAAGAAAAATGTTCAAGAAAAGGAGCAAAGGGATAACCGAAGTGTGCCCTGGTCTGGCACATCGGACTATCCAGTGCACCACCGGACAGTGTCCGGTGCACCAGGGGACTTCAGGCCAAACTTCGCACCTTCGGGAATTCTCAGAGCCGCTTCGCTATAATTCACCAGACTGTCCGGTGCTACACCGGACAGTGTCCGGTGCTCCAGAGGAGAGCGACTCTGAACTCGCCAACTTCGGATTTCTGCTCCGCTATAATTCACCGGACATGTCCGGTGCACACCGGACATGTCCGGTGCACACCGGACTGTCCGGTGAGCCAGCGGAGCAACGACTACTTCGCGCCAACGGTCGTCTGCAGCGCATTAAATGCGCGCCAGCGTGCGCAGAGGAGCTGAGCACACGCGGGTGGCACACTGGACAGTCTACAGGACTTGTCCGGTGCACCACCGGACAGCCAGGTGGGCCCACAAGTCAGAGCTCCAACGGTCGGAACCTAACGGCCTGGTGACGTGGCTGGCGCACCGGACAGTGTCCGGTGGCGCACCGAACTGTCCGGTGCGCCATGCGATAGCAGCCTCCACCAAACGACTAGTTTGGTGGTTGGGGTTATAAATACCCCCAACCACCCCACATTCAAGTCATCCAAGTTTTCCACCTTCCAACCACTTACAAGAGCTAGGCATTCAATACAAGACACACCCAAGTGATCAAATCCTCTCCCAATTCCACAAAAGCTTTAGTGTTAAGTGAGAGTGATTTGTTGTGTCCTTTTGAGCTCTTGCGCTTGGATTGCTTTCTTTCTCATTCTTTCTTGCGATCAAACTAACTTGTAATTGAGGCAAGAGACACCAATCTTGTGGTGGTCCTTGTGGGAACTTTGTGTTCCAAGTGATTGAGAAGAAAAGCTCACTCGGTCCGAGGGACCGTTTGAGAGAGGGAAAGGGTTGAAAGAGACCCGGTCTTTGTGACCACCTCAACGGGGAGTAGGTTTGCAAGAACCGAACCTCGGTAAAACAAATCCGCGTGTCATACTCTTTATTCGCTTGCGATTTGTTTTGCACCCTCTCTCGCGGACTCGACTATATTTCTACCGCTAACCCGGCTTGTAGTTGTGATTAATTTTGTAAATTTCAGCTTTGCCCTATTCACCCCCCTCTAGGCGACTTTCAGAGAGTCCTCCCTTTGTAGTTATCTCTTTTTCCTTCCAAACTTATTGAAAATACTCAAGAGAGATGTTAGTAGCATAAGGGAGTATATGATGAAGGATGATTTCTTTAGATAGGAAATAAAACAATTCATCATCCATAAGTCACATAGACATGAAGTAAAAATCCTTAACATTAACGCACATTATTAGAAAAGAGGAATGTGCATTTTTAAACATTTTGATCAATCATAGGAATTTTACTTCTTCATATTGAATTTATTAATCATTAATTAGAAGCAAATCAATATGAGAACATATATAGCAAAGGCATGAAATAGATTCTAATGGACTAGTGCCTTTATGAGAATGATATCGAATGCACACTTAGCAAAAATTAAGTCCAATAAAGAATCTACTCTTCACATAGGTAGAATAAGATAATTAAGAGTAAATAACCATTGATGGAAAAAAGGGTTCCCATACATTTGCTTTTACCTTTCTTCCTTCGGGTGAAGAGTAACCTTGGAGGCTTGTGACTTTAGACATGCACTTTCTCTTTTGTAGATTTTCACAAGTAAGCTCAAGAGATATGTCATCTGTAGCACAAGCACTAGTTTCCCATTTAGTAATCATTTTTGAAAAGAATTAAAGGTAGAATACTAAAACATGGAAACTTCATAGCATGAACTAGATTATCCTATAGATGATGTTATGCTCAATTTTAACTTATAAAACAAGCATAAATAGTTTCTCAAGATTATGGAATAACTCTAGTTCAATCATGGAGAGTGATGAATGTAGAAGAATCATATCCAATATAAGCAAGAAGCACAACAACATAAGTTATTGGATTGATTTTTCTTTTTATGTTAGATTGCGCATTTCCAAAGAGAAACTTATTCTCTACTAGTGAGACTTCATGGGTTACATAGATAACAGCGTTAGACTCACTATTCTAGTTATAGAGAGAATTTTCCTTTTATAAGTGTCCTAAGGATTTGAATTCCTTACATGACACCTTATTCTTTTAAAAACTTAGAACATCTCTCTATATCTAGAATCATGGCAATAATAAGATAATTAGTGAAAAGCATGCCATGCGAAACTTGCAACAATTTAAACATGTAGATTGCCATAGAATAGAAATGATGAATATGCAATCTACCATATGAGAGGAGTTTATTCAAAGAATGGTGACATATCTTAAAGACATTTGAAGTGCTTCCTTTTTTTATGTGACTACACAAGACACATGAGAAATGATAATTTAAGATATTTGCACTTAAAAACATAAGTGTTACCATCCTTTGGCTTTCCTCCATGTTGTAGGCCTTGATTTTTCCACACAGTATAATTCTTTATTTCCTACAACATTAATATCTTCCCCGAGATGATATGAGTTTTGAATATAATAAATTGAAATAACTTTGGGTCAATCTTGGATATATAGATCACTGAAGATTGATAGCTTGAGTTAATAGGAATTGAATTGACTCTCTCAAGCACCCCAAAGCTTCATATCATCTTCTTCTCCTGCAATACTTGTCAAGCATATTTTGGTACCCATCGCTTGATGGGTCCATCACGGTTAGTCAACAAAGATCTAGGAACTCAAAAGTCCTTTGTGTTAGCACTAGGTAAACTCATTACCTTTCTAGCACAAGTTGCAATTTTGGGTTGCCTAGTTACATGTGAATTAATTGACAAGCTAGAAGTGGGATAGTTACCAATGGGACAATCCTTGCATTGATGTCCCTTCTTTCGGCATATGTAGCATAGGCGATTTTCAAGTCTTGAAGATTTCTTCTTTCCTTGTTTCTTGCTTGCTACATGGTTAGTCAATATTTTCTTACCTTATGCCTTTTTGTTTTAAAAGGGGACAAGATCTAACTAAGTGTCCCTTCTTTGAGCATTTAAAACAAAGTTTATCATCCTTATTAATAATCAAGTCATTTTTAATATAGGGACATGACCTAATCGAGTGTCCCTTTTCAAAGCATTCACTACACTTCTTACTTCTCTTAGTGTGAAGTGTGGCTTGATTATTACCTTGGATGTTACCTTTTATGGAGGCATAGTTGAGGCTTTTCGAGGAGGTGTTGATTTTCTTCTTTTGTTCCTTCCTCTTGACAATCCTCAAGTCCTTGACATTTTCTTCAAGGGATTTAGTGCATGCCTCGGTTGTTCCCATCTCAAGCTTCTTCACCATGTGATCACGGTTATCTTGAGAAGGTTGAGCAATGCACTTCCATTTTAGTTGTGTCAAGCTCATCTTTAGCCTCTCATTTTCTTCTTTGAGCTTTTGATATGTATCATCGTTTGTTCCTGCAAATTTTAGCTCAAAGGAAGATTTGCTTGTCGACGGACAACAAGCATTAGCACATGGTAAAGTAGTTTCAATTTGGGTACATGTGCATGAGTGAGGTTGTTGGAATTTTAAGTTTTCTATCACAACCTCATGAGCAATATTTAATATGATATGATTATCCATAAGATTTTCATGAGAACATAGGAGCATATCATATTTTTCTTGAAAAGCTAGATTTTCATCTTTTAGCTTTTCTACTTGGTCCTTAAGCAAGGCATTCCTATTTACTAATTGAGCGATGCAATGTAAGGCGTTATCTTGCTCAATTGAAATAGTTTCATACCTTTGGACCAAATCAACATGAGAGCACTTTAGCTCCTCATGTTCTTTAGTCAACTCGTCAAAGTGTAGCATTTTCATGGAGAGAATATTTTCTAGTCTTTGACGAGCTTCGCTTTGCTCTCTCGCTCTTTCTAGAAGTTTGAGCATGACCGCCTTATCTTCTTGGCTTAGGCGAGCGTAGAGTTGCATGAAGCTTCTTTCTTCCTCCTCATCCTCGTTTGTGCTTCCGCTAACATTTTCATTAGCCACACAACATATGTGGGAATCGAAATGGGAAGACAAACCTCTTGGAGAGGTGGATTCATCGTTTGGTCTCCATCGGTCATTTTCTTCTTCTTCCTTGCACGGGTTAGTATCACAAAGACCAAAGGAAGTAGAAGCACAAAATGAACTATCATGTTTGGACTCATCAAGTTTGCTTTTAATTCTAGTCCAAATATCATGCGCATCACGAATAGATTCATTATAATTCATTATGAAGGCATGATAATCTTCTTTGCTAAGAGAATTACTTAAGATGTCATAAGCTAGGTAGTTTAAGCGAATACATCTTTGATCTTCCTCGGAAGCATTTTTTCTATCATAACTAGGAGGAATAATACTCTTGTCTAAAATTTGTTCTAATTGTGGATCTACCGTTCTAAAAGCATTTATCACCCTAGTAGAACACGAATCATAATTAGAACAATCGGAAAGTAATATCTCAACAGTTACCTCCTTGTTCTCCTTCGGAGTTGTCTTCTTGTTCTTTTGGGATCTTCTACGAGCCATCACTTCGAGTTGTTAAACTCAATATGAAGTTCCTAGCTCTGATACCAATTAAAAGTCGCCTAGAGGGGGGGGGGGGGTGAATAGGCGAAACCTGAAAATTAAAACTTTGTCCCCCAACTAGATCCCTTGTAGTGGTTAGAACAAGATATACAATTATCGGAGTATAAAAACTAAGTCCTTGCTTGTAAAGAATATTGCTTTCAAATAATGCGGAATTGATAAATCAATACAACTAGTAAGTCTTATGATAATAAAGCAAGAGGGCTTAGATAAGAAGAGCAATAACATAAGTTCTTTCTTGCAAGGTGTTGCTTTACTAAATGAGAATTTAACTTGAAGCAACACCAAATAAAGTTAGCGAAGAATAATGCAAGAGAACTTAGAATGAGGGAAAACAAACAAATCACAAACAATAAACACAATGGACACGGGTGATTTGTTTTACCGAGGTTCGGCCCTCGAAGGCCTAGTCCCCGTTGAGGAGTCCACTAAGGACGGGTCTCTTTCAACCCTTTCCATCTCTCCACCGATCACGAAAGACTGGCGAGCTCTTCTTCTTCTCAAGGATCACTTAAGACCCCATAAGGATCACCACACACTCTGGTGTCTCTTGCTAGCTTTACAAGCCTCCAAAACTTTGGAGGAAGTTCAATGGGAGTCAAAACTCCACGCGCAAATGAACACAAAGATGTAGCACACACTATCTCTCAATGAATCTCACAAGGCACTAGTGCTAAACTCAAATGAGTAGCTCTCTATTGCTTGCTCTCTCTTTTGTGGCACTTGTGTTGGTTGTAGTGGTCTAAATCTTGTGTATAGGATGTATCAATGAATAGAGGTGGTTGGGAGGGCTTGAGTATGTCAACTATATGACTTGGAATGTTGCTTGGTCTCCCACACCTTGAAGTGGCCGGTTGGGGTGGTATTTATAGCCACCAACCAAATTGTAGCCGTTGGAGAAGGCTGCTGGCGATGGGCGCACCGGACAGTGTCCGGTGTGCCGCCACGTCAGCCTGTCGTTAGGGCTTGGAGCTGGTCGACCGTTGGAGGTGAAAGTTGCCTAGAGGGGGGTGAATAGGCAAGTTAAAGCTTTTTCAACAAAAACTAGAAGCAAACTGGGTAAAACTGAATTGATCTTGAAATTCACCCAGTTAACTTTGGAAGTGAGATGTTCTAAATGATCCACAGGGTTCAAAGTAGTAGATCTGAGAAGGGCACTTCTCAAAATCCACACACCAAAAGGATATAAACAAATCTTCCACGAAATGGTAAGAGAACGAAGAACACAAACACACAATGAGCAAGAACACAAGAGACACAAGATTTATCCCGAGGTTCGGTCACACCACTAAGGTGCCCTACTTCCTCGTTGAGGCGCCCACAAAGAGTCGGGTCTCTTTCAACCCTAATCCTCCCTTTGCCGACCACAAAGGTCAAGCCCACACAATAATCTTTGCTCAAACGAGCAGGTAATACAAACTTTCTTGTGGTCTTCCACAAGATTTGGAGACTCACAAGAGACACCTAGTCGTCTAGGAGCTAGAAGCTCCAAGAGTAATGAATCCACAAAGAACTCGATGTAGTACCAAAGCTCGAATCAAGAAGAGCAAGAGAGATTTGGAGATGAAGCACAAAAACTGTAGCTCTCAAACTCACTCAAAGATTTCTCTCCAAAGATTTGAAATGGGAGAGGGAAGAGGTGTGTGAGAGAGAGTGGGAGGTGTTTCTCAGGTTAGGAATGGAGTCCAAGTCGTGCTCTTCTGTGGAGGAGAGAGGTGGGAGTGAGTATATATAGGTGGGGCTCCAAAACTAGCCGTTTTTGACTTTTCTGCCCAAAAACCGGTTGAACCGGTCCCAAAACCGGTTGAACCGGTTTTCAAAAAGCTGCGCACAACTTTTTTGGCTGACACAGCAGACTGGCAGAAAAAAGTGAACAGTGCAAAAACCGGTTGAACCTGTTTTAAAACCGGTTGAACCTGTTTCCACCAGACAAAAACCGGTTGAGTGTCCGGTTGAGTGTCCGGCTGAACCAGTATTTTCCAAAAAGGTGAACAGTGCAAAAACCGGTTGAACCTGTTTTAAAACCGGTTGAACCTGTTTTTTCCAAAAATCAATTTTGACCAAGATAGACTTAAAAAGGTTGTACTACATACTTTCACTAAGGATTAACAAGGGTAAAATGGAAGTTTTTGATCAAGGATTTTGAGCTTTAGTACCAACACCAACCTTCTTTATGGATCCCCCTTGATAGTACGACGATTCCTATACTCAAGTCAAATAAAATATAATTAAGTAAACTCCTTGAGTCATTGGTGTCTCAAGTGTGGTTTCTCCATGATGTTGCTTCATAAGGATCACAAACATCTTTGTCTCACCTTTTGAAGCAAACACAAATCTAGCCTGTGACTTGTGCCATTTCACCATATATGAGTTCAAATCATGGCTTCAAGTCACCTTACTGATGCATCAACATGTTGTAACTCTTCATAGCTGATTAGTTCATCGACTTAGTGCAAGTACTCTCTTCTTCACCTTAGCCATGGTACCTCGGTCTACAAGCCGTCGCTTGGCCTTCACCTTCGCTTAGTTCCTCGAAGCCCTTTCCTTACTATCTTCACCCTATCAAGCCATTCTTGAGTCACATCCTATTGAGTATCCATTGAGAGAATCATTTCTTCAATATTGTGAACCTTGCTTGAATGTCATCTAGATATAACTGCTAAGATCAATCAAGCTCTAGTTTGATTCTCATATATTTATATATGGACTAATAGTAATATGGTCAAGCCAATTCACGATTCCTCATATCTTATTCACTTTGGCTTGACCAATCCTCTTAATCACTTCAACCTCTATTATGATCATATTTATGCATAGTGATTTCTCATGACTTGTCCATATATTCAAACCAATATAGAGACCATATTATATCCATTTGCATTGTCTCACTGGTTATTTGAACTTGTGTTGAACCTTGTACACTGATCATTATACACTATTCAAGTATGTTCATCATACTGAATTTCCTGTTCAACACTTAGCAAACTTGTTAGACCTTTAAATGTGTTGTTATCCAAATCACCAAAACTCACAAAAGGGATGAATGCACTTTCAATCTCCCCCTTTTTGGTGATTGATGACAACACATTTAAAGCTTACATAAGATTTGATAAATAAGATTTTGAATCCTATGATATAGTTTCCTCCCCCTAAATATGTGCATTTCAGAAAATACCAATTTTGTACTCAAATGCAAAAACCACATATTTGGGTCAAAGAGTGAAGACAACTTATATCATACTATTCATAGGGTGCTTTGTGTCATAAATAAACGTGATGCTCATGACATATTATGCACTCATCAATTTCCTTCATCTTATGTTTTACTTATGATTCAACCCCCTTTTGTCAATTATTTCTCCCCTTTTCAAAAGTCTTCTTACACTTGGTTACATAATACTAAAGGTAAGCTTTAATGCACAATTTCTCCCCCTTTGTCATAAATCTCCAAAAAAGATATAAAGAATATAAAGGGTAGAAATTATGATTAATCAAGATTTGAACACACTATCATGAAAAGGGTCCTTATATGGCACAAAGGTAATGGAGAAGTGTCATAAGTGATGTACCTTTGCATTTTACCTTTTCAAAGGGGTGTTCCACACTTGTGTTGTATTTAGAGTTCATTTTGCAATCTCTTGTTGGCATAATTGTGACATAGGTCCAAGATATCAAATGAATATTGTCATACTAATTGAAAGATAAATCTTGATACCTGGAGTCTAGATGTCACCTAACATTTTCTTATCATAACAAGAGGCAGCATGAAAATTGCACAAGTATGAATTATACAACTAGTGATCATGTACGAAAAATATCAATTGAAAACCACCAATTGATACAATTTGATAGATAATCAGATCACTAATTGCATATTACACTAAGTTCTCCTCAAGTTTTAGTGCACACATATATATATGAATTCAATTGATACCTGTTGAGAGTACTTATTTGCAACTTAAAGTACCATTGGCATAAAAGAAGTATCAATTGAACATAATCATGCGACATAAGAAACATGTGCACTATTTAATCAATTAAGTTCGAGACAGGAGAATCTATAAGCTATGCTACTTCAGATATTTGTAATCCACAAAGATGTGATACATATTTACCAATTTTAGATGACGTTGGAGTAGAATATACAAGAGAAACTCATTCTCTTATGAAATGTATAGAAGATACATTTATTGGAGCAAAGAATCTTTGATACCCATCAAAATTTGCAGTGGAAGCGATTGTCTTTGCTTGAAGATTCCTTTCTAATTTGAGACTACACGCATAATAGACTTGAAAATGAAGTTAGTCTCAAAGATTCAAATTATAGACCATTCTCCCCCTAAATGTGTGCATACAAGTGATGAATACTTGTTTAGCTTATGCACTTGGACTTGTGAGTCCAGGGGATTAAGTTCTACAATTTGAACCTTGGTACAAATAAAGTATGAAAATATGAAATTGCACCAATTGAAGGAATTACTCATAATCAAAAGGTATACTAATAGACATGATATGCAATATTTTAAGCCAAGATTCTTGAGAAGTTAGCATGTTTGACTCATACCTCACTAAGATGACTTAAGACAAACTTATGACATCACCACAAGAGGTATTAATCAAATATCTAGAGATTCTATAATCATCACCACTAGTGCAACCTTATGGTGAGACTTAAGATATTGCATATACATGCACACACTAGCATGTAAGAGCCTAGATACAAAAAATGTAATACAATAGTTCATGGAGTGACACACCTTTGTTCTACGCCACATGGTCTCCATTATAATCATGAATTTCCATCTTAGCTTTTGATAGGCTTGACATTATTTTTGCACAAAGCAAGATGATTTTCATTCATGCCCATCAGTCTTCATTACGACATGTATTGAGTAAATTTAGCATGCCAAGGACAAACATATCCTCTTCAAAAAAATCAAGAGAAACCCATTCTTTTCAAAGAACTACACAAGTTCACTAAAAGAAAATGTTAGTATTTAAGGACACAGGATATAGAATGAGCTCCCCCTAAATGTGTGCATCAAGTACCCGAATTACTTGTAACATGCACTTGATTCAATTAAGATTCTTAGAGGGGTTCATCATATATCTTGGCCAGGGCATAATAAATTTGCAACAATATGAAATCATGCTAGAGAACACATATCGTTCCCCAAAAGAACTAATCCATGGGGTGACATGTGGTAATTATTTGATCATTTCTTTGGAACCACTCATCCTCATTTGATGTTCTTCTTTCACCAAGGTGTGAGACTACACAACATGAACTTGAAAGAAATCATTAGTCTCACAAGATATAGGCTAAAGTCTCCCTCAATTTGTGCATGCAAGAGTACACAAAGTACACTTATGCACATCAACAATACGAGGTTAAAGGAGATGTTTGTACTATATCTTGGTTTAACATAACATGCTTTACATAGATGATGAAAATTAAACCAATTGAAAGTTTAAGAACTGAAAGTATATCAATTGAAATTCTGAAGGGTAAAGCATGCTAATATGAACCTCAAACCTCATAATGAAGGATATCATTAAAATATGTCACTACATCTTCATTATTTGGTTGACAAAAAGTGTAACTCCCTTCTTGAATCACTATGATTTCTTTTCTCTTTATGATTTCATCCAACCAGGCAATCTTGAACTTCATTCATCTTGGCATGGTTCAATCATACATGATATGAGACCCATTGAAACTCAATGATTGAAATAACCAAGACTCTTATATCCGTAGATTTTGAATCCATCTTGAAAGCACTTGGAAGGACCTTGTTCAAACACTTAGAAAAGAGAGCATTAAAAACACATGTGAAGGTTTCACAAATGATGATCCTTATATGTGGATGAAAATGAACCATCATTCTTGAAACCCAAAAGGATAGACTAAATTACTTTAAATTAGTGCACATATATAGTTGATGTCAAAGTTATATGCACTATTGAACATTTTATAATGCAATGAATTTAACCTATACTATGGTACATCCCACTAAGGATAGAATACTAAAACAACTGAAGGATAGGAAGTTTTCATACCTTGGCCTCTTATCAACTTCATCTTACTTTAGTTGAATAGTATCCTTTAAGCTTGTGATTTATCCAATTTAAAACAAGCACCATCTCTTAACATAGATTTTCTATGGATAAACTCAACACAAGAGATGGCATTAGTAGCACAAGCACTAGTTTCTTATTTAGCAACCCTTTTTTTATGTGGAAGGCAGGTGTGTTGCTAAAAATAAAGAAACCTCATAATATGGACTAAATTTCCCTTAATCCCTTATACACAATACATTATTGAATGACATAGATTTAGATATGCATGGTTATTCAATGAAGTCCAAAGGTCTAATTTAAGCCATATTATGGTGAGTGTCTAATATGAAAGAATCAAATCCAAATTAATTAGAGAGAGATAATACATCACATAGTTTTGAATTATTGATCATATGATAAGATTCATTTTTCTTCCAATTGGACCTTTATTTCATAATCAACAACTGATGTATATCCTCAAGTGCTTCTTTTCCCTTAGTAGCTACACAAGTCACAAAAGAGATAAGATTTGAAAATAATATGCACTTGAGATTCAGTTGTTACCACCCTTGCTACTATCTCCAAATATGATTTATATATTCATTATCGAGCACCCAACTTGATCCATTGAAGGAGTATCCTGCAAAACAAGTTTAAGCTTCGTATTTTGGTACCCAATTTTAATTGGGTCCTTTAAGATTAGTAGTAAGAGCCTTGGGTACCCACACATTCCTTATTGTGGCCTTTCTCTTTGTGTAGGCATCCACATATACTTGACAACCATCTTACTATGGTTCCAAGTTAATATGTAAACTCACAGATAAGAGCAAGAGTTAAGAATAGGAGCCTTTTCTCCTTTTCTTGATACATCATTGTGTTGCCTTCTTGATGATGAACCTAGCTTGACCTTGGGTGCACCTACCTTATCAAGGTTAGTTGCACAAGCATTCATATCATAAAGACAAGTTATGCATGGAATTTACAACTTAGTGATCCAATTCAATGTGAAGCATATGGATACCGATTGAAGTAGATTTCTAAGATATCAAAATATGGGTTTCCAAAATTTAGAGAGTATGGATCACTAATTGTACCTTTTACAGTTTAAAAATCATATCCATGTAAGTGCATATGTATGTGATGAATATCAACAAAAAGGATTCTTATGCACTTTTAGATTTAACGATAAGGGAATTTTAAACTGCATCAAGAGTAGCTATTTAGAAAACAAAGATTACAATCCATATGAATGAGATACAAATTTACCATTTTGGATTGTCTTAGTATAGCTTACTCAAGTGAAACTTATTCTCTATGACACAAGATATATAATGTTCTCCCACTAGATATGTGCATCAAGTATTTGAATGACTTGCCACATGCACTTTCAATTCAGTTAAGAGTCTCATGAGGAGTATATTACATATCATGGTCAAGGCATGACAAATTTGCAATGAATTAACTTATGCCTAAGAATACTTACCACCATATAGAATGTACCATTTATTATACCAATTTGACAGATCTTACTATCTGTGGTGGTGTCACCTTAGTATTCTTCTTTTCATCATTTGTGGAGACTTCCTTCTTTGTTATCTCTTTTCCTTTTAAAACTAGTCGATAAAACACTTTAAAAAGAGGTATTAGTAGTACAAGGAAGTATTTAATGAATGATGATATCTATATATGAATGGCAAACAAATCATCATTTATGAGGCGTAAAAGGCATAAATTAAATTCCTTTTAAGTTAATGCACATGGAGCAGTGAATTCACAATATGCATTAATTTACAAATTTAAGCCAAATGGAATTTAACCTTCATATTGACATTTCTTTTCATAAAATAGATTATTACTAATTGAAAATATGCCACTTGAAAGGAACTACTATTGATCAACTACCAATTGAAGCAATTAGTTCCATACCTTTGCCTTGAGCATTCCTAATCTTTCTTTTAGGTGAAGATTAACCTTTAAAGCTTGTGATTTTACCAATTGAAAGAGCACAATCTCTACTTATGAATTTCATGAAATAGCTTAAAAGAGATTGCATTAGTAACACAAGCAATAGTTTCCTATTTAGCAACCTCTAGTATATGAATGACAAGAAGGTTACTAAAATAATGAAACCTCATGATATGAACTAAATTACCCTTACAAGCATCATGCATAACATCAATTGAAAAAAGATGAAAGTAGCATGATTATTTAATTAAGTTTATAGGGCAACTCTAATTCATAACATGGTGAGTGATTAATGGAGAAGATTCAAAACCAATTTAAACAAGAATGAATACATCACATAGTATTGGTTCGATCTTCTTTGAATGTTGAATGGCACACTCCATTTGGGAAACACATTCTCATGTTGTGAGACTACATAAACACTTAGATAGAAACATTAGTCTCACAACTCTAGTCATATAGAGAATTCCCCATTTGGTAAGTGCTATAAGAATTTGAATTTCTTACTTAGCACTCTATTCATTTAAGAATATGGGATAATACTCTTTATGTCTAGGTCATGGCAATAATATGATGATTAACTTGAAATATGCCACAAGATACATACAATCAATTTAAAGCATGTAGATTGTCACAATATAAAAATATGAACTTGCAATCTACCATATAATTAGATCCTTTCCAAAGCAAGGTAAAATCTCTTAAGTTCATTCTCAAGTGCTTCATTTTTCCTATGTGGCTACAAAAGACAAAAAGGAATATACCAATTAAAAGCAATGTGCACTTAAGAATTAATTATTACCATCCTTTGGATATCACTTGGTTGTAGGCCTTTTGCTTGATTCCCACAAAGGTTAATCCTTATTCCCTACAACACAAGTTCTTGCTAGAGATAAATATGAAGTTAGTGATATAACAACTCAATTCATCTTTGGGTCAATCTTAAAGGATAGACAATGTAAGACTGATAGCTTGAGATAAGAATTGAGTTAAACCGCTTAAGCACCCCAAAGCTTCATATCATCTCTGGGTACCTGCAAAACTTATTAAGTACATTTTGGTACCCATCTCATGATAGGTCCATCAAGGTTAGCCAATAAGGACTTAGGCACCCAAATAGCCTTGGTCCTAGAATGTGGTGAACGCATCACCTTTCTAGCACAAGAGTCAAATTTGGGTCTCCTAAGCATATTTGAATGTATTGACAAGTTAGGCTTAGGAGTTTTACCCTTTGGACAAACCTTGAATAGATGACCTTTTTCACGGCAATTGTAGCAAATGCGATGCTTGTCCTTGCAATGCATTTGCCTTTTGTTTTCATCCTTTTTTATGGTCATCTTTTTTGATCGTGCAAGGTCTTGATTCTTCATGTGGGGGCATGAATCAATTTCATGACCCTTCTCCTTACATCCATAGCACCTCCTATCGCTTCTCTTTGATCTTTCTTTGTTGAAGCACATAGGTACATTGTTAGAGAAAATCATATGAGCATTAATTTTCTCACCATGGATTTTGCTCATGCCCTTCTTGGAAAGCTTCGTATTCTTTTGAAGGGGTTTTGTGCATGCTACGGTTGTCCCCTTCTCAAGCTTTTTCACCATATTATCACGGTTATCTTGAGAAGGTTGAGCATGACAATTTCCCTTCAAACGAGTTAAGCTCCTTCTTAGCATTCCGACTTCTTCTTTGAGCTCTTTATTTTCTTGTGTGATAGAAATATCACTAATTCCTGAAATTTCTAGCTCAATGGAAGATTGGCTTTCTTGAGAGCAACATTTGTTAGCACATGATAATATAGTTTCTACTTGAGTACATGTGCATATGTGAGGTTGGTATGATTTCAAATTAGTTAACACAACCTCATGAGCCATTTCTAACATGATATGTGAATCCATCAATTTATTATGAGAGCACACAAGCATATCATGTTTTTCTTGTAAAGCTAGATTTTTAATATTTAGCTTTTCTATTGTGTTCTTGAGCATATCATTTTTACTTTCTAATTGAGCAATATATGATGAATGATTAACAACTTTAATTTGCTCAATTGAAATGTCTTCATACCTTTGGACCAAATCATCATGAGAGCACTTTAGCTTCTCATGCTCTTTGGTCAACTTCTCTAAGTCTTCGATTTTTCTGATGAGGAAGTCTTCTTGCTTATGAAGCATTTCTTTTTGTTCTTCCGCTCTTTTCATGAGTTTGAGCAAGCTCATCCGATGTTTCTTGCTTAGCTGAGCGAAGAATTGTTGAAGATCATCCTCATCTTCATTATCACTTTCTTGCTCCTCCTCATCCTCACTTTCGCTTTCACTGTCACTCCCATTAGCGATAAAGCACATATGAGAAGTGGATTTGAAAGACGAACCTTGTGAAGAGGTGGATTCGTCGTTTGGTCTCCATCGATCATTTTCTTCTTCTTCAATCTTGTTCTTCGCCTCATCTTCCTTCATTTTGAGGAACATCCTTTCGGCGATTCTCATGGCAAGGTCTATTGCCCTAGGATCAACATCTGCACCAAAAGATGAAGTCGAGACAACCTCAACTTTTTCAAGCTTAGAAGCACTTTCGTTTCTTAGTCCCCCCGACATGATCTTTCCTCACGCGGTTAAGCGTTAGAATGAGGATTAGGCTCTGATACCAATTGAAAGTTGCCTAGAGGGGGGTGAATAGGCAAGTTAAAGCTTTTTCAACAAAAACTAGAAGCAAACTGGGTAAAACTGAATTGATCTTGAAATTCACCCAGTTAACTTTGGAAGTGAGATGTTCTAAATGATCCACAGGGTTCAAAGTAGTAGATCTGAGAAGGGCACTTCTCAAAATCCACACACCAAAAGGATATAAACAAATCTTCCACGAAATGGTGAGAGAACGAAGAACACAAACACACAATGAGCAAGAACACAAGAGACACAAGATTTATCCCGAGGTTCGGTCACACCACTAAGGTGCCCTACTTCCTCGTTGAGGCGCCCACAAAGAGCCGGGTCTCTTTCAACCCTAATCCTCCCTTTGCCGACCACAAATGTCAAGCCCACACAATAATCTTTCTCAAACGAGCAGGTAATACAAACTTTCTTGTGGTCTTCCACAAGATTTGGAGACTCACAAGAGACACCTAGTCGTCTAGGAGCTAGAAGCTCCAAGAGTAATGAATCCACAAAGAACTCGATGTAGTACCAAAGCTCGAATCAAGAAGAGCAAGAGAGATTTGGAGATGAAGCACAAAAACTGCAGCTCTCAAACTCACTCAAAGATTTCTCTCCAAAGATTTGAAATGGGAGAGGCAAGAGGTGTGTGAGAGAGAGTGGGATGTGTTTCTCAGGTTAGGAATGGAGTCCAAGTCGTGCTCTTCTGTGGAGGAGAGAGGTGGGAGTGAGTATATATAGGTGGGGCTCCAAAACTAGCCGTTTTTGACTTTTCTGCCCAAAAACCGGTTGAACCGGTCCCAAAACCGGTTGAACCGGTTTTCAAAAAGCTGCGCACAACTTTTTGGCTGACACAGCAGACTGGCAGAAAAAAGTGAACAGTGCAAAAACCGGTTGAACCTGTTTCCACCAGACAAAAACCGGTTGAGTGTCCGGTTGAGTGTTCGGCTGAACCAGTATTTTCTAAAAAGGTGAACAGTGCAAAAACCGGTTGAACCTGTTTTAAAACCGGTTGAACCTGTTTTTCCAAAAATCAATTTTGACCAAGATAGACTTAAAAAGGTTGTACTACATACTTTCACTAAGGATTAACAAGGGTAAAATGGAAGTTTTAGATCAAGGATTTTGAGCTTTAGTACCAACACCAACCTTCTTTATGGATCCCCCTTGATAGTACGACGATTCCTATACTCAAGTCAAATAAAATATAATTAAGTAAACTCCTTGAGTCATTGGTGTCTCAAGTGTGATTTCTCCATGATGTTGCTTCATTAGGATCACAAACATCTTTGTCTCACCTTTTGAAGCAAACACAAATCTAGCCTGTGACTTGTGCCATTTCACCATATATGAGTTCAAATCATGGATTCAAGTCACCTTACTGATGCATCAACATGTTGTAACTCTTCATAGCTGATTAGTTCATCGACTTAGTGCAAGTACTCTCTTCTTCACCTTAGCCATGGTACCTCGGTCTACAAGCCGTCGCTTGGCCTTCACCTTCGCTTAGTTCCTCGAAGCCCTTTCCTTGCTATCTTCACCCTATCAAGCCATTCTTGAGTCACATCCTATTGAGTATCCATTGAGAGAATCATTTCTTCAATATTGTGAACCTTGCTTGAATGTCATCTAGATATAACTGCTAAGATCAATCAAGCTCTAGTTTGATTCTCATATATTCATATATGGACTAATAGTAATATGGTCAAGCCAATTCACGATTCCTCATATCTTATTCACTTTGGCTTGACCAATCCTCTTAATCACTTCAACCTCTATTATGATCATATTTATGCATAGTGATTTCTCAGGACTTGTCCATATATTCAAACCAATATAGAGACCATATTATATCCATTTGCATTGTATCACTGGTTATTTGACCTTGTGTTGAACCTTGTTCACTGATCATTATACACTATTCAAGTATGTTCATCATACTGAATTTCCCGTTCAACACTTAGCAAACTTGTTAGACCTTTAAATGTGTTGTTATCCAAATCACCAAAACTCACAAAAGGGATGAATGCACTTTCAGGAGGCTTTGTCCTCGTGCGGCACCGGATAGTCCGGTGCCACACCGGACTGTCCGGTGCCCCTCTGACTTGCTGCTCTGACATCAGAATTCCATTGTTGACTTTGCAGAGTCGACCGTTGCGCGCAGATAGCTGTTGCTCCGCTGGCACACCGGACAGTCCGGTGAATTATAGCGGAGCTGCGCCTGGGAAACCCGAAGGTGAAGAGTTTGAAGTCGATCTTCCCTGGTGCACCGGACAGTCCGGTGCGCCAGACTAGGGAGCACTTCGGTTTCCTTTGCTCCTTTCTTTTTAGCCCTTTCTTTTGATTTTGTATTGGTTTGATGTGAACCTTTGGCACCTGTAGAACATTTATTCTAGAGCAAACTAGTTAGTCCAATTATTTGTGTTGGACAATTCAACCACCAAAATTATTTAGGAAGAGGTTTGACCCTATTTCCCTTTCACTCTCGGCAAACGTCGTCGTTACTGAGAGAAAGCCTTTGCCGAGTGCGACGCTCGGCAAAGGCTTCTTTGCCGAGTGCCCGACAAAAAGCACTCGGCAAAGACCCGGATTCCGGTAGTGATGCATGGTAAAATGTCCATTGGAAAGCAGTTAGTATGCTCCAAAAGAGAGCAGCAGTCAATGGTAAAATGCTAGTAAGAAAGCAGTTAGTATGGTCCAAAAAAGAGATAGTCAATACATCTATTGTTCACACTTCTTCATGGAATCATGGGTGCATCGACCGAAATTCATGGCCGGTGCTTAAACTTGGTAAGGGCCCCGTTCAGTTCCAGTGATGGCTGGAACGATTCGTAGTCGGATTAGTTGCTTAATTTATATAAGCTTTAAGCAGCTGGAACGATTTCTCGGTAAATTGCTTGACAAACGAACAATGCAGGAGCAAGTTTAATAATACAATTATCGCTGGATGTAAGGATCCTTGCAGTCAGTGGAGGATCTAGAATTTCTTTATAGGGTATGCCACGTCAAAATTTTCATCATATTACAATACGGTAAAAAATCCATTTAGAAATTCGATAAAAAAACTGGTAGTGATGAAAATAATAGTGATGAAAATGGTGACGCCAATCTAATTTTCTAAACTATGCCTCTATTTTTCTTATAATCAAAACATATTTAATAAATAATCTACCTTATTTGCTACTATGGTTTTAACTAAATGTTCTTACCTCTACTATAAAGGAGTTATACAACCTAGGTTCCAAACCTAACCACTAACCTGTAACTAAGCTAGGAAGCTAAAGCACACAATATAAATGTGGAAGCTTAAATGCAATAGAGATACAAACTTTCATCTCTATGCCTCTAGTATATTTACTAAGGTATCAAGAAGTGCGCACCATAGAGCCCCACACAAGGAAATGCCCATGTGAGGGCCAAGCTTCTGGTCAGGTAACTTCGTAGATAGCCCCAGACCTTCTCCACGCTCTAGTGGTTCTCTAGTTATGACCTCTTCGGGTGCTTCCAACCGTCTCCACTATTGAGGCCTTGTTGTAGGATTATGGGCAGGCTACACTACCACAAAACAAAATTATCAACCCCATAATAAACAAGGACTATCACAGTTATAGATCACGTGATTACCGGTAGACACACTATCTCAACAGAAATTGTCTCGATGTAGACGGTCATATCGAGTAGTGTCGTGCAGTCATCTATGTCCTTCACGTCCTCACATGATTCACCCCACATGTACATGGAGAAAGTGTTGTGCACTAGTGTCGGGGACCATAATTAGGGGTACCCCCAAGACTTCTAATCTCAGCTAGTAAACCCCATCAGCACAAAGCTGCGAAGGCCTGATGGGCACGATTCAGGCCAAGGCTCTGCCCAAGGGACACGATCCCGCCTCGCCCGAGCCCAGCCTCGGGTAAAGACAGCCGACCCAGAAGGATTCCCATCTCGCCCAAGGGGCCCCCCCAAGCAACAGGCGTACCTTCGATTCGCCCGAGGCCTAGCTCGGGCAGGCTTCGCAGAGAAGCAACCTTGGCCAGATTGCCACGCCAACCGACTGAATCGTAGGAGCATTCAATGCAAGGATCGTCTGACACCTTATCCTGCCGCGCGCTCTTCAGTCGACAGGGCCGAAGTGACCGCAGTCACTTCGCCGCTCCACTAACCGACCTGACAGGAAAGCAGCGCCGCCTGCCCTGCTCCGACTGCTGTGCCACTTGCCAGAGTGAGGCCGACAACAGTAAGTCCAGCCTCGGGCACCATAGGAAGCTCTGCCTTGCCCGACCTAGGGCTCGGCCCCCGTCTCGGCCTCGAAATACGACGAACTCCGCCTCACCCAATCCTAGGGCTCGGACTCAACCTCGACTCCGGAAGACGACAGACTCCGCCTCGCCCGACCCCAGGGCTCGGACTCAACCTCGACTCCGGAAGACGACAGACTCCGCCTCGCCCGACCCCAGGGCTCGGACTCAACCTCGACTTCGGAGGACGGTCTCCGCCTCGCCCGACCCTAGGGCTCAGACTCAACCTCGACCTCGGAGGAGTCACCGCCTCGCCCGACCCCGGGCTCGAACCAACCACATCACAAGGGGGCCATCATTACCCTACCCCTAGCTAGCTCAGGCTACGGGGAACAAGACCGGCGTCCCATCTGGCTCGCCCCGGTAAACAAGTAATGATGGCGTCCCGCATGCTCCATGACGACGGCGACTCTCAGCCCCTTACGGAAGCAAGGAGACGTCAGCAAGGATCTGACAGCCCCGACAGCTGTACTTCCACAGGGCTCAAGCACTCCTCCAACGGCCACGACATCACATGAACAGGGCAGCAACACCTCTCCAACAGCCACATCGGCATGTACTTAGGGCTCCGGCTCCTCTCTACTAGACACGTAGCACGTTGCTATGCTCCCCATTGTACACCTGGGCCTCCTCCTTACATCTATAAAAGGAAGGACCAGGGCCCTCGTGCGGGAGGAGGGGAGGTAGCGAGCGAGGTAGCGAGAAAGGTAGACGGGTGGCACTACGAAAGGTGGCCGCGCGGGAGGACGGGCTGACGAACCAGCCTCTCTCTCACTCTCCCACGCGAACGCTTGTAACCCCCTACTGCAAGCGCATCCATCCGCCCTGGGCGTAGGACAACACGAGGCCATGGGTCTTCCCCTTACTGTGTTTCCCCCCCCCCTTGTGTCTCGTCTCGCGCCGACCCATCTGGGCTGGGACACGCAGCGAAAATTTACTCGTTGGTCTAGGGACCCTCCGGGGTCGAAACGCCGACAGTTGGCGCGCCAGGTAGGGGCCTACTGCGTGTTGACGAACAGCTTCCCGTCAAGCTCCAGATGGGTAGTCCCCAGCAACCTCTCCGGCCCGGGACGATGCTTCGTTTCGGGAGTCTCGAGTTCATGTCCCTCGACGGCAGCTACGACATGGTACTCCTTCTTCCGCCGCGCGACGACGATAATGGCGGCCGTCAGCCCGCCCGCCGGCGGTGGAATCGACAACGTCTTCCCCACGCGGTGGAAGAACAACATCTGAGCCCGTCTCGTCGCCTTCCCCGCCGACGGAGGAGGAGGCGGGGCAGACATGGCCAAGCAGGAGGCGGCACCTCGTCAGCTGTCGAGTGAGTCGACGGCGCCGGCGCCCCAGCGGGGGACACGTCGGGCGTTGACCTCGCGTCTGAGATGAAGACGAGCGTTGTCTCCCCGCAACACGCCAGCCCCAAGCAGACGGACGACGCCAACACGCTCGTGAAGGACTTGCTGAGCGTCAGCCTCGTACCTGAGACAACGGTGCAGTCCGTCCCTGACGCGACTCCGTCACCGTCCGTCGATCAAGAGGTACCGACCGTTTCCCATCTCGTGCCTTTTATATTCAGCTTCGAACCACCAAGCGATCCCGCTTCGGTGGGCGCTTTCCTTAAGGCACACCCAAACCCTCCGGGGTACCATATGCGGTCACCCTGGGACAGACTGACGGCTGTCTCGACCTACGAGCCCTCGGGTTCTGAGGAAGATGACGAGCCCGACTCTGGTTGGGATTTCTCTGGGCTCGGTAACCCCAGCGCCATGCGGGACTTCATGACCGCATGTGACTACTGCCTCTCCCATTATTCTGATGGTAGCCACAGCCTCGGCAACGAGGACTATGGCCCAAGTCGTGAATGTTTCCACGTCGATCTAGGGGGTCCCGGCGAAGGCAACCATCTTGGTATGCCGGAGAACGGCGATCCCCCTAGGCCTGCGCCTCACGTTGACATCCTTCGGGAGCTAGCTATGGTCCCAGTCCCTGCGGGTGTTCAGGACGCACAGCTCGAGCAAATCCGCGAGATGCAGGCCAGGCTCGACGAGGAAGCAGGAACACTTGCTCAGCTCCGGCGGAACATCAGACAGGAGTGGGCAGGCCGAGCTCCGGCCGGAGAAACGCGTCATCTGCCCCAGGACGTCCAGCACCGCATCGCCGACGATGCCAGGGCAAGGCCGCCACCGGCTTCCAGTGGGGTCGGCCAGAACCTGGCTGCAGCGGCGATACTACTCCGAGCGATGCCGGAACCATCCACCACCGAGGGGCAGCGTATCCAGGGAGAGCTCAAGAATCTCCTGGAGGATGCCGCGGTCCGATGGGCCGAAAGCTTCGCCTCCCGAAGGCAGGGATACCCCTCGGAGCATCGCGCCGCGACTTCCCGGCTCATGCGGGAAGCCTCGGTCCACACCGGGCACACGCGCAATTCAGCGCATGCGGCCCCAGGTCGCCTCGGCAACGAGCACCATCGCCGCGACCGTCAAGCCCACCTCGACGAGAAGGTGTGCCGAGGCTACCACCCCGGGCATGGGGGACGCTACGACAGCGGGGAGGATCGGAGCCCCTCGCCCGAACCACCTGGTCCGCAGGCTTTCAGCCGGGCCATACGACGGGCGCCGTTCCCGACCCGTTTCCGAACCCCGACTACCCATCACCAAGTACTCGGGGGAAACAAGGCCAGAACTGTGGCTCACGGAGTACCGGCTGGCCTGCCAACTGGGTGGAACGGACAATGACAACCTCATCATCCGCAACCTCCCCCTGTTCCTCTCCGACATCGCCCGAGCCTGGCTGGAGCATCTGCCTCTGAGGCAGATCCACAACTGGGACCACCTGGTCCAAGCCTTCGCCGGCAACTTCCAGGGCACATACGTGCGCCCTGGGAACTCCTAGGATCTCCGAAGCTGCCGCCAGCAGCCGAGAGAATCTCTCCGGGACTACATCCGGCGATTTTCGAAGCAGCGCATCAAGCTTCCCAACATCACCGACTTGGATGTCATCAGCGCGTTCCTCGCCGGCACCACTTGCCACGACCTGGTGAGCAAGCTGGGTCACAAGACCCCCACCAGGGCGAACGAGCTGATGGACACCGCCACCAAGTTCGCCTCTGGCCAGGAGGCGGTCGAGGCTATCTTCCGGAAGGACAAGCAGCCCCAGGGCCGCCAGCCGGAAGACGTCCCTGAGGCGTCTGCTCAACGCGGCACCAAGAAGAAGGGCAAGAAGAAGTCGCAAGCGAAACACGACGCCGCCGACGCGGACCTTGTCGCCGCCGTTGAGTACAAGAACCCTCGGAAGCCTCCCGGAAGCGCCAACCTTTTCGACAAGATGCTCAAGGAGTCGTGCCCCTATCATCAGGGTCTCGTCAAGCACACCCTTGAGGACTGTGTCATGCTTCGGCGCTACTTCCACAAGGCCGGGCCACCGGCAGAAGGTGGCAGGGCCCACAACAACGACAAGAAGGATGATCACAAGGCAGAGGAGTTCCCCGAGGTCCACGACTGCTTCATGATCTACAGTGGGCAAGTGGCGAACGCCTCGGCTCGGCACCGCAAGCAAGAGCGCCGGGAGGTCTGCTCGGTGAAGGTGGCGGCGCCAGTCTACCTAGACTTGTCCGACAAGCACATCACCTTCGACCAAGGCGACCACCCCGACCGCGTGCCGAGCCCAGGGAAGTACCCGCTCGTTGTCGACCCCGTCATCGGCAACGTCAGGCTTACCAAGGTCCTGATGGACGGAGGCAACAACCTCAACATCATCTATGCCGAGACCCTCGGACTCCTGCAGATCGATCTGTCCTCGATCCGGGTCTGCGCGGCGCCCTTTCACGGGATCATCCCCGGGAAACGCGTCCAACCCCTTGGGCAACTCGATCTGCCCGTCTGCTTCGGGACTCCCTCCAACTTCCGAAAGGAAACCCTCACGTTCGAGGTGCTCGGGTTCTGAGGAACATACCACGCAGTGCTGGGGAGACCATGCTACGCCAAGTTCATGGTCGTCCCCAACTACACCTACCTCAAGCTCAAGATGTCGGGCCCCAACGGGGTCATCACCGTCGGCCCCATGTATTGACACGCGTACGAATGCGGCGTGGAGTGCGTGGAGTACGCCGAGGCCCTCACCGAATCCAAGGCCCTCATCGCCGACTTGGAGAGCCTCTCCAAGGAGGCGCCCGATGCGAAGCGCCACGCCGGCAACTTCGAGCCAGCCGAGACGGTTAAGTCCGTCCCTCTCGACCCCAGCAATGACGCCTCCAAGCAAGTTCGGATCAGCTCCGAGCTCGACCCCAAATAGAAAGCAGTGCTCGTCGACTTCCTCCGCGCAAACGCCGACGTTTTCGCGTGGAGTCCCTCGGACATGCCCGGCATACTGAGGGATGTCGCCGAGCACTCGCTGGATATTCGAGCTAGAGCACAACCCGTGAAGCAGTCTCTACGCCCATTCGATGAAGAAAAGCGCAGAGCCATAGGCGAGGAGATCCACAAGCTGATGGCTGCAGGGTTCATCAAAGAGGTATTCCATCCTGAATGGCTTGCCAACCCTGTGCTTGTGAGAAAGAAAGGAGGGAAATGGCGGATGTGTGTAGACTATACTGGTCTAAACAAATCATGTCCGAAGGTTCCCTACCCTTTGCCTCGCATTGATCAAATCGTGGATTCCACTGCTGGGTGCGAAACCCTGTCATTCCTTGATGCCTACTCAGGGTATCACCAAATCAGGATGAAAGAGTCCGACCAGCTCGCGACTTCTTTCATCACACCCTTTGGCATGTACTGCTACATTACTATGCCATTTGGTTTGAGGAATGCGGGTGCAACATACCAAAGGTGCATGAACCACGTGTTCGGCGAACACATTGGTCGAACGGTCGAGGCTTACGTCGATGACATCGTAGTCAAGACGAGAAAAGCCTCCGACCTCCTCTCTGATCTCGAGACGACATTCAAGTGTCTCAAGGCGAAAGACGTAAAACTCAACCCCGAGAAGTGTGTCTTCGGAGTCCCCCGAGGCATGCTCCTGGGGTTCATCGTCTCCGAGCGGGGCATCGAGGCCAACCCGGAGAAAATCGCGGCCATCACCAACATGGGGCCCATCAAGGACTTGAAAGGCGTACAAAGGGTCATGGGATGCCTTGCGGCCCTGAGCCGCTTCATCTCGCGCCTCGGCGAAAGAGGCCTACCTCTGTACCGCCTCTTAAGGAAGACCGAGCGCTTCACTTGGATCCCCGAGGCCGAGGAAGCCCTCGGAAACCTAAAGGCGCTCCTAACAAGCGCACCCATCTTGGTGCCCCCCGTTGCTGGAGAAGCCCTCTTGATATACGTCGCCGCTACCACTCAGGTGGTCAGCGTCGCAGTCGTAGTCGAGAGACGAGAAGAAGGGCACGAATTGCCCGTCCAGAGGCCGGTCTACTTCATCAGTGAGGTACTGTCCGAGACCAAGATCCGCTACCCACAAATTCAGAAGCTACTATACGCGATAATTCTGACGCGGTGAAAGTTGCGACACTACTTTGAGTCTCATCCGGTGACTGTGGTGTCATCCTTCCCCCTGGGGGAGATCATCCAGTGCCGAGAGGCCTCAGGTAGGATCGCAAAGTGGGCAGTGGAGATCATGGGCGAGACAATCTCGTTCGCTCCTCGCAAGGCCATCAAGTCCCAAGTCTTGGCGGACTTTGTGGCTGAATGGGTCGACACCCAGCTTCCAGCAGCTCCGATCCAACCGGAACTCTGGACCATGTTTTTCGACGGGTCGCTGATGAAAATAGGAGCGGGCGCGGGCCTGCTCTTCATCTCGCCCCTTGGAAAGCACCTTCGCTACGTGTTGCGCCTCCATTTCCCGGCGTCCAACAACGTGGCTGAGTACGAGGCTCTGGTTAACGGGTTGCGCATCGCCATCGAGCTAGGGGTCCGGCGCCTCGACGCTCGTGGCGACTCGCAGCTTGTCATCGACCAAGTCATGAAGAACTCCCACTGCCGCGACCAGAAGATGGAAGCCTACTGCGACGAGGTTCGGCGCCTGGGGGACAAGTTATACAGACTCGAGCTCAACCACGTCGCCGGATGATACAACGAGACTGCGGACGAGCTGGCAAAGATAGCTTCGGGGCGGACAACGGTTCCCCCGGACGTCTTATCCCGAGACCTGCATCAACCCTCAGTCAAGACCGACGACATGCCCGAGCCCGAGAAGGCCTCGGCCCTGCCCGAGGCACCCTCGGACCAGCTCGAGATGCCCTCGGCTCAGCCTGAGGCACCCTCGGACCAGCTCGAGATGCCCTCGGCTCAGCCTGAGGCACCCTCGGCCCCCGAGGGTGAGGCTCTGCGCGTCGAGGAAGAGCGGAATGGGGTCACGCCAAATCGAAACTGGCAGACCCCGTACCTGCAATATCTCCACCGAGGAGATCTACCCCTCGACCGAGCCGAGGCTCGGCGACTGGCGCGGCGCGCCAAGTCGTTCGTCTTGCTGGGCGACAAAAAGGAGCTCTACCACCGCAGCCCCTCCGGCATCCTCCAACGATGCATGTCCATCGCCGAAGGTCAGGAACTCTTGCAAGAAATAAACTCGGGGTCTTGCGGTCACCACGCAGCACCTCGGGCCCTCGTTGGAAACACCTTCCGACAGGGTTTCTACTGGCCGACCGCGGTGGCCGACGCCACTAGAATTGTCTGCACCTGCCAAGGGTGCCAATTCTACGCAAGGCAGACGCACCTGCCCGCTCAGGCCCTGCAAATGATACCCATCACCTGGTCATTTGCTGTATGGGGTCTGGACCTAGTCGGTCCCTTGCAGAAGGCACCCGGGGGCTTCACGCACCTGCTGGTCGCCATCGACAAGTTCTCCAATTGGATCGAGGTCTGACCCCTCAACAGCATCAGGTCCGAACAAGCGGTGGCGTTCTTCACCAACATCATCCATCGCTTCAGGGTCCCAAACTCCATCATCACCGACAACGGCACCCAGTTCACTGGCAGAAAGTTCCTGGACTTCTGCGAGGACCACCACATCCGGGTGGACTAGGCCGCCGTAGCTCACCCCATGACGAATGGGCAGGTAGAGCGTGCCAACGGCATGATTCTACAAGGACTCATGCCGAGGATCTATAATGACCTCAACAAATTCGGCAGGCGATGGATGAAGGAACTCCCCTCGGTGGTCTGGAGTCTGAGGACGACGCCAAGCCGAGCCACGGGCTTCACGCTGTTTTTTCTGGTCTATGGGGCCGAGGCTATCTTGCCCACAGACTTAGAATACGGCTCCCCGAGGGCGAGGGTGTACGATGACCGAAGCAACCGGAGCAACCAAGAAGACTCACTGGACCAGCTGGAAGAGGCTCGGGACATGGCCTTACTACACTCGGCGCGGTATCAGCAGTCCTTGCAACGCTACCATGCCCGAGGGGTTCGGTCCCGAGACCTCCAGGTGGGCGACTTGGTGCTTCGGCTACGACAAGATGCCCGAGGGCGGCACAAGCTCATGCCTCCCTGGGAAGGGCCATTCATCATCACCGAGATTTTGAAGCCCGGAACATACAAGCTGCCCAACAATCAAGGCGAGGTCTACAGCAACGCTTGGAACATCCGATAGCTACGTCACTTCTACCCCTAAGATGTTTAAATACGCAAATAAAGTCTAACCATCAAGGAAGGGTCAGCCTTGCCTCGGCAAAGCCCGACCCTCCCTCGGGGGCTAGAAGGGGAGAACCCCCTCTGCGTCAAAATTTTCCTCGAAAAAAGTCTTTCTGCCAGAACATTTTTCGTGGTTTTCGACTACTTCGATGGTGGGATCCTGAAAACGACGGAGTACACGTAAGCAGGCAAGGCTGACCGAGCCGAGGGACTCCTACGCCTCTGGGATACGGATACCTCACTCATCACCTTCTGCGATAAGTAACTCACGCTCGGATAAGCGATTCCGCTGACCGAACAAGTCTTAACACTCGAAGACTCTTCTGCCGAAATGATTTTTCGGGCCTTCTCGACTACATCGATAGCAGAATCCTACGGACAAGTAAGAGTACACGTAAGCGGCAAGGCCGACCGAGCCGAGGGACTCCTACGCCTCTGGGATACGGATACCTCACTCATCGCCTTCCGTGAGAAGTAACTCTCGCTCGGATAAACGACTCTGCTACCGACGAACAAGTCTTGATACTCGAAACAAAGGGAAAAGAAATGCAGCTTTACAACACGACGACGGTATGTTTGGGCCTCGGCGGCCGCAAAAAACATATGCATACTACAGACGAACTGATCTTGCAGGTTCAGACGTCAATGGGGGGAGCAGCAGCACCCTCGGCATCGACTCCACCTTCGGCGGAATCCGACCCGACCTCGGACGGCAACACGGTCGGAGGATCTCCACTCCGAAGGAAGACGTCAGCACCGCGCCCGGGCCATCGCCGCCAGGGTCTCCTCCAGGAACCCGGCTCGAGCAGACGGCTTGGACGGCCGCCCTGAAGCCTCAGCCAGCTGTCCCCCGAGGACATCCGCCCGGCTCATGGCCTCGGTAACTCGACTTCAGCGTCGGTCCCGCCAGAGGACGACCTGGCCAGGCTCCGGCCAACGAAGCTTCTTTTCGAGCCAACTCCACCTCTGTCCATGCTGACATCGCTGCCCTCGGCTCCGGCTCACCGCAGAGCGGCCGAGGGTTTCTTTAACTAAGCAAGTGAAGCCTCGAGCGACAAGGCCGACCGAGCCGAGGGACTCCTACGCCTCCGGGATACGGATACCTCACTCGTCACCTTCCGCACAGAGCAACTCACATTTGGTTAAGCGGTTCGACTAGCCGACAGGCGAGTTCTAGTGCTCGAAATGAGGAAGAAACATGGTATTACACCCAAAAATACCTACGTGTTCAGGCCCCGACAACCCCAATGAACAAACACCGGCACTCAAGGTGCCATTACAAGCGGAACTCCGGTTCCACTCCCGCAGGTACGAACAACCCCCCCACATTGGAGGGCCTGTGGGACGACAGAACCCCAGGTGGCTTGCCGTCGCCCACTCCGTCAGCAGCGACAACGACCTCCGCTCCGGGCGGCCAAACAGCAGCAGCGATGACCTCAGGGCAGACGCTGCTGCAACAAGGCCCTCGCCCACGTCCCCGCTCGAGGGGCGAGGACAAGCTATCAAAGCCAAAGAGCCGAAGCCCAGAGCGCGGGTGGTGGCGACGATCTCGTCGGCGACGAGGACTTCTCCGGCCACCTGCACCTAGCTGCCCCCCGACGACGACAGCCATCTGCCCACCGGCAGATCCCCACTCGGGTCCTTCCAGACGGGCGAGCACCGACCTCCGCGCGGAGGCATCGTACCGGAGCAAGGGCAGGACAGCCCAAGAACACGAACGCCGCCCTACCAGCGTGCGACGTCTTGGGCGGTCCCCCGGTGCGCGCGACGCAACAACCGCCCGTACGGCGGGCAGATAGCTGCACTCCGCCCAACGGTGGGAGGTGGCACCGGATGCTGCGCCAGAGCCAGCTGAGCCAGCGAACTGGGCACGCTGGAGCTGACGACGCTTGCGGTCGCTCGGCCCCGCATTATCGAAGTCCGCCCCTTCCGCTAGGCCAGTGAGCGCCTTCTCCCTTGAATGCTGAAGGAGAAGGTGGCCCACGAGCCCGTGCGGGAGGTGGAGCTCCGGCTCAGCCCGCCCTCTGCCCTAGCAAGGATGATGAACATCCTTGAAGCTGAGGGCGGGGCAGAGGCCGCAACCCGGCTTGCTTCTCCCCACCATCAAGCTGGTGGTCACCGTCTTGGGTGACCATCGGCGAGGGGATGCAGCAGGGCTGCCTGATGAAAATCCTTGAAGCCGAGCGAGGCTGAAAGGTACCAACTTCCACGAAGTTGCGTTCCTCCAATGACAGCGAGACGAAAGCAACGCGGGCGCCCCCCATCTGGGGGCTCGGAATGTGGAAGGGCGCAATGCATGAGGAGAATGCAAAGGCATGGCTACCATCCAAGGGGGTCGCCCTCCTTTTAAAGGCGACTCTCCCCACTTGCGCCCTCAACCATCGCGGACCAAGTCTTCACCGACACGCTCCAAGGTCCTCCCCCTACGACACGAGGGCTGGGTCCCACGCGTCATGCAGGCTGGCCCAGGGCAGAAGAAGCCAAACTGCCGCGCGCAGAGCCCGTAACTGCTCGGCGGTTACAAGCACTCCTCCACTTTTGCCCGGACCAGTGGGTGAAAAGGCGGACTGCCATGCAGGCGGCATGCAACCTCACCAAGGGGGCGCACCCTTTCGACTTCGACGCGTCCAGCATGGAGGCCTAGGCCCACACGTCATGTAACCGGCGCGCCGGTTACTACGTGCAAGAAGCTGCACTGCCACTTGCGCCAATAACGCGCCTTCTCGACTGCGGAACCGGTGCCGTGACTCGAGGCAACCCTGCACGTGGCCCAACAGTGACAACCGAGCAGATCGATCACGGGTCAGTCAGCCGCGGGAGAAGGCGCGACGGTCGATATGGCCAAAAGTGGGCCGGCAGTAATGGCGGCAGCAGGCGGGCGGAGGCAGCAGTCGAATCGTCGGCAGGCTCACGTCCCCTCCTGGAGCAGCAGGAGAACCCTCTCCCACGGCATGAAGACAATGCGCCCGTGTTCCGTTCCTCGAACGGCTCGTGCACGCACAACGGCTGCCCCGCGAACCACTCGTCCCGTCGCATTAACTCTGCGGCAGGGCAGGCGACACCTTTGGCAGGCGAAGCGAGCGACGCTTCACCTCTGCCATGATGACCGCGTCAAAAAAGGTGCGCCACGTCGTTCAAATTCATATCCTATTCCTCTTCCCCTTTCTCTCTCTTGCTACACGGACCGGGAAAGGGGAACTCCGAAAGGGATCCTTCTCCGCGAAGGAAGCGGGCCCCGAGCCCTCCTACTGATCAGGGGTTCGAAGGCTGGCCCCTCGGAAGGGTTCGACAGCCGCCTCAGAGCACTCGGGCTCCGCGCCCACTACTGGTTAGAGGTTCGAAGGCTGGCCCCTCGGAAGGGTTCAACAGCCGCCTCAGGCCACTCGGGCTCCACGCCCACTACTGATCAGGGGTTCGTAGGCTGGCCCCCCGAAGGGTTCGACAGCCGCCTCAGAGCACGCAGAGCGAGGGATGACTCTGGGTACGTTCAATACATAACCAAGGCTTGGGCTATGCTCCCGAGGTACCCTAGGACATTTCCGAGACCGGTAGGAACGATTTGTAACGGAATCCCACCAGAGGGAGGCATCGAGCCCTCGGACCCCGTCAAAAGGGGACCGGGTCCGGTGAATCACCCGCAGGTACTTTTGGAGCGCGCCTCTGGGCCACTGGCCGACCCCTAACGAACGGGGCACGGGCGTCCACTCGGATCACTCGTTAGCAACTCACTGGAGACACCATGTTCGGCGCCCTCCGAGGGCAACATGGCGCTTTCCCCCCTCCTTGCGGAAAGGTGACGCAGGGGCGTATGAAAAAAGCCGAGTCTGTCCTTAACCGTCCTCTCGCTTTGTGCGGAGGCTCGGGGGCTGCTCTCGCAAACTCGGCTCCGGCCAAACCGTTGACATCGTCAACATACCATCCCGAGAACTTGGAACCTGACTATGCACCCGGGCAACGACCAGTTCGCATGAGGGAATAACCAAACCGGCCGAAGCCATCACGAAAGGCATTAAGACCTCAAAGGAGTCAAACCACTCCTCCGAGGCCTCGGGGGCTACACCCGGCGGGTGCGCTCGCGCGCACCCACCGGAACGAATTGCAACCGAGAAAGGCCGGTCCCCTTGCAAAAAAGTGCGACAAAAGCCTCCAAGCGAGTGCCAACACTCCCTTCGAGGCTCAGGGGCTACTGTCGGGGACCATAATTAGGGGTACCCCCAAGACTCCCAATCTCAGCTGGTAAACCCCATCAGCACAAAGCTGCGAAGGCCTGATGGGCGCGATTCAGGCCAAGGCTCCGCCCAAGGGACACGATCCCGCCTCGCCCGAGCCCAGCCTCGGGCAAAGACAGCCGACCCAGAAGGATTCCCGTCTCGCCCGAGGGCCCCCAAGCAACAGGCGTACCTTCGATTCGCCCGAGGCCCAGCTCGGGCAGGCTTCATAGAGAAGCAACCTTGGCCAGATCGCCACGCCAACCGGCCGAATAGCAGGAGCATTCAATGCAAGGATCGTCTGACACCTTATCCTGTCGCGCGCTCTTCAGTCGACAGGGCCAAAGTGACCGCAGTCACTTCGCCGCTCCACTGACCGACCTGACAGGAAAGCAGCGCCGCCTGCCCTGCTCCGACTGCTATGCCACTCGCCAGAGTGAGGTCGACAGCAGCTAAGTCCAGCCTCGGGCACCATAGGAAGCTCCGCCTCGCCCGACCCAGGGCTCGGCCCCCGTCTCGGCCTCGGAAGACGACGGACTCCGCCTCGCCCGACCCTAGGGCTCGGACTCAACCTTGACTCCGGAAGACGACGGACTCCGCCTCGTGTAACACCCGGATTTTAGGGGTCCAAAACCCGGGGTTAACATAAACACCAGGTATGCTGGGACCAAGTCTCATACATATGATGTATAGTGGCACAGGATCGAATGTCACAACTTTATATATAACAGGAGTTCTATACAAAATAAATAATTACATTATAAGGAGACAACGGTCCAGCAACCCAAAGTTGACTGGGAGACGACGACCTAGACCTCTCACGAACTCATCGCAGCATCCTCCATGAGCATCATCCTGCAGTACCTGGTCTTAACCTGTGGTGTATGTGAGACAGCAAGAGTGAGCTCACATACGTTCATCGCTCAACAAGTTGTGGGGAATAATGTGCATGAACTCGCCAAGGGTGGGAGCTCATAAAGTGTAAGGCTTACCAAAGAAGATGGTTAGAGCTGAGCATTGCTTTTAAAGTTGGTCAAAATTTTATTAGCAATTACTAAGTATAAGTAAATACCAAACCCAATTAAGTAATAGAACAAAAGTAATAACAACTTCTTCCGCGATGCAATGCGTATGACAAATTGAATTTAGTTCCATAAATTAATCATGTGAGTGTCCGAGCTGCTCATGACCGTGAGCACGGCTAGTATACCAGTTTTACACTCTGCAGAGGTTGCGCATCTTTACCCACAAGTCGTGTTACCCATCTGCCAAGGGGTCATGAATCCCATACACCTCTACCAAGGAAGTGAGGCAGGGTAGCACTACGAGGCCTTTACAAAGTTCCACTAGCTTCCGAAAACCCGCTACAGTTTATAGGAAGATCCAGTGCAGGAATCCCTTGCAGGACCGCCATCGCAGCAAAATCCTCCCGAGGGCCTCCCTACACTGACCTCTCCCCTACTGCCCTTGCCCCTTTCGGGTAAGGTAGTCTTCCACTAGCTTTCCTAATTAATCAGCCAAGGGCATCCCATACTACCCTTGTGGTAGCACTGTTTTCCCGGGTGGTTCTCCATGTTCCAATTAACATAATGATCTTAACATGAATCATGAATAACAACTGATATCAAAAGTATAATCATGAATTGAGTAATCTTCATACCCAAAACCACATATAGCACTAGCAAGTACTACCCAGAAAGTTCAGTGGTAAACAAGGTATAAAGATAGACAAACTAGGGTAACCTATTGGGTCCCATCAAAATTAACCTATGCAGATCATTATGATTAATCAGAACATGGCTGGGTAAAAAGAAGTGATCAAGGGCACAACTTGCCTGGGCCTTGAGATCCAGGTACCAGGATGATTCTTCAGATCCTCGTGACCTCACTGCTAGTCGTAGCAATACAAACATACATGGTATAGGCAAAATTAACATTACACCAAACATATATGCAAAATACATATTAATAATCTACATATTAAAATAAGATCACAGGAAAAAGAATTATTAATTTTAGAGTTGTAGATTTTAAGTTATGAATTTTCAAAGGTTTTATGTGTTTAAAATAGATTAAGTGAGAGATTAAATTTCTAACTGTTTTTATGACAAAACAGAGGTTCTAGGTGATAGAGAATAAAATTACAAAATTTTAGAAAGTGGAATGGATTAATTTGGAGCAAGTATGAATTTTCTATGAATTAACTAAGTTCTAGGAATTATTTTTGTATTAAAAATTCAATTTCTAATTCATTTACTCATTTTATTACTGCACTGGATTGGGCCTCAATAACAGAAAAGTGCAGGGGCCTTCTCGAAAGAATCCCCAGACACATAGAACAGTCGCCCAGGGACGGCGGGTTGATTCACCGAAACCCGAGGGACTCTTTAGAAAAATACCCAGCCGAAGGGGTATCGTGAATCCAGGGCCGTCCGATCACAAACCGATGGCCCAGATTAAATCGAGCCGACACCGAAACGGTACGCGCCCAGAGCCGTTCGATCGGCGATCAACGGCCCGAATTTAATGAAACCGAGATCAACTCGCAACCATCCGATTGAATCCTACGGTTCGGATCTAAAGCGCGAAGGGGTATTTCCCGATCTAATCAGAGCCGCACGATACAAATCCGATGGCTCACGCTACTCCAACCCTACATCTAATCACGGCCGTCCAAAATACATCCGACGGCGCGAATCCAAGTCTTCCTCCTCACTCCAACCCGGCTACCAGGCACGGCGGCGCGGGGTGCTCCGACGAGCAATGCCATCCCCGCTCCGGCGACCGTTTCGCGACACGATGAGCTGCTACACGAAGTAGAGGATATGGCGAACACAGGGGAGTCAATCATACCGCGGATTGAGGCGCCGAAGATCCTGGCCACGGCAGCACCCGAGCGCGGCGGCGTTTCCAAATCCGGCGAAGAATTGCCGGGATCCTAGGGCACCATACACCGATTGCGCCCACGTACAGCTTCTTCGCGAGCAGCCCAAGCCGCGGGTGGTGAGGTTAGGGCCCGAATTGCCCCGCTGGCGGCAATTCACGGCGGCGGCCAAAATCTCTCTCTCGGTGTTACGGCGATAGTTGCCGTCGTAGGCGGATACGGGAGGGGAGGCGAGCCCGGTGGGCTTTATACCCAGGGGCGCACCCACGGTCGTTGCGCGGACCCCGAGATCGCCGGCGAGGAAGACGCGGAGCGCGCGGAGTCCGCTGTACCGTTGACGAAGGAAGGAGCTGACCGATGGGGCCCCGCGGTCAGTGAGTCAGCGCCAGCGCGTGGGGGAGGTGAGGCTGACGGGTGGAGCCCACCTGTCGGCGCCGGTTGAAGACTTGGGCTGGCGCGCGCGAGAAAAAGCTTAAGTGGGCCGAAATGGTGTTCTGCGGCCCAGTTAGGGTTTTTCTCCATTTTCTTTTTATTTTGTATTTTCTTTTCTCTAATTTCAAATCCAATTTGAATTCAAACTTAAATTCAAATCTTTGTGAATAACTTGTCCTCATTTTGAATAGTATAATTTAATAATATAAGTGTGACGAGTTTTTATTCTGATTTTATTTTATTTTATGTAGTATTTTTCTTAGTTCTCCCCTTTTCTTTTATTTCTTATTTTCTATTTTCCTTTCCTTTTGAATTTCAAATCAACACAAGTTTAAAGTTCAAACACTTAATTTGAATACACATATAGAACTTTAGCATAATGTGCAAAAACATATTTTATATTTTTCTTTATTTATTTTAGTTCTTTTAGACAAGCTTTTAACCATATAGTAGAATAATCCCTACCTTATTAGTTCTAGGGAAATCAAATTTATATTGTAGACTTATATATGTTAAGAAATAGTTTAACCATAATTCTTTTAGATATCCTAACCCAAAGGCAATTTAGATTATCTAAGTATCTTTAATTATGTATTTTTTTTAACATATTCATGAGTGGAAGCTTCTAAATTATGATTATTTTTAAGGAAAGGTGTTTTGATTTAAAATCTTTGAAAATTTTTCCTTGTCTTCACAAGATTGAACTTTAGGGTGTTACAAATCCTACCCCCCTTAAAAATAATCTCGTCCTCGAGATTTGAAAGAAAAAAAAGATGCATACTCATATGCACAAACAAAGAGATCTTAGCATGAGGTATAATTCTTTAACAAAACATTGGGTCAATAGACCTTATTGTTCCTTCTTAACATAGTCTCATATCATCTACTAACTAAAGTGACATCTAGATCTTATAAATCATCATAATCTATATCTATGTAGCTTGGTGAAGCTGGTGGTGGTGGTGGAGGTTGTTGTTGTTGTCTCTCCAGCCGTGCTTGCCTTATTTCTTGGCGGGCTTGACGTATTTCCTCGCGTTGTTGTCTTATCTGATTCTGCATCTCGGTCACCATGTCTGTTAACTGTTGTATTACCAGTCTTTGGGTAGCAACCACTTGATTGAGGTCAACAGGTGGAGGATTTGGAGGATTCATTTTCTGTTTGTTGTTACGTGATAATCTTTCCTTTCCTGGTATTGACCATGAAAGTTAGAAGCATGTGGTAATATAGCTTTACAAGGGAATCATTTAATAGATAGAATGAATAAACTAATAGTTGGTTATGTACTGGAAATTTCTTTGGCAGGGCCAAATATTTTATGTTAAGACTAGGGTAATTAGTTGTACGAGGTGAATGTCCAAAGGTAAGATAGAATAAGTTAAGATGAGATTGATACGGAATACTACATATATTTTTCTAAGGGGATAATCTAGTTTGTCTAGTTATCTTATAAATATATTTTTATTCCTATGTATATATGCAGATGCAATTGTGGACATTACTCCACAACTCATCACACTCAAACAAAGATCCAAATCAGACAGATGTCATAAGAACAAACATTCAAATATATAAACACTAATAAAAATAGTTTTGTTTTTGTTCCTAGGATTAGGTCTCCTATTCCTAAAGGTCACTTTAGGCACAGGATTTCAGAGTGTGAAATCCACATTTGTCTTTAGAAGGATAAGGTAAGAATGATCAGAGTAAAGCGGAAGTAGATGAGAAAAGATTAAGATAAGTTTAGAAAAGAATCAGAGTAGCAGAGGTAAGTAATTAGTGGTTGTCTAGTTCTATCTAGGTTTCGTCCTACAGTCAACATTCCTCTGATACCACTTCTGTAACACCCGGATTTTAGGGGTCCAAAACCCGGGGTTAACATAAACACCAGGTATGCTGGGACCAAGTCTCATACATATGATGTATAGTGGCACAGGATCGAATGTCACAACTTTATATATAACAGGAGTTCTATACAAAATAAATAATTACATTATAAGGAGACAACGGTCCAGCAACCCAAAGTTGACTGGGAGACGACGACCTAGACCTCTCACGAACTCATCGCAGCATCCTCCATGAGCATCATCCTGCAGTACCTGGTCTTAACCTGTGGTGTATGTGAGACAGCAAGAGTGAGCTCACATACGTTCATCGCTCAACAAGTTGTGGGGAATAATGTGCATGAACTCGCCAAGGGTGGGAGCTCATAAAGTGTAAGGCTTACCAAAGAAGATGGTTAGAGCTGAGCATTGCTTTTAAAGTTGGTCAAAATTTTATTAGCAATTACTAAGTATAAGTAAATACCAAACCCAATTAAGTAATAGAACAAAAGTAATAACAACTTCTTCCGCGATGCAATGCGTATGACAAATTGAATTTAGTTCCATAAATTAATCATGTGAGTGTCCGAGCTGCTCATGACCGTGAGCACGGCTAGTATACCAGTTTTACACTCTGCAGAGGTTGCGCATCTTTACCCACAAGTCGTGTTACCCATCTGCCAAGGGGTCATGAATCCCATACACCTCTACCAAGGAAGTGAGGCAGGGTAGCACTACGAGGCCTTTACAAAGTTCCACTAGCTTCCGAAAACCCGCTACAGTTTATAGGAAGATCCAGTGCAGGAATCCCTTGCAGGACCGCCATCGCAGCAAAATCCTCCCGAGGGCCTCCCTACACTGACCTCTCCCCTACTGCCCTTGCCCCTTTCGGGTAAGGTAGTCTTCCACTAGCTTTCCTAATTAATCAGCCAAGGGCATCCCATACTACCCTTGTGGTAGCACTGTTTTCCCGGGTGGTTCTCCATGTTCCAATTAACATAATGATCTTAACATGAATCATGAATAACAACTGATATCAAAAGTATAATCATGAATTGAGTAATCTTCATACCCAAAACCACATATAGCACTAGCAAGTACTACCCAGAAAGTTCAGTGGTAAACAAGGTATAAAGATAGACAAACTAGGGTAACCTATTGGGTCCCATCAAAATTAACCTATGCAGATCATTATGATTAATCAGAACATGGCTGGGTAAAAAGAAGTGATCAAGGGCACAACTTGCCTGGGCCTTGAGATCCAGGTACCAGGATGATTCTTCAGATCCTCGTGACCTCACTGCTAGTCGTAGCAATACAAACATACATGGTATAGGCAAAATTAACATTACACCAAACATATATGCAAAATACATATTAATAATCTACATATTAAAATAAGATCACAGGAAAAAGAATTATTAATTTTAGAGTTGTAGATTTTAAGTTATGAATTTTCAAAGGTTTTATGTGTTTAAAATAGATTAAGTGAGAGATTAAATTTCTAACTGTTTTTATGACAAAACAGAGGTTCTAGGTGATAGAGAATAAAATTACAAAATTTTAGAAAGTGGAATGGATTAATTTGGAGCAAGTATGAATTTTCTATGAATTAACTAAGTTCTAGGAATTATTTTTGTATTAAAAATTCAATTTCTAATTCATTTACTCATTTTATTACTGCACTGGATTGGGCCTCAATAACAGAAAAGTGCAGGGGCCTTCTCGAAAGAATCCCCAGACACATAGAACAGTCGCCCAGGGACGGCGGGTTGATTCACCGAAACCCGAGGGACTCTTTAGAAAAATACCCAGCCGAAGGGGTATCGTGAATCCAGGGCCGTCCGATCACAAACCGATGGCCCAGATTAAATCGAGCCGACACCGAAACGGTACGCGCCCAGAGCCGTTCGATCGGCGATCAACGGCCCGAATTTAATGAAACCGAGATCAACTCGCAACCATCCGATTGAATCCTACGGTTCGGATCTAAAGCGCGAAGGGGTATTTCCCGATCTAATCAGAGCCGCACGATACAAATCCGATGGCTCACGCTACTCCAACCCTACATCTAATCACGGCCGTCCAAAATACATCCGACGGCGCGAATCCAAGTCTTCCTCCTCACTCCAACCCGGCTACCAGGCACGGCGGCGCGGGGTGCTCCGACGAGCAATGCCATCCCCGCTCCGGCGACCGTTTCGCGACACGATGAGCTGCTACACGAAGTAGAGGATATGGCGAACACAGGGGAGTCAATCATACCGCGGATTGAGGCGCCGAAGATCCTGGCCACGGCAGCACCCGAGCGCGGCGGCGTTTCCAAATCCGGCGAAGAATTGCCGGGATCCTAGGGCACCATACACCGATTGCGCCCACGTACAGCTTCTTCGCGAGCAGCCCAAGCCGCGGGTGGTGAGGTTAGGGCCCGAATTGCCCCGCTGGCGGCAATTCACGGCGGCGGCCAAAATCTCTCTCTCGGTGTTACGGCGATAGTTGCCGTCGTAGGCGGATACGGGAGGGGAGGCGAGCCCGGTGGGCTTTATACCCAGGGGCGCACCCACGGTCGTTGCGCGGACCCCGAGATCGCCGGCGAGGAAGACGCGGAGCGCGCGGAGTCCGCTGTACCGTTGACGAAGGAAGGAGCTGACCGATGGGGCCCCGCGGTCAGTGAGTCAGCGCCAGCGCGTGGGGGAGGTGAGGCTGACGGGTGGAGCCCACCTGTCGGCGCCGGTTGAAGACTTGGGCTGGCGCGCGCGAGAAAAAGCTTAAGTGGGCCGAAATGGTGTTCTGCGGCCCAGTTAGGGTTTTTCTCCATTTTCTTTTTATTTTGTATTTTCTTTTCTCTAATTTCAAATCCAATTTGAATTCAAACTTAAATTCAAATCTTTGTGAATAACTTGTCCTCATTTTGAATAGTATAATTTAATAATATAAGTGTGACGAGTTTTTATTCTGATTTTATTTTATTTTATGTAGTATTTTTCTTAGTTCTCCCCTTTTCTTTTATTTCTTATTTTCTATTTTCCTTTCCTTTTGAATTTCAAATCAACACAAGTTTAAAGTTCAAACACTTAATTTGAATACACATATAGAACTTTAGCATAATGTGCAAAAACATATTTTATATTTTTCTTTATTTATTTTAGTTCTTTTAGACAAGCTTTTAACCATATAGTAGAATAATCCCTACCTTATTAGTTCTAGGGAAATCAAATTTATATTGTAGACTTATATATGTTAAGAAATAGTTTAACCATAATTCTTTTAGATATCCTAACCCAAAGGCAATTTAGATTATCTAAGTATCTTTAATTATGTATTTTTTTTTAACATATTCATGAGTGGAAGCTTCTAAATTATGATTATTTTTAAGGAAAGGTGTTTTGATTTAAAATCTTTGAAAATTTTTCCTTGTCTTCACAAGATTGAACTTTAGGGTGTTACACCTCGCCTGACCCCAGGGCTCAGACTCAACCTCGACTACGGAAGACGACGGACTCCGCCTGGCCCGACCCCAGGGCTCGGACTCAACCTCGACTTTGGAGGACGGTCTCTGCCTCGCCCGACCCTAGGGCTCGGACTCAACCTCGACCTCGGAGGAGTCACCGCCTCGCCCGACCCCGGGCTCGGACCAACCACGTCACAAGGGGGCCATCATTACCCTACCCCTAGCTAGCTCAGGCTACGGGGAACAAGACCGGCGTCCCATCTGGCTCGCCCCGGTAAACAAGTAATGATGGCGCCCCACATGCTCCATGACGACGACGACTCTCAGCCCCTTACGGAAGTAAGGAGACGTCAGCAAGGATCCGACAGCCCCAACAGCTGTACTTCCATAGGGCTCAAGCACTCCTCCGACGGCCACAACATCACATGAACAGGGCAGCAACACCTCTCCAACAGCCACGTCGGCATGTACTTAGGGCTCCGGCTCCTCTCTACTAGACACGTAGCACGTTGCTACGCTCCCCATTGTACAGCTGGGCCTCCTCCTTACATCTATAAAAGGAAGGACCAGGGCCCTCGTGCGGGAGGAGGGGAGGTAGCGAGCGAGGTAGCGAGAAAGGTAGACGGGTGGCACTACGAAAGGTGGCCGCGCGGGAGGACGGGCTGACGAACCAGCCTCTCTCTCACTCTCCCACGCGAACGCTTGTAACCCCCTACTGCAAGCGCATCCATCCGCCCTGGGCGCAGGACAACACGAGGCCGCGGGTCTTCCCCTTACTGTGTTTTCCCCCCTTGTGTCCCGTCTCGCGCCGACCCATCTGGGCTGGGACACGCAACAACAATTTACTCATCGGTCCAGGGACCCCCCGGGGTCGAAACGCCGACAACTAGACTGCTAGGTCCATGAATAGGACATGGTGAGAGCAAGGAGGGCGCGGCGGCAGGTGGGCAATTGGGGTTCTCACCTTGGTGCACCTCCACCCCTCAATATATAGGCATCCCTAATGGGGGGTCATGAATAAGAGGCCCATTAGTACCCCTAAACCTAGTCTAATCTAGATCTCATCCGAATTAGGCTTCTAACCCCTTAAGTGTGTGAATCTATGTGCATGTTCACGTACACATAGACATGGCCCAAATACTCCTACTCGGTCTAATAGTTGATAGCAGCCTGTAGGAAGATATGTCAACTCCTATGCGTACATAAAGATCATATCAGATGAACCATCACAACATTACGTACGTGGTGTTCCTTTTGTCTCATAATATTTGGTCTGGTTGTAAGCTGACTTTTATCGATATTATAACTTGGAATCCTTTTATAGGTTAACACTTAACCTAGCACGGCCATACATTTTTTGATCCAACCACTCTAGGGGGCCAGAGATATCTCTCAAGTAGAGAGCAACAGATTCCATATTGACTGACCATGCCTCACAACACGGTTGATGAAAAACCCAGAACCACCTTTATAACTAACCAATGACAGAGTAGTGTTTGATAGTCCCTCACTACCGGACTCGGGCGCTTTGCCGAGTGCTTGAAGCACTCGACAAACCCTGAAAAACACTCGACAAAGTCTTTGCCGAGTGTCGCACTCGGCAAAGAGGGCTCGACGAACAGTGCATTGGTAAAGGCTTCTTTGCCGAGTACTTTTTATCGGGCACTCAGCAAAGACTTTGCCGATTGTCAGACGGTACTCGGCAAAGAAAAGCAACCATCACGGCGCCAGGGTAACGATGACAGCGTCTTTGCCGAGTGTCTCCTAATACACTCGGCAAAGAAGGTACCTCTTTGCCGAGTGCCTACCGGTCAGCACTCAACAACGGATCCGTCAGTGGTCCCTTTGTCAGTTTATTTGTCGAGTGCTCTGTATGGCACTCGGCAAAGTGTGCCTCTTTGCCGAGTGCCAGGGCCACCACACTCGGCAAAGAAGCTATACCGGTGCCCAGGTATTGGTACTTTGCCGAGTGCTATGACCCTGACACTCGGCAAAGCCCCTCTTTGCCAAGTGTAACACTCGTCAAAGTGATCGGTATACACCTTTTTTATTTGTTTTTTATATTCCATCCAAACAAACAAAAGATATCACATATACATCACAAATATCATCACATATATCACATATACATCACATATCACACAAAGACCATAAATCAAACATAAGACACTCAAGAACATAAGTCTCATAAGTATCAAATTCTCACATAAGTATCCAACACAAACATAAGTATCCAAACACAACATTACCAAGAAGTTTTAAGTCACAAGTATCTCATAAATCTCAACACTAAGAACATAAGTCTCATCGAGGTGGGCGACTGGACTGGTGCGGCGATGGACTGGACGATCCATGAGGGTTGTTGGATGCCGCCCTAGATTGTCCCTGCATAGAGAAGAGATTGCATGTGTTATACCAGATGCATTACCAACATATAAATACAATTTTGATACTCATAGGAGTTTGGAACAGAGCAGGGTCAACTGTCGTGAACAATGGAGGTGGCGGAGCGAAACCCTGTGTGGCGCCAAGGCTCTTCATGTACTGGAACATCTCCGCCATCCTCTACTGATCTGCCAGGTGAGCCGCCCGCCCCACCACCCGCTCCGCCATCATCCTCGCCTCCATCTCTTGATGTTCCCTCCACTCTTCTTCTAGCTGGGTCTGTAATATTACAAGACAACGTTATAGTAACTCAAAGAGAAGGTATATAACTCAAGGAATGACGAGTTACAGAAGCACTAACCTCGAGTTGCTGTATGCGATGCTGTGAGCTGTTGTGCCGAGGTCGTATGGCTGTACTCGAGCTCGTGCTCCTTGCTCGCACCTGAGACAGAGTGGGAGTGGAGGATGAGTCGATTGCCTCGTCGGCAATCCAGTATTGCCCATGTCTCTTGCCTCCTCCAACCCTCATGAGCACATCGGGGTCGATCTGCTCGGTGCTCGGATCATATTCTGGGCCATGGACCTCCTGCGCCATGGCGGTGTAGTCATGAAGGCAGCTGTAGACGGCGGGGTTGCTGTAGGTGACATCGGACGTCGCCTTGTCCTTCTGGGCCATAGCATAGGCCGAGAAGATGGAGCAAGGCCGGCCACCATGTGACGTCGACTACAAGACAACCAACGAGATAGTTAGAAATAATATCTAATCTAGTTCTATATACCTAAATAAAAAAGATGGCATACCCATGCTTCTGCATATTGGCCTAGGCTACGACTGTCTTGGTGGTGGGAGGGACCTTGCATCATCAGACGCCGTTCCCGGCTAGCGTTGTGCGCCTCGTCCCACTTAGGCGAGCACCACCTATCCACCATCTGCTCCCAGCACAGAGGATGTGCGACGCACCAATGTGGAATCATCTATAAATTAAACACGTACACTGCATATCAGAAGATAAAATTAAATTCATGCATGGAGTACTGGTACAAAACATGCATGACTTTACCTGCAGGTACTGGTCTCTGGTCAATGACATGGTTCGGGCTTGCTGCTTGGTCACCTTCTCCCCAAGGACGGAGCCGTGGTAGCTGACGATGGCCTAGATTCGGGCCTCATAGTATATGTCCACGACGAGCTTCTTACAGCTCGTGGTGGCCACCACATCCGCCCTAGCCTCGTATCCAGCCTCGCATCTGAAGAAATCCTGCATACAAAAACAACGTATCCATATATTATTTCAAGAATGTGCAACGAATGCGACATATTTTACATTATACTAAGACTTACCCACAACTCTTGCTTCACCAGCTCCGCCTTATTATTGAATTCCCGGTCGTCCCGGTCTACTGCATCGGTCTACAGGAATGAAGAACATAAAGTTACATGTCTCTCCCCATCCGGCCGAATCAGCGGTCGCCTGTCCTGAAGTATGAAACGCTGAGGGAGACTCGCTGGACCTTGCAGGTAGACGCTCCTCGAGTGTCATACCCTAGGCACTCAGCAAAATACTTTTTATTTTTTTATATTGCCAGCCAAACTTTTTGTGGTATGTTCCTACACTATGTAGACCTACAAGTACCATTTTGGGACAATTATAAAAGTGTTTTCTATAACTATTAGATTTAGTTCGTTTATTTGAATTTCTTCGGAAAATTCACATTTGAACTGTAAGTCACTCGAAACTTCGAAAACCATGCATGCAAAAATGATATCCATGCTATTTAGCACAAGTTACGACCGATTTCAGGAGCAGACCGGAAACTTCGAGCACCAAACTCACTAAACATGGCCATGAACTTGCCATCAACATGTTTAAAAATTGTATAAAACACAAACAAAGTCAAAAAATCATGAAACTTGTTCACATGTCATGATATCATATGTAGAGTTTGTAATAAAAATTTGAGAATGTTTCGAGAAAGTTGTGAGACAGTATGTGTATAAACCTAAGAGAACTACACATGAAATCATAGAGTTTCAGTGTAGTTCTCTTAGGTTTCTACACATAATGCCTCACAACTTTCTCGAAACATTCTCAAATTTTTATCACAATCTCTACATATGATATCATGTCATGTGGACAAGTTTCATGATTTTCTGACTTTGTTTGTATTTTATACAATTTTTCAATAGCTGGATGGCAACTTCACGGCCATGTTCAGTGAGCATGGTGCTCGAAATTTCCGGTCCGCTCCTGAAATCGGTCGTAACTTGTGCTAAATAGCATGGATATCATTTTTAAATGCACGGTTTTCCAAGTTTCGAGTGACTTGCAGTTCAAATCTGAATTATCTAAAAAATTCCATTAACCCAACTAAATCCAATAGTTATAGGAAACACATTTATAACTGTGCCAAAATGGTACATGTAGGTCTACATAGTGTAGGAACATACCACAAAAAGTTTGGTTGGAAAAAGAAAAAAAATACTTTACCGAGTGTTTAAAGATGGCACTCGGCAAATCATTCTTTGCCGAGTGTCTGCAGGTTGACACTCGTCAAAGAAGATTTTTTGCCGAGTGCCAACGCTCGGCCCTCGTCAAAGGTTAACGGCCGTCAGCTTTAGACGGCCTGTTGAGGGCCTTTCTCTTCCGAAGGTCCTCAAAAACTTAACTAACATGCTTTTCAGTATATCAAAATGCTACAGAAGGCTTCGGCTTTGAGATGAAAGTGCGCACGGTACGAAGGTCTGGTTCGAACGAAGAACAAAACTAGCTCCGAGGCTATGACTGAAGGAGCTTCGACTCAGCATGTTGACAATGGCGAAATGAGAAACCGACCTAAAGGGGAAAGGATTGCTCAGTCCTAGATAGCTTGCCTTATGTTAACAGCAAATGACAGGGACATAAATGTAATTTTATCCAGACTGCGTCCTGTGCCTATAAATAGATGAACAGTAGCACAATACTATTCACGCTGACTTGTAACCATTCTTGCGTCACTCTTGTATTTCCGTCTTCTGTCAAGCCGAAGGTACAAATGTCATATAAACATTATTGATGTTTACTCATGTTTATAAAATATGAATACAAATAATCTAATGATTTAATATGATTATTTATTCCTTTTATGGTTCATATGTTTCTATTTACACCTTTACTCGTCAAAATGATGAAGGTATGCCCTTCATGACCTTCGTTTGAAGATCATTATATCCTAAGGAGGATAATGCTTCGAAAGATGAAGATCTCTAATCGTTAACACTTGTGTTGCCTTGTTCTTGATCCATAGCATTTGAGAATAAGTAGTCAACACGACTGCTGACGACCCTTTACCGAGTGTCACCTTCGCCGAGTGTATTTCTGTGCCGAGAGTCCTGCTTTCGGTAAACGCGTTGTTTACCGAGCGCAGGACTTTGCCGAGTGCGACACTCGGTAAAGTTTTCTTTGCCGAGTGCCCTACAAAAAACACTCGGTAAAGTGCCGAGCACTCGGCAAAGCCATGGATTTCGGTAGTGCCTAAGTAGATCAATTCATATTTTGAGTACATACGACAATCAATATGGGTAGTGATATCACTGGCGGTTGTAGCTATGAAAACCGCCAACGATAAGTGATAATCTGAGGGTGATTGCCTTTTCTTTGATAGTGATAACCCTGTTACGTCACGTCATTGAGGATTTTGAAAACAATCATCCGAACCATTACTGTTTCTCTCTCCCTCAATATAGAGGGCTCGCACACTGGGGTTTTTTTGATTGACGAGTCAGTCCGTCCTAGATAAAGTAGTTCATCAAGAGTCAATGATCAAGAATAACTATATTTTTTATATTAATACTAATAACTAGTAAGAAATAAGATGATGATGCATCAAACTATTTCATGCTTCAAAGTTAACAAAAACAGTGGGAAATAAATAAATACTCTCCCATCCTAAATTAAAATTCTTTTTACCTTCTTACTGGATTCATATCTCTATTATATTAAAGCACCAGTTTCAACGGTCGTCCCGCGTCAATATTTTTTCAACAAAAAACCTACATTTCTTTAGAATCAACCCGCACTCCTATATTCTCTTCACTCCTATATTCTCTTCTCTACTACTGTAATAGGAGAGTTTATGTAAAAAATAGGATGAAATTATGTATAAGTGAGTGTTTGAACTTTGGTTGTTGGCTTCATATTTACACCCACCTAATAAATAAAAAACATATATTTTTTGCTTTATTAAAACAAAATTTATCCTATATTATATATAAAAACCCTATATTATATATAAAAACCATAGCAATACACGGATATATGATAAGTAATAATTAATATATATGTTGTATATATATATGTCTAGTATTATAATCATTCATATAAATATAGACATAAAAATCTAGAGCTAAAAAGACAACTATTTTGGAACGTAGTAACTACGATGGATTAGATCGCTCATTTCTCCAAACCAAAGACACCCTACCACGTTCCACGTATATGTATTTGCATCAATCAATGCGGCCAGCATTTCAAATCTCACGCAGTCCATGCGTGCGATGCGACCGCCGCCGCTTGACGCTGTGATCGATATATATATATATATATAGGGACGAGGTAATGGAAGCCCTGGGCTTCCATTAGTACCAGGAAGCCCCAGCCAGGTATAGCCACGTCCCGTACCAGCGGGTGTCCCATCGGGCACGGGTTCTGACTCGCACAGATTTTAACGTAAAACGTAAACAAAAACAGCGTAAATGGTTACGAATTTTAGCGTAAATCGTAGATCTGTTTTAAAACTGCGAATGCGGCCCGAAAATTACGGCGTAAAAATCTCGCGCGTCCCATCGTGATCGGGTTCTGACTCAGAAAGATTTTAGCGTAAAACATGAACCAAAACAGCGTAAATGAGTACGAAATTTAGCGTAAATCGTATATCTGTTTCGAAACTGTAAATGGGTCCCGAAAATTACGGCGTAATAATCGCGTGCGTCCGATCGTGCTTGGGTTTTGGCTCAAATAGATTTTAGCGTAAAACGTGAGCTAAAACAGTGTAAATGAGTACACAATTTAGCGTAAATCGTATACCTGTTTCGTAACAGCAAATGAGGCCTGAATTACGGCGTGAAAATCGTGTGCTGCCGATTGAGCGCGTGTTCTGGCTCGAATGGATTTCAGCGTAAAACGTGAACCAAAACATTGTAAATTAGTACAAATTTTACCATAAATCGTATATCTGTTTCGTAATGGTGAATGGAGCCCAAATTTACGGCTCCAAAATCGCGCGCCACCGGTCGTGTGCAGGTTCTGGCTCGGACGGATTTAAGCGTAAATCGTGAACCAAAACAACGTAAATGAGTATGAATTTTAGCGTAAATCGTCCATCTGTTTCATAATAACGAATGTAGACCGAGTGTATCTCTCAGCGCATGAGATTGTCATAAAATGCATTAAGAAATTTCGTAAATTGGTGTAAGATACAACAAGAAGTGATCTGAGGTAATTGTAGCGTAAAATGCAAGCTAACCATCTACAGGAGAACTGTTTCAGATTTTACAAATAAGATATAAGAGATCATTATTCCTGTACTCAGCTATGATAATGTCGTGTTTACATTTTAGCTGTTGGTACATACACACAAAACTCGGTTTCACCATAACACCACTGTTAGCAAAAAAACTGAGTTCAAAAGGCTCTTCCAGCTTTCCTAATGTGGAGAAAACCACTGAGGTCCATATCTGCAAACATAACATGAACTGTTAATATGATCTTTCCTTGTTAATATGTCTTTTCAAGCTTGTTATGACTAACATAACCTAAAGTCTAAACTGAATGCAAACTTGAGTTAGAAGATCAGATTACCTATAGCACAGATGTCATGTGATTCTGACTGGGATCATATCTGGCTGGGTCTCTGCCCATCTCCAACCTCGAGAGCCCACCAAACCCAAAGCCCAGGCCTCTCCGTCCCCAATCCCCCATCCGGCTTGCCCACCGTGTCGTCGCAGTGCCCCTACTGCCGCGCGTCGGGGCCGGCGCGGTGCACGACGACGCAGCCGCCGCTCTCGCGCGCCGTCTCCGAGTGCTCCGCCTGGCCCGAATCGTCCTCGAGCGCCACCTCCACACGCACCCCTTCTTCCCCCTCCTCCCCTCACTCCATCCGCTCCCCCTTGTCACCCCCGACCTCGCCACAGCCATCGATCCCGCCCCATCTCCTTCCCCCGGCGACGAAGATGACGAGGACCCCTTTCTCCCCGCGGGCTTCGTCTCCGCCTTCTCGGCTTTCTCCCTCGAGCGCCACCCCGTCCTCGCCCGCTCCGCCTCCACCTTCTCCGGACACCTCGCCGAGCTCGAGCGCGCGCTCGCCGTCGACTCCGCCACCACGGCCTCCAACCCGGACCCCGCCGGCCCCATGGTCTCCGTCGACAGCCTCCGCGCCTACCTCCAGATCGTCGACGTCGCCTCCATACTCAGGCTCGACAGGGACATAGCGGACCACGCTTTCGAGCTATCTGTCGAAGGTGAGGGGAGGGAATAAAATGAGGTAAACGAAGGGAAGGCACCTCTGGAACGATGACAGGGAGGCGATCGCCATGGATCTCGTATGCTTGTCCGCCGTGCTCGCTCGTGTCGCGCAACCGCCGCCACTGAAACCCTAGTCTCAGCCATCGCGCGGAAGGCCAGGTAGAGCGGTTGGTTTTATACCATGGTACATGAGCGTAAACTCGTAAACTTGTGTATAACTAAGCGTAAACATTATAGTGGGTGGACCGGATGGTCGCCTGGTCAACCGAGCGGGTGGTCGGGGCTTCCTGTAGTTAAAAAGAGCCCAGGGCTCTAAATACTACATCTATATATATATATATATATATATATATATATATATATGGTCATAACGCGTGACCACAGCTAGTTTTAGTTTCCTTCCTTTTTGATTTGTCAACGATCGATGCTGCTCCCAGCCGATTATTATTAGACACGACTTGCGAGCTCATTTTTTAGTGAGTGGACGCCATATCATTTCAACGCTCGTGCATGCGGTTCCAGCTGCTTCCAGCATAGCGTACGTGCAGCATTTCGTGCAAAAGAAAATTTACGCGCAGAACCAGAGAGGAATATTTCGCGGACATACATATGCATGCAATAATTCGATGGGATAGGTCGTGGACGCGTTTCATGTGTTCACGTCATTTACATTACATGCAGTAGTGTAAAATCTATAAAACATTCGACAAACTCTTTACCAAGTGTGAATCTCGGTAAATAAGTTTCGATGAATTGTATATCGTCAACGGCTTCTTTGTCGAGTACTTTCAGTCACTCGACAAAGACTTTACCGAGTGTCATTTGATACTCGACAAAGAAAATTCACCGTTACGGCGCCAAGTGACGGTGACGAAGCCTTTACCGAGTGTCTTCCTTAACACTCGGCAAAGACTCTCTTTGCCGAGCGATGCTAGACTAGCCTCGCCAAAGAAGGCTCTAGTGGACCCCTTTGCCAGTCCCTTTGCCGAGTGTTCCAAGAGGAAATCGACAAAGACTCTCTCTTTATCGAGTGCGTGCTGAACTAGTGCTCGGCAAAGGAAACACCAGTGAAACCCTTTGGCAGTTTCTTTGTTGAGTGCACTCGGAGGCACTTGATAAAGGGTGCTTCTTTGCCGAATGTTGGGGCCACAACGCTCGTGTAACACCCCTTGTGTTTAGCATACTCATTCATGGCATGTGCATCATGAAGGCATTATCATGAGCATCATCAATCATATTATCACTTACATCAAAATCTTAAATTGCCACTAATGGTTATGAAGTGAACCCTTGCTTGCACTAGTAGAAAACCTAGTTCTCTTCAACAGATTATCATAGAGTGCTACAGTGTGAGTAATCTTCACTTAATTAATTTAGATTGACATTGATTGATATTCCAACTCTAGAGTTCAGAAAATGGTAGTTTATAAACTATATGTGATAATGTGGTTTAGTGACTGTTGTGCTTGATAAATGAAGTTTCCTCAGAAACCAAAAAGAAATGGGGACAACCCTGCTTTTTCTAAGTCTAATCTTGTAACTCTTTTCAAACTTCAGCGCGTTCAAAAATAAATAATCTTAAAATCACATTGTCCCAATTACAAAAGTTATAGATAATTACTTAGGGCACGCCCTGTAAAAAGTTAGAAAACTTTTGCATCCGTTTGACATATTTTGACACAGTTAGACGGCCGGTTTCAACTGTTTTGTGCAGTGCTGACAAACCAAAGTTTGGAGGCCTGTAATTCAAAATCTAGCCATTGAACCACCCTAATCCCTATAGCAAAGTTGTAGCTGGTAGAGAGGGAAGAAAAATGGTTGAAGCGGGCGACGCTTCAAGCTCTCCGTTTTGTCTCACTCGCATCTGCAAGCGCTGTAGATCGTGTTCGCCATGTGACAGTCGTGGGGACGCGTGGAGCTCGTGCCCGAGCGCGCGCTGCATTCTCCTCGCATGCATTCCTCGTCCGCGCCGTGTCTGGCTGCTAGGCCGAGTGGAGCGTGCCTCGCCTCATCAGCACTCATTTCCTCCACTCTCACTTGCCCTCACTCTCTCGCTCTCGTCTTTCTTCCACCCGACGCCGACCGCCATGGCTGACGCGAGCTGTGCCCGTGCACACGCCGTCTCTCATTTCCCTATTATCCAAACCAAGCCCCACAACCGCTTCACCGTCTCGTGCGCCCGTCCCGGCACCTCTTTCTCGAGCCGAAGGACGATTGGAGCACCACCGTTGACGCCGCCACTCCTCGGTCCCCGCCGGCGCGCATGGACCAGACATCTCCATCCGCGACCCGCGGAGCTAAGACCACCTCTAGAATTAATTTGATCCAGCAATCATGTGGAGAAATTTTGGATAATAAATTAAAAACTGAAAATGCTGATTTCTTTAGAAAACCATATCAAAAGATTTATAAAGGAATTGTCTGTGTAAATTTTTATGACATGTTGTTAGGCCAAGTAGGGTATAGGAAAAATATGGTATTAACTGTTCGACTGGTTTAGTATTTGAAAGTAAATTAATTTGATTTCTACACCATTTCTTGTTATTTTTATGCAGTAAAAAACATGGGTCAAAAACCTTTGAAATTTTTGTGGTAAAGAATGGTTGTGAAATATTATCTGTTAGAATTATTGTAGTACATTTTAAAGCAGTCAAATGGTAGTCTCAAAAGTAAGTCCAACTAAATGGTATAACCAAAGGTCTATGTAATTAGGAGAGATTCTAGTTCAATAATAAGTTACTTTGAAATAATGTAGGGAGTTACTTCTATGGAAATGATTAGAGTTGAACAAATCCCTTTTATTAGGAAATAACTAACCTCTAAAAGAAAAGGAGGCTTAACAAAGAATATAACTTAGTGTGTCTAAACCTATATGTGTAAGGTGATTCGAGACGCTTTATAACGTAACCAATGTGAAGTTGTGTGGAATCCTTGAACAATAGTCTGGACTGACCAAGAAAAGACATACTACACGTTCTTGGACGATGTAGACTATCTTGTAGAAGCTCGCGTGTAGTAGATCGACTTTGACACACATGTACATCACATGCATCCATATGCATCATACATCTCTCGCATGAAGCATCATGTATCCTCATACTGCATCCATACATCATACATGATCGTAGGAGGAAGTACCAGTGGGGATTGTCAAGGAGCTGCCAGGAATTCTCGTGGAAGAGGGTGAACCCGAAGCTGAAGCTCAGGAGGGTCCTAACCACCGTCCTAGTTCCTTCGAGAAAGGCAAGCCCCGACATCTAACTTTCTATATTTGCAATACTTTAATTTATTCACTACCTACCTATATTGTTGCATTAGGTATAGGAGTTGATTAAAACCAATTGCTGCATACAACCTTGATCTATTGATTACCTTATCCTTGTCACCTAATTAAAGTAAGCATGCTTAAATGCTTAGGCTGCTTAGACGGTAGAAGTCAGGTGATTTCCTGTCACTTGCGAGATATAGGTGAATTCTTATGCTTGATTGGAAGAAGTCTTTGGGTAATATCCATGAGGGAAATAAAGGTTTAAGATGAGACCGGACGGACTCTTATGGGTGCCTTGTAGGCCATAGTGATCCCACCTGTGTCGATTAAGGATCGTACCGTTGTGGTCCCTCAAGTCGTGTTGAATTTATGCCTGTTCACTTAGCTAGCTGGATAACTCGTCCTGACCGCGAAGCTAGAACACCATTCCATCCGTATTCAACCTTACGGTGCACCTACTGGTGTGGTTGAGGAGTGATGGGGACACGGCGAGATGACCCATGGTGGATGGTACGCCCTAACCCTCTGGTAGTCGTTCGGTCCCTAGGTATGGTGGCTCCTATGGAATCCGAGATGTGCAGCAAGGCTAGTACTGGAATGTGTGCAGTGGTGATTGTATATGATGAAGTACTGTGGATACAATTTGTGATAGGAGTACCCACCAGCTGGTTAGGAATCGATTCGAATCATCATCGCTCCTGGATAGTGAGCACTTGACTTGAGCTATCTCATCATAGTAAGAGCTACACTTTATAAGATTTGTTGAACGGATCAGAGATGATGTTAATTCCAATTATGCTTAAGAGTCATGATAGCTTGATGCGATAACTTTGACTCAACTCTCTCAACTGGATCATTCACTAAAGTGGTAATTAGACATACATCAAGTGCAATATGAAATACCTAGAGAATCAGGTGCAAAACCTAGATCACAGTAAAGTAGGTGTTAATCCTGACCTGCTAAAATGGAGTAATTAAACTGGTAATTTCCCCTTAAGCTGTTAATAACTTCTATAACTCCCGTTACTCTTGAAAAGCAAAGAGCTAACTCTAGATATAGCTTGCATACTCCTTGACGTCTTTTACTTTCTTATTCTCTAATTTTGGATGGGTCAATCTAGCTGAGTACATTTTAGTACTCATGGTGCTATTCCCAATGATTTGTTGTAGATGGTCAGATGTACTATGGGTACTGCGAGCACTGCTTATATCCGGCTACGAGAGATGACTAAGCCCTGGGCACGACTTTCCCTATTCTCATCTCATGCTTTTGGTGGGTTGACATACCTAATGTTGGCACATTATCTTCAAAACCCCGCAAGTATTGTGGGTGCTAGTTAAATAAATGCTTCCACAAAAACTTATCACTTCGGTGAATGCTACTTGGAGTTATTTGGGGCCTGCGTGCCACCTTTATTGTAATAACTCTATATACTTCGATCTATGTTAAAAACTCTGTGGAATGTTGTAACACTTGATGTCATGATTGTCAGTTTATTACAATCTTGGTTGCGAAGGAAAAGTTTGAGATCCTTTGCGATTTTACTAGACCCTGGGTTTATATGGGCTCAAGTGTGAGATAATCACTGCGAGGCAAGCGGTTTGCATACTTGATCTCTTATAAATCTGGTCAAGTCGCCACAACTCGGCAAAGAAACTTTATCGGTTCCCAGGTGTGCCTTCTTTGCCGAGTGTTACACTCGACAAAGTGACCAAAAATCCTTTTTTACTTTTTTTTATTATTGCATCCAAACAAATAGAAGATATATATCATTGACATCAAATATATCACAGAATCAACACATGTATCACCAACACCATATATCTCACAAATGTCACCACATCCAACAAGTTCAGACATAAACATAAGTCTCCAACACTCATAAACATAAGTCTCAAGTATCTCACAAAGTATTACCAACATCAACAAGTTCAGACCAAGTTATCTCACAAAGTATTAACAACACCAACAAACATAAGTTCATGTGCACAAAGTATCTCAATGAGGTGGGCGGCTGGACTGGTTAGACGATGGATTGGGCGATCCATAAGGGTTGTTTGGTGTCGTCGATTGTCCCTACACAGAGAAGATATTGCATGTGTGAGACCAGATGAATATATCATGCAGGACTACAATTTTGATACTCACAGGAGTATGGAACTAAGCAGGGTCAGCTGGAGGGCACAACGGAGGTGGTGGAGCAAAACCCTATGCGGCGTCAAGGCTTTGTATGTACTGGAACTTTCTCTGCCATCCTCTGTTAATTCGCCAAGTGAGCCACCTGCTCCACTATCATCCTCGCCTCCATCTCCATTTGTTCCCTCCTCTCTTCTTCTAGTAGGGACTGTATTATTTCACCCCAATGTTATAATAATGCAAACCTAAGGTATATAACTCGATGAATGACGAGGCATAGAAGCACTAACCTGAAGTTCCTAGACGCGATGATATGAGCTGTCCTGTCGAGGTCGTATGGCTGGGCTCACGCTCGTACTCCTTGCTCTCACCTGAGACTGAGTGGGAGTGGAGGACGAGTTGATTGCCCCGTTGGCAATCCAGTACCGCCCATGCCTCTTGCCTCCTCCGACCCTCATGAGGACATCTCCGTTGATGTCCTCAGTCTTCGGATTGTAATCTGGCCCATGGACCTCCTATGCATTGGCAGTGTACTCACTAAGGCAGTTGTAGACGATGGGTTTGCTATATGCCTTGAACCTGTCCTCCGAGTTGTAGGTGACATTGGATGTCGCCTTGCCCTTGTGAGCCATAGCATACGCCAAGAAGATGGAGCAAGGCTGGCCACCATGTGTCACTGGCTGTGAGAAAACCAACAAGATGGTTAGCAATCATGCATAATCGAAAGTTAGACTAAATTAAAGAGATCACATGCCCATGCTTCTGCGTATTTGTCGAGGTTGCGACTGCCTTGGTGGAGGGAGGGACCTTGCATCATCAAACGTCGTTCCCGGCTAGCGTTGTGAGCCTCTTCCCACTCGGTCGAGCACCACCTAAAAGGTAAATGGCCTCAACCATCTCCTACAATCGATTTTGGTGTTTGACGACCATCACAAAACTTATGGACTAACTAGTTTGCCTAGTTGATCTCTTCTCAGGGGCATAAAGTTCATATACAGCTATTTTGAAAATGGACATGTGGACCACTTCTATAAATATGGGGCAAGTCAGACTTGCACCAGCCTGCAGTGCACCGGACAGTGTCTGGTGCCCAGACTGGCGTGCCCGACGATCAGGCCGCTCTTGCGAAAACTCAGTGCTCAACGACTAAAATTCACCAGACTGTCTGGTGTATCACCGAACTGTCCGGTGAGCCCATGGCCAATGATCATCTTCGCCAACGGTCGACTGCCACCAGTCAGAAAAACGGTCAGAAGTCAGAAACAGTCAGCGATGATCAGGTCGCACCGGACTGTCCGGTGCGCCATAAGAACAGGCGAATCCAACAGACGACTCCAACAGGTGACTAACGTGGCACGCACCGGACAATGAATAGTTCTCTGTCTGGTGCGCCCGTCGACAGAAAGCTATAGCCAACGGCTATAATGTGGTTGGGGCCTATAAATACCCCCAACCACCTCCATTCAATGCATCCAAGCCTTCCACTCTCACACATTCAATACAAGAGCAAAGAATCAATTCCAAGACACATTCAAAGCTTCCAATCTCCTCAAGTGCCACAATTAAGACAAGTGATCATTAGTGATTAGTGACTTAAGAGAGAGTGATTCATGTTTCATTTGTTGCTCTTGTTGCTTGGTTGTGCTTTCTTCATCTCCTTCTAAACTCTCTAGTGACTTGGAAAGCTAGCAATAGACACATAAGTGTGTGGTGATCCTTGTGGGGTCTTTCTGATCCTTGAGATTAAGAAGAAGCACTCAATCGGTCTAGATGATCGATTGAGAGAGGGAAAGGGTTGAAAAGACCTGGCCATTGTGGCCTCCTCAACGGGGAGTAGGTTCATTGGAACCGAACCTCGGGAAACAAATCGTCGTGTTTATTTGTGTTGATCTTTACGCGATTTGGTTCTTCCTCTCCCCTCTCTCTAAAAGTTCTCTTGCTCATAATCTTTTCAATTTGCTCCCAAAGCTATCCACATTGATTGAGCAACTCATAGCAAGAAGAACTCTCTTCCGCACTCCGTATTCATTATCTTTTGGTTCTAATCCTAACCCAGGGTGAAATTCGTGTTCAAAGTTTATAATTTACAGGTTTCGCCTATTCACCCCCCTCTAGGCGACTTTCAATTGATATCAGAGCCCGATACTTCATTAGAGTCTAACAACTCGAAGTGATGTCGGTCGGGGAAAAGCCCGGATCTTCGGGAAAGAAGAATGAAGAAAAGACACCGTCAAAGAAGGCCGACCACAAGTACAAGGAGGGAAAAGATGAATCCGCCGGCTATCAAGTCACACAAGAAGGGCGACAAGAAGAAAAATATGATGAAGAAGATGGTCTACTACGAGACCAATTCTTCCACGCCCTCAACCTCCGGTGCCGAATCAACACCTTTGAAGCGCCAAGAGCGTAAGAAGTATAGTAAGATCCCTCATCACTATCCTCGCATTTCCAAACGTGCTCCTTAACTTTTCATTCCCTTAGGCAAACCTCCATACTTTGATGGTGAAGATTATTGTATGAGGAGTGATAAAATGAGGCACCATCTAACCTCACTCCACGAAAGTATTTGGTATATTGTTGAATTTGGAGTGTTGGCACCTCAAGAGGGCAATGAGGATTACGACTCTGATGAGGCCACCCAAGTGAGGCACTTCAACTCTCAAGCCACCTCCATACTCCTAGCTTCCTTGTGTAGAGAGGAGTACGACAAGGTGCAAGGGTTGAAGAGTGCCAAAGAAATTTGGGACGTCCTCAAGACGGTGCATGAAGGGGATGAAGTAACAAAGATCACCAAGCGGGAAACGATCGAGGGACAACTCGATCGGTTCATCCTCAACAAAGGAGAAGAGCCACAAGCAATGTACAACCGGCTCAAGACGATGGTGAACCAAGTCCACAACCTTGGGAGCACCAAGTGGGATGACCATGAAATGGTCAAGGTTATTTTAAGATCTCTTGTTTTTCGTAACCCCACTCAAGTGCAAATAATTCGTGAGAATCCTAGATACAAGCAAATGTCTCCCAAGGAGGTGATTGGCAAGTTTGTGAGCTTTGAACTTATGGTCAGAGACTCCAAACACATTGTCTACTTGGAGCAAGGTGCCACCTCCACACCCGAGGTGCAACCCGTTGCATTCAAGGCAACGAAAGAAAAGAAGGAAAAGCCTACACCAACAAATAGGCTCCCAATTGATGCCTCCATGCTTAACAACGATGAAATGGCTCTTATCATTAAGAGCTTCCGGCAAATCCTCAAGCAAAGGAAGGGGAAGGACTACAAACCGTGCTCCAAGAGGGTTTGCTACCAGTGTGGTAAGTCCGGTCACTATATGGCTAAATGTCCATATACTAGTGATAGTGACAGGGACGGTGACAAGAAATGGAAGAAGAAGATGGAGAATAAGAAATACTACAACAAGAAGAAGGGTGGCGAGGCGCACATAGGACGGGAATGGGACTCCGACGAGAGCTCCATCTACTCCTCCTCTGATGAGGACGCCGCCAACATCGCCATCAACAAAGGTCTTCTCTTCCCCAACATCGGCCATAAATGTCACATGGCCAAGGATAGCAAAAAGAAGAAGGTATACTCTAGAGATACCCCCAAATATACTATTTCCGATGATGAGGGTAGCTCTAGTGAAAAGGATGATGATTTGTCTTCTCTTTTTGTAAACCTTACCATAGAGCAAAAGGAGAAAATTAATGAATTGATAAAAACCATTAACGAGAAGGTTGAAATCTTGGAATGCCAAGAAGACTTGCTCGTTAAGGAAAACAAAAAATTTGTTAAGCTAAAAGATGCTTTTGCTCTTGAAGTTGAAAAATGCAAAACTTGACTAAAGAGCTAAATACATGCAATGATTCAATTTTCTATCTTAGAACTAAAAATGTTAGTTTAATTGCTAAGATTTAGGAATTAAATGTCTGCAAAATACCTACATCTACCATTGAGCATGTTACTATTTACACTAGATGTAGAGATGTTGTTGTTAATGTTGTGAATGATCACCTTGCTATGATTAAAGAAGAAAATGATCACAAAGCTAAGTTGAATGCCAAAATTGCCGAGCATGAGGTTGAAAATGAAAATGTTAAATTTGCTTGTAATATGCTTTATAATGGCATACACCCTAGCATTAAGGATGGGGTTGGCTTCCAACCTGGGAGCCAAAGCAACATCAAACTTAATGCCCATAGAAACAAGATTTCTAACTTTGTTAAGGGCAAGGCTCCCATGGTTCAAGATAGAGAAGGTTACATTTTATATCCTAAAAACTATCCTGAGCATAATATTAGATGAATTCATGCTAAGAAATCTCATCCTGCTGCTCATCATGCTTATATTTATAGTAATGAGGCTTCTAGCTCTAGGCATACAACTCATATTAAAATGCCTAAGAAAAATATTGTTGATGCATCAAATGAACATAGCATTTCATTTAAGACCTTTGATGCATCATTTGTTCTGACTAACAAATCCAGAAAAGTAGTTGCCAAATATGTTGGGGGCAAACACAAGAGTCCAAAGACTAGTGTTTGCGTACCCAAGGTGCTTGTTCCTAATGTGAAAGGACCCAAGACCGTTTGGGTACCTAAGGACAAGGCCTAAATTTGTGTTGTAGGTTTATGCATCTGGCGGAACAAGTTGGATAATTGACAGCGGGTGCACAAACCACATGACAGGGGAGAAAAAAATGTTCTCCTCATATGAGAAAAAGGATGATCCCCAAAGAACAATCACATTTGGAGATGGAAATCAAGGTTTGGTTAAAGGATTGGGTAAAATTGCTATATCTTCTGACCATTCCATTTCTAATGTTTTTCTTGTAGATTCTCTAGGTTATAACCTGCTTTCTATTTCTCAATTATGCAAAATGGGCTACAACTGTTTATTTACTGATGTTGATGTTACTGTCTTTAGAAGGAATGATGATTCACTAGCTTTTAAGGGAGCGTTAGATGGTTAGCTATATTTAGTTGATTTCACTGATAACAATGCTGAACTAGACACTTGCTTAATTGCTAAGACTAACATGGGCTGGCTCTGGTATCGCCGACTTGCTCATGTTGGGATGAAGAATCTTCATAAACTTGTAAAGGGGAACACATTTTTGGACTAACCAATGTTCATTTTGAGAAAGACATAATTTGTAGTGCATGTCAAGCAGGGAAGCAGGTTGGAACTCATCATCCACACAAGAACATCATGACGACCGAGAGGCCGCTTGAACTCCACATGGATTGATTCGGTCCGGTTGCTTACATAAGCATCGGCGGGAGTTAGTGTTGTTTTGTAATTGTGGATAATTATTCTCGCTTCACTTGGGTGTTCTTTTTGCTGGAAAAATCACAAACCCAAGTGACCTTAAAGAAATTCTTGAGATGGGCTCAAAATGAGTTCGGATTAAGAATAAAAAAGATTAGAAGCGATAATAGAACAGAGTTCAAGAACTCTCAAATTGAAGGATTTCTTAAGGAGGAGGGCATCAAGCATGAGTTCTCTTCTCCCTACACACCTCAACAAAATGGTGTTATGGAAGAAAGAATATAATTCTTTTGGATATGGCAAGGACCATGCTTGACGAATACAAGACATCGGATCGGTTTTGGGCGTAAGCGATTAACACCGGTTGTTACTCCATCAACTGACTCTACCTTCACTGAATCCTCAAGAAAACATCATATGAACTCCTCACCGGTAAAAAGCCAAATGTTTTTTATTTTAGAGTTTTCAGGAGCAAATGCTTTATTCTTGTTAAGAGAGGTAGAAATTCAAAAATTGCTACTAAAGTTATAGATGGCGTTTTACTTGGTTATGACTCAAACACAAGGGCATATAGAATATTCAATAAGTCCACAGGATTAGTTGAAGTATCTTGTGGCATTGTGTTTGATGAGACTAATGGCTCTCAAGTAGAGCAAGTTGATCTTGATGAGTTAGATGATGAAGAGGCTTCGTGCATCGCCCTTAAGAACATGTCCATTGGAGATGTGTGTCCAGAAGAACCCAAAGAGCCTTCACAAGCACAAGATCAACCATCATCTTCCATACAAGCATCTCCACCAACTTAAGATGAGGAACTGGCTCAAGAAGAAGAGGATCAAGATCAAGACAATGAGCCACCTCGAGAAGACATTGATCAAAGGGGATATGAAGTTGATCAAGAAAAGGAGGATGAACAAGAGATTCAAGATCAAAGACCACCACACCCAAGAGTCCACCAAGCAATTCAAAGAGATCACCCCGTCAACTCCATACTTGGTGACATTCAAAAGGGCGTAACCACTCGATCTCGAGTTGCTCATTTTTGTGAACATTACTCTTTTGTGTCTTCTATTGAGCCATACGGGATAGAGGATGCACTAAGAGATCCAGACTGGGTGGTGGCAATGCAAGAGGAACTCAACAACTTCACGAGGAATGAGGTATGGCATTTAGTTCCACGTCCTAACCAAAATGTTGTAGGTACCAAGTGGTATTCCGCAATAAACAAGATGAGCATGGTGTGGTGACTAGGAACAAAGCTCTACTTATTGCAAAAGGATATTCACAAGTCAAAGGATTGGATTTTGATGAAACTTATGCACCCGTAGCTAGGCTTGAGTCAATTCAAATATTACTTGCCTATGCTACTTACCATGGCTTTAAGTTATATCAAACGGGCGTGAAAAGTTCCTTCCTCAATGGTCCTATCAAGGAAGAGGTGTATGTTGAGCAACCTCCCGGCTTTGAAGATAGTGAGTATCCTACACATGTTTATAAGCTCTCAAAGGCTCTTTATGAGCTCAAACAAGCCCCAAGAGCATGGTATGAATGCCTAAGAGACTTTCTTATCTCTAATGGTTTTAAAGTCAGAAAAGCTGACCCTACTCTCTTCACTAAAACAATTGACAAAGACTTGTTTATATGCCAAATTTATGTTGATGATATTATCTTTGGGTCTACTAATAAGTCATCTTGTGAAGAGTTTAGTAGAATTATGATACAGAAATTTGAGATGTCCATGATGGAGGAGTTGAAGTATTTCCTTGGATTCCAAATCAAGCAACTCCAAGAGGGCATCTTCATTTGCCAAACAAAGTACATTCAAGATATTCTCACGAAGTTTGGAATGAAGAGAATGCTAAACCCATCAAGACTCCCATGGGAACAAATGGGCATCTCGATCTTAACACAAGAGGTAAGTCTGTAGATCAAAAGGTATACCTGTCGATGATAGGATCTCTACTCTATTTATGTGCTTCACGACCGGATATTATGCTTTCAGTATGCATGTGTGCAAGGTTTCAGGCCAACCCTAAGGAAATCCACCTACGGGTTGTGAAAATATTCATGAGATATTTAGTTTACAATCCTAAGTTTGGGCTATGGTACCCCAAGGGATCTACCTTTGATCTAATCGGGTATTCTGATGCAGATTATGCCAGATGTAAGATTGATAGAAAGAGTATATCAGGGACTTGTTAGTTTCTGGGGAGATCCCTAATGTATTGGGCTTCAAAGAAACAAAATTTAGTAGCTCTATCCACCACCGAAGCCGAGTATATTGCTGCAGGACATTGTTGTGCACAATTACTCTGGATGAGGCAAACCCTTAGGGACTATGGCTACAAGTTGAGCAAAGTACCTCTCCTATGTGACAATGAGAGTGCAATCTTTATGGCGGATAATCATGTTGAACACAGCCGCATAAAGCACATAGACATCCGGTATCACTTCCTAAGAGACCACCAACAAAGGGGAGATATCGAAATTGCTTATGTTAGCACCCACAACTAGTTAGCCAATATCTTCACCAAGCCCCTTGATGAAAATACTTTTAGCAAGCTTAGGAATAAACTAAATGTCTTAGATTCTCGGAACTTCGATTAAAATCTTGCACACATTGCTCATTTTATACCTTTGATCATGCCATATCCCTTTCATTTGGTACAAATGCATATTTCTTATTCTTCTTGTGCCAAAGCTAAGACTAACGTGCTTTCAAGAGTATTTCTATACTTAATCTTGAATTGAAAGGGAAATGGAGTTGTAGGCAAAGGCAAGGCTTTCGCTCCATATTTTTTAGTATCCTTTATCCTACTCATGTATTTACTTTCATATCTTTCTTGAAAAAGACCTCTCGATTTCTCCATTTTTGGCGCTTAATGCCAAAGGGGGAGAAATTAATAGGCCAAAGCAAAAGGACCGCACCACCAGCCTATTTTTTGAAAACTTTTTTTTAGAAATTGCATTTGCAAAAACCCTCTTGATAGCTAAGGGGGAACTTTTTCAGGGGGAGCTTTTATTTAGCCAAAAGAAAAGCATTTGAAAAAAAGGGGAGAATCTTGAAAATGCCTTTAGAAATCATATTCTTATACCATTGGCTAATTGCAAAAGAATTTGAAAAGGCTTTTCCAAAAGATTGGCAAAAACAAGCTAAATGGTGCAAATGTGGTCCAAAATGTTAACTATATCAAAACAGTCATATATACTTAGAACTGCTTTCAATTCAAAGTAACTTATGCACATCTATCAAAATGCAAACTAGCTACATTTATATACTTTGTATTTGCTTTGGTTTGTGTTGGCATCAATTACCAAAAATGGGGAGATTGAAAGGAAAATGGCCTCAACCATCTCCTATAATCGATTTTGGTGTTTGACGACCATCACAAAACTTATGGACTAACTAGTTTGCCTAGCTGATCTCTTCTCAGGTGCATAAAGTTCATATACATCTATATGGAAAATGGACTCGTGGGCTACTTCTATATATATGGGGCAAGTCAGACTTGCACCAGCCTGCGGTGCACCGGACAGTGTCTGGTGCCCAAGTTGGCGTGCCCGACGAACAGGCCGCTCTCGGGAAAACTTAGCGCTCCACGGCTAAAATTCACAGGACTGTCCGGTGTGTCACCAGACTGTCCTGTGAGCCCACGGCCAACGGTCATCTTCGCCAACGGTCGACTGCCACCAGTCAGAAACGGATAGAAGTCAGAAACAGTCAGCGATGATCAGGTCGCACCGGACTGTCCGGTGTGCCACAGGGGCAAGCGAATCCAATGGTCGACTCCAACAGACGACTGACGTGGCAGGCACCGGACAGTGAATAGTGCTCTGTCCGGTGCGCCCGTCGATAGAAAGCTACAACCAACGGCTATAATGTGGTTGGGGCCTATAAATACCCCCCAACCACCTCCATTCAATGCATCCAAGCCTTCCACTCTCACACATTCAATACAAGAGCAAAGAATCAATTCCAAGACACATTCAAAGCTTCCAATCTCCTCAAGTGCCACAATTAAGACAAGTGATCATTAGTTATTAGTGACTTGAGAGAGAGTGATTCGTGTTTCATTTGTTGCTCTTGTTGCTTGGTTGTGCTTTCTTCATCTCCTTCTAAACTCTCTAGTGACATGTAAAGCTAGCAAGAGACACCTAAGTGTGTGGTGATCCTTGCGGGGTCTTTATGATCCTTGAGATTAAAAAAAGCACTCAATCGGTCTAGGTGATTGATTGAGAGAGGGAAAGGGTTGAAAAAGATCCGGCCTTTGTGGCCTCCTCAACGGGGAGTAGGTTCATTAGAACCAAACTTTGGGAAACAAATCGTCGTGTTTATTTGTGTTGATTTTATGTGATTTGGTTCTTCCTCTCCCCTCTCTCTAAAAGTTATCTTGCTCATAATCTTTTGAGTTTGCTCCCAAAGTTATCCGCATTGATTGAGCAACTCATAGCAAGAAGAACTCTCTTCTGCACTTCGTATTCATTATCATTTGGTTCTAATCCTAACCCAGGGTGAAATTTGTGTTCAAAGTTTATAATTTACAGGTTTTGCCTATTCACCATCCCTCTAGGTGACTTTCACCACCTTTGCACCATCTGCTCCCAGCACTCAGGATGTGCGACGCACCAATAAGGAATCATCTACCAAAAAACAAGTACACAACATTTCAGAAGATAAAATAAGCATATTTAATACCAATATTAATGTTCTATATTTACCTATAAGTACTGGTCCAGAGTCAATGGCATGGTTTGGGCGTCCTTCTTGCTCACCTTCTCCCCAAGGACGGAGCAGTAGTATGTAACGATGGCCTGGATGTGTGCCTCATAGTGCATGTCCATGATGAGCTTCTTACAGCTCGTGGTATCCACCAAATTCACCATGGCCTCGTATCCAACCTCACATCTGAAGAATTCCTGCATACAAAGACGATGTATCCATACAATATTTCAAGAATGTGCAACGAATGCGATGTATTAAATAATATAGTGCGAGGAAGACTTACCCACAGGTCTTGCTTCACGCGCTCCGCCTTGTTGTTGAATTGTCTACGGTCCCAATCCACTACATCGGGGGCGATGGTGTAGTGGTCAAAGGAATAGGACGGGCCCATCACTCCAGCATACTCAACAAGTCCAGGGAAGTGTTCCTCGCATGGAAGGGCGAGGATGCCATTGGGGTTGTGGTTGACCCCCTGCATTCTCTAAAACCTTCCAAGACTTGTCCAAGTGATTAAAAAAGTATTAGTTTCTATTTTAAATTTGAGCATATAATATGAAGAAGCAGTGGCAACATTGAAAGTTACATACCTGTCCCCATCGGGTCGAATAAGCGAGCGTCTATCACGAAGTATCGACCGCTGAGAGACTCGCGGGACCTCACAAGTAGACGTGCGTCAAACCTAAGGTGTCATACTCAGAGGCGTCCTACTAAGCATCATCGTCTTTCTACTACGTTACATCGACGTCCTGCTGCCGCATCGACGGCGGCCTACAACTCCACTAGCTGTTGTACGACGTCGTCCTATTATGCATCATCCTCCGTCCGACGGGTGCTCCTCCTCCCCCTCCTCGTTCTCATCCCACTGCCCACCATCTTTTTGTTCAACCAACTGCAATTAAGAGTAAGCATATAAGTACAGATAAAAAATATCGAAGATATTAAAACCTCACCTAGTTTGGAGCTTTGTGCACGTTCCGCGGGTCCTCCTGCCTTCCAAGTGCCGACACGTGGCCAATTCCTCAGAACCAAGATTTCCATTCTCTTTGTTTGAGTCGTGCACTATGTCCATCATTGACGTCCACACTTCTCCGAATCTCTCCCCGCTCCTCTCTTCTTCCCACCGCGCCCTCGTCCTCCCAGGTAGCCGCCGCTAGCGCCACCCCACCGCACCATCTTCCTTATTGGGCTACCCTGCGAGCTTCTCCACGCACCTGTGTCTCCTCGCACCCCATAGACGTCACAACCACCACCTAGCCTGCCCCCTCCTTCGTGCCACCCTATAGCCACTCCTATCGTCGTGTCACTGGTGTAGGCATCGTCTGTCATCACTTCATTGACGCCTAGACACACCCGTCCTCTTCCGCAACGCCCTTCATCGCGATCTATACCCCTTCTTCCCAAAAGCAAACTCACCGCCACCAACCTCGGTCACTGAGACCCAACCCTCCTCCTCTGGTGACGGTAGCCTACCGACGTTCCCGGCCAACATTTCCACCCTGATCGCGCTGACCCCGCATGCCTCCGTCTCCCTCCGCTTCCTCGTAAGAAATAAACCTGCTCGCAGACTCTCTTTTCTCTTCCCCTGTCTGTCGTGTCGTCTCTCTTCCTCCTTCGACTGGCGTCACTGCAGTCCATGCCTACCATTTCCCGATCCCTAAGGCAAATCTGCGACTTTGCCATAGCGTTCGAGAAGATCAAGGTCTCCAACCCTGTCGTTGAAATGAACGGTGAGATCAAGGTCTCCAACCCAATCGTTTCTACATACAGTGCATGATAACTTTCACAAAACATTTTCAATTTTTTATCACAGCCTCTACATATGATACCATGACATGTGGACAAGTTTTATGATTTTCTGACTTTATTTGTGTTTTATACAATTTTTAAACAACTAGATGGCAAGTTCACGGTCATGTTTTGTGAGCATGGTGCTCAAAAATTCTGGTCTGCTCCTGAAATCAGTCGTAACTTGTGTTAAATAACATGAATATCATTTTTACATTTACGATTTTTCATGTTTCGAGTCACTTGAAGTTCAAATCTGAATTATCCGAAGAAATTCAATTAAACGAATAAAATCTAATAGTTATAGCAAACACTTTTATAATTGTGCCAAAATAGAACATGTAAGTCTATATAGTGTAGGAACAAAACACAAAAAGTTTGGTTGCGAAAAGGAAAAAAATAAAAATATACTTTGCCGAGTGTTCACGGTTGGCACTCGGAAAAGCATAGTTTGCCGAGTGTCGATCTGGAGACACTCGGCAAAGTAACTTCTTTGCCGAGCACCAACGCCTGGCGCTCGACAAAGTTAACAGACGTCAGCTATAGATGGCTGTTGACGGCCCTTTGCCAAGTGCCTCCATTCGCCGAGCGTTTGACACTCGGCAAAGATGTCTTTGCCGAGTGTTTGTCTATGACGAGTGTCCTACTCTCAGTAAACGTGGTCATTACCGAGAGTGTGACTTTACCGAGTGCGGCTCTCGACAAAGAGTGTCGAGTGAACAACATAAAGCACTCGACAAAACGCCGAGCACTCGGTAAAAAGCTAGATTTCGGTAGTGACACATAACGGTAGTCCACAACGATTATTTTCCATCACTATTAGCTGTCCATAGTATTCGAGATAGTCAACAGCAGAAGGAACCACACTAATTTTTATGTGTTATATTTAGAGTTTTACAACATTGTTTTTATTTGGGATGTCTATTTTAACTGTGGTAACATCCAGATTTTTAGATATTTTATTTAAAATGTCACTTCACATTTTTCTCTCCATATAGAATGTAGCTCCTGTTGGTTTTGTATATAATATTTACAGTATTACGACATTGTTTTTGAGACCTATGTTTTATATGCCAGGCTATTTGGTTTTTAGATATCTCTATTATATTAAAGCACTAGTTTCAATTGTCGTTTTGTGTCATCTTTTTACTAATAACCATTTACTCCTCACATCTATTTCAAACTAACCTGTTGCACGCCCGTCCCCTCCGCGCAACCAACCTCCACATCCCAAAACCATTTGGTTAAATCAGCGTAAAATGTTAAAAAGCGGTGCAGGAGGTGTTGTTCGAACCCACGCCTTGATAAAAGAAGGGCGGGAGACATTGGGTGAAGTCGTCTAACTAGTAGAACATCATGCTCAGGTGTTTTTAATATTGAATAAAAATTGCACATATGTATATACATTTTTTTGTAAAATAAAAAATATATAATCATGTCGGGCCGGGCCAGCACTACGGACCGAGGCTACGGCCCAAGCACGACACAACGTTCATGTCGGGCTGGCCCAGGCACTATTAAATGAGCCATGCCTCGTGTCGGCCCACCATACATGGCCTATTTGGCCATCTATACCTCCACACGGTAATGATGATCCTCGCCTCCGTTGCCGTCGCCTCGTTCGCCATCCTGCTTCTTTTCTCTCTCTCTCCTCGTGCCCCCACCTTCGCACCACCTCATTCTCGGCAGAGGGCATGGGAGCAGGCCCCTCCTCCCCGTATTCATCCTACACCAGCCCCGACACCGACTTACACAGTGGTTATTTCACGTCTACGAGGACATTTCACAACATGCGTGCACCATCATTTTGCTGACGTTGGACGTCCCGTTCGTCTTATCGGCCTTTGCCCTTTTCTTCCTCCCTAACCTGCTGCCCCCGCCCACGGTCGCAGCCGTGAGCCAACTGACGCTTGTCGACGTGGGTACAGGGCGAGTCGGTCTTGCTCCTAGCCTTTTTCCATATGTGCCGCCGAGGAGGACACGGTGGTGCCTGCCACGCTTATGTTATCTTGGCGATGAGGAGTCTAGGTCTAAGATATTGGACAACCAAGACCCGTAGCGCGACATCAGTCGGTATATGCTACAAAGTTGGTGGTGTTGTTGTGTCGCCTCGACGGGTCTAGGACCGGGAAGGCACTCATATTCTCTTGCCCTTCTCGGATTGACGCCCGGTGCGGGTGCCTCTAGGTTTGGAGCTGCTTTGGCTGGGCTTCTTTCTCTGCTTGTGTGCTCTCTCCCTATTGTATCTAGTGATATACTACCTATGTCGCCTCCAAATCCCCAGGTCTTCGTCGTGTCCTTCTCCGACAACGAACAGGTATGCCCGCCTCTTCCCTTCCCTTCCCTTCCCTTCTTTGCTCTACGAAACCTTGGAAGTGGGGGAGGTGTTGGTCACTTGTTCTCAAATGCTATAAATCGAGAACAAGGCAACACAATTGTTAATAGTTAAAGACCTTCGTCCTTTGATGACGCGTAAGAATTAACATTAATGATCAGATCCTCACAATTTATTTATATTTATATCCACGTGTAAGAATTAACATTAATGATATTTACAATAAAATGATACCTTCGGCTCGTCAGAAGGTGGAACTGCAAAGATGACGCGAGAGAGAGATTACCATCCAGCGTGAACACTACGGGGGTACAGTTCATCTATTTATAGGCACGGGACGCAGCCCGGACACAATTACATTTATGTCCCCGACATTTATATGCAATCATAATGCGAGTGATCAAGGACTAAATAGTCTTTTTCCCTTGAGTCGGTGACGACCTTCGGCTTTTTCATAATACTAAGCTGAAGCTTCTTTAGTTATAGCTTCGGCTTCCATCTGTGTCATCATGTCGCGTATGCCTTTATATTATCTTGCCGAAGGTGTTTTTGCCTTGAGGACCTTCGGCGGGGAAGAAGACCCCCAACAGGAGGCGAGGGAAGGGGGTCCCTGATTTGCTGCCTATGGTACCCGTTCGATGGCTCGACATCGCCTGTCTACATGTCCTTTCCCTTACCATAGTGTCGACTCGATATGCTTCTACCACTTATATGTACATGTCGCCCATCCTTCCGTCATTGCAAAAAATATTGTGTTGTTCCTCTGTTGTTTTGGGTGTTAGTTTTTTTGTGCTAATGACTGAACATAATTTGGGTGTGTTAATACTTTATTTATTGTTTGCACATGGTTTGTGTTCTTCTGATGATGGCTCATGGATCTTGCAAAAAATGTGTGAGGATTTGGAGATCCATGTGGGCACTGCAACACGGTGCTCGTCCCATGTGTTCTTGGCTCTTGCATGCATTAGGTCGATTCTAAGACCACATTGGCGCAATGGACTTCATGGTGTTTGAGTTTACCAAATTGGATGGAGTAGCAATGGTTTGTCACGCTAACAGTAAAAGGAAAGGTTATTTGTTGGTTTTAAACGTTAGTAATTGCTACGAAGTACCATAATTTGTATGTAGCGCATCCAGTTTTTATTGATGCCTGATTTTATCAACCACTCCATATTTTGATCTATCTTTTTTTTATAAGTTTGAGTTCATGTGACTTATTTTAGAAACTTGAGCTCACAAACTTCCTTTTATTTGCTCTCTGTATGGTGGAATTATGTCATTCTATAATCTCTGTTCGTTCAGTCAGTCGTTGTGAACTCTCTTCTAATCGCTTCCTTCATTGGTCATGTTGTACCAAGACATACTGGGTGGAGTAAACAACAACATCCGTTAGTCAAATCAAAAAATATTATGCAGAGAGCAGAGACAATCAATAAAAATGTAAAGATCTTTTTGATGGATAGTTTACATGGGTATTGTTATGAGCCGTCGCAACGCACGGGCAACCGACTAGTTCACACACATGACTCAGTGTATAGAAACCAGTGTCACAACTGTATTATTTAAGTAAAATGCCTTTAAAATAACTAAATAGTAGAAACTAAATTCTTGTGACTTATTTTAGAAACTTGACCTCACAAACTTCCTCTTATTTGGTCTCTGTATGGTGGAATTATGTCATTCTATAATCTGTGTTCGTTCAGTCAGTCGTTGTGAACTCTCTTCTAATCGCTCCCTTCATTGGCCGTGTTGTACCAAGACATACTAGATGGAGTAAACAACAACATCAATTAGTCAAATCAAAAAAAAATATTATGCGGATAGCGGAGATAGTCAATAAAAATTCTTGAGATCTTTTTGGTGGATAGTTTACGTGGGTATTGTTGTGAGCCATCGCAACGCACGGGCAACCGACTAGTTTTATTTTAGATGTCAGTTCATACTTTTTCCTTGCATAATGTAACCCCTAAGAAGGCTGAAGGGATTGCTTTGATATCTGACGTTGTTGCATATTCACCACACAAGGTAACATATGTAATGGTTTTAGCTTGTTTGAATTTTTCAAAGAGAAAGATGTCTCAAATTTTGGGTCGTTATTGGTTTTCTACCTGTTGTAGTTTTTTGGTTGGTATATGACAACACAATTGAAGTAGAATTGACTATTGACAGCTACGAAGTTACTCTGATGTCATTTCAGAGTTTCTTCAACCACTATTTTAACCTAGAGACAATCTTGTATATCATGTGAAGCCATCTCACATCTCAATGTGGAAAAAAGAGTTAACTGATTCAAAATAGTTAAGCATAAGCATAATGGATGGAGTAAAAAAACAACAGTTAGTCATATAAAAAAACTATGCAGAGAGTGGAGACGATCAATAAATAAATCTTGAGATAATTTTTATGGATAGTTTGTGTGGGTTCAATCCAATAAGTAGGCATTTTGAAGTTATCTTAGTGTATATCTTCATTATACCATATCTGCAATTTCATCTCTGTCATATGCTCACAGTGCTACTTCTCATGATTTTTTTAGTTTCTAAGGCTCATTCATATGTGCTTTTCAAGTGAACAACTCCATCCTTATATCAGATAGTTCATACGGTAGGGAACAAAGACGATGTACAATACATGTTCTGATATTCTTTCTGTACATGTTATGGTTTGTTTCTTTGGAAATTTTATACAAGTATACATGCGATTGTCATAGTCCCAGTGTTAGAGCTTGGACATTTCAAACACCCATGTATGTCTTCAAGTACACTAAATAAAAAACATTGCCCCTTCTCCAAGATCACATACGAAATTCTTGTGCCATTGATATCATGCACATGTAATCTACCTTGGGAAATCACAGAGGAATCCAGTTCCCCCACATAACTGAACTTTCCCTATAATGTCCGTTGTCATTGCATATGCCGGTTTTTTTAACCATATTTTTGACCAAAATTTACATTTAGACCCCTAGATGACTTATTTCAGAATTTGGACCCTTAGCTCGGCGCCATAGGCTATGACGCTGGCGCCGAGCTTTGACATGGCGGTGGCGGCCAGCAGCGGCTAGGTCTGGCGTGGCGCCGATGTGGCCTCCTAGCTCAGCGCCATAGATCTCGGTGCTGAGCTAGGAAGTCCTATAAGTCGGTCGTTCTGCTGGCTGAGAGGTGCGCCCTCCTCATTTCTCAACTTTCTCTCCATTCAAATCTTTTTCAAAAATGACCAGATTCGAGTTGGAATACTTTGTATACCAAGGTATGGTGTCTCGCTGATTCGTTTTGTATATTGGGTTGTAATTTTTTTATTATTAGTTTTGATTGTTGCTCCTAGGATATATAGTTCATATGATGACTACAATTTATTAGATAGTTGTCAATATGATTATACAGTTTATTAGATACTTGTGTTGATATATAATCATTTCTTAGATGAAAGACCTTGTATTTTACCAACTCCTCATCAAAGCATTGTACCTCATGTCTATTGGCCCGTTCCTTTGCATTATTAAGATGTGTTGTTGGTTTAGGTGCCCATCTCTGACCTCGCATCTACATTGCCTTGGCTCATGCGTATCTATCATTAAACCTCACCACGAGCCTATAGAAAGTGAATGTTACTATAGCATTGACTGGCATGCCACGTATACCCTTGAGCACACTATTAAATGACTCAGCCATGTTGCTAGTCTGCAACTAAAACCTCCAACCACCTTCGTCGTAGGCCCTTGTCCACTTCTGGGGTTCCCTCTGCAATCCAGCAATCCAATTTTTACCTTCAACATTTGTTGCATCTTTTAGTTCCTTCAACTTGTCCTAAAAAAACGAAACCTCCAACTGTCGATAGACCTCCTCAAAAAGGGGGAAATTAGCCTTGGTACGATCCTTTCGAAGAAGATTTTCTACTAGATATCGAGTGCACCATCTGTGGTGCATGGGTGCGTAGCCAGGAATCTACTCTTGCAATGCATTAAGAATACCCTGGTGTCTGTCAGATGTGACACCAACCTCTCGACCAGGGCCCATGACATGGATCCGAACAAGTCGCAAGAACCAAGACCAACTATCTCTATTCTCCCTCTCCACCAAAGCAAATGCCAAAGGAACCAATGTGTTGTCCGCGTCACATGAAATGGCAACCAATAATGTGCCCTTATACTTCCCAAGCAGAAAAGTACCATCAATAGAGAGAACGGGACAACAATTCCTGAAGGCCTCTATGCACTGCGAGAAACACCAGAAAGCACGAAAGAAGATCTCTCTGTCATTCCTCCATTCATTAGGTTTAGGGATGTACTCGTAATGCATGTCTAGGTTTTTTTGCTTTCATTGCATTGAACAATGCTGGCAACTTCTTGTAACCCTCCTCCTAATCCCCGTATACCATCTTCCATGCTCGTTGCTTTGCCCTCCATGCTTTCCCATACTTGATCCTGTAACCAAACAACTCCCAAGTCATGGTCATAATTGACTTCACCTTCAAGTTTGGCTCACCCTACAATGTCCCCAATAGCCTTTTCGCAATTAGGGTAGATGTCAATTGACAATGCTTAAACTTTCCAATTTCCTTCTATCTGTCTGGGCACAAGTGTGTGGACCTACAATTTTTGTGATCTTAAACTTTTTGGTTTCCTTCTACCTGTGGACACATATCCTCCAATTACAATCAAACACCTCACACACAAATGTATAACAGTGCTGTGTATACGAGTGTCTCACCTTGAACGGCCTCTTGCGGTTCATGGAATATTCATGTAGCCATCATCTCAGTGTAGGCAGGTCCTTGAAAATTAAGCCTACCTTTATCTCAATGCTATCGGTGTTATTCGGAGCCTCTAGCAGTTCATCATCCCGTCCTTCCACGTATGCACCATTGGAATGACTTAGACTACTAAATTCATGTACTGTGGGGTCACGCTCTGTAGCATCCCAAAAATTCAAATCCTGAAATTTTCTCAAACTCCCTCTAAATTCAAAATGAATTTCAAATTTCATTTCAAAATGTTTGTTTGCAAGTTGATATCAACAAATAAATTATAGTGGTCTATATTCTCTCCAAAATCCTCCTCAAAATATCCTACAAATATTTCCCCAGTGATCACCCTCAATTTCTTTTCGGAAATACTGCCCAGATATTTCCCGAGTGATCCCCTTCAAGTTCTTTCCAGAAATAATGTCCAAATATTCCACTGATATATCTCCAAGTATTTTCTTCCTAAGAAATACCTTCAGAATCATTTTTTCAAGTCCCTACAAATATTTTCTCCATAACTTTCCTCATGCTCATACGTATACGTATGCCTCTGGTGTCATACGGTGAGCTCTACAAGCTAATTACACTCATATAAGACAAACCCATGCTAATATCCCACTAATCCTCTCATCCTCCCACTAATCCTCTCATCCCTCCCCCTAATCCCCCCACCATGGCTATAAATAGAGGGGCAAGGGCCTCCTCTCATCCCACCCCAAGCCATTTCATGGCAACTCTCTCCCCCCCCACACACACACCCACTCCATGTTCCACACAAGCACACACTAGCACAAGGATCGTTCGATCGTTCTTCGATCGTTCGTCCCCCTGTTCTTAGTTTGTTCGTTCGTTCGTCCGATCGTTCGATCGTTCGTCCGATCGTTCATGGTTCGTTCGTCCGTTCGTCCGATCATTCGATCGTTCGTCCGTTCGTTCGTCCAATAATCTTTTTCCTGCCGTTATGCTGCCGAAATTCCGATCGTTCATTCGTTCGATCATTCGATCGTTCATCGTTCGTTCATAGTTCCTATCCATCGTTCATCGTTCGTTCATACGAACTATTCACCATCACTTTTTACCGTTACTATTTACCGTTACTTGTTACCGTTACTATTTACCGTTACTTTTTACCGTTACTTTTTACCGTTACTTTTTACCGTTACTTTTTACCGTTACTTTTTACTATTTACCGTTACTATTTACCGTACTATTTATCGTTACTGTTTGTCGTTACTTTTTACCGTTACTATTTACCATTACTTTTTACCGTTACTATTTGTCGTTACTATTCACCGTTACTATTCATCGATCATCCGATCACCCCAAATTTCAACTACTCATCCATCATGTTGTCCAGTCCACCTAAGACCAGCCAGACCCATATTCCAGTCATACGAACTCCGGTGACTGTGATTTTCATTCCAGTAGGGAACTTCCCATCTGGTCACCCATCCCAGGTTTCTCCAAGTTGAGCATGCTTAACTTTGAGATTCCTTCGAACCAGGCTTCCAAACTCAGATTTCAATAATTCTCGTTTCTAAATTCTTATCGAATTATTCCCTATCCAACCATGTCATCCCATAAGCATGGTTCATAATCCAGAAAACTCCTAAAATACTCTTATCCCATATTCTGCCTATAATCTCTCTATTCAGACTAAGTCAGACGATTCATTCGTCACTATTCTCACCAACAGTGAACTTCACTGTGCTACACCACATACACCCAGCTATAAATACACCCAGCTACCCTCTCCCTCTCCACACACACTCAACACCCTCAGCCAAGGCAAACGCCCACCCACTCAGTTACTCCGCTCTACCGGCTACACGCATAGTGTCGCTTCGCCTCCAGTCCACCCTCCTGGTAAGCACCTCCGCTCCACCACTAGTAGTATCTCAACACCACAAGACACAGATTCTACTCAAGACTCTACCCATCCATATATCTCTATTCTGACCACTATACTAAATATTTGTTGGTATACTTGCTTGTTTGTATGTTTGCTTGTTCATGTTGCATAGTTATCGGAGCGTTCGTACTGTCTCGTGGAGGCCAGATCTACAAGTCTACGCCAGGAGCCAGAAGCCAGTTCCGCGAGCTCTTCTTCCCCCTTCGTGGAATAAGCACGGCAAGCTCACTGGATCCCTTTGATGCATAAATTACCTATGATTTTTCAACCACAACCCTCAGCCTGTTATTTTATGCATGATATGATTTTGAGACAAGTTATTATGGCCACCCAGCCGCTTGCCACAATCAATCCCTGATATATTTGTTACAAATGATTTGAGAAAGGGTGTGAGTTTTCAAAAGAAAATGATTCTCAAAATGTGTATGATGAAGGGTTTTCACCCTTATCACCTTGTGAGTGGGATAATCAGGGACTCCCTGGTTTAGGGGAGGGCCTAAGGTGTTGGCTCAGCTGGTTTAGGCGTGAGCAGAAGGATTGTCCCCTCATATAAGGACCGGTTTGTCATCTTCACTACCTGTAATCTTTAATAGTACAACCACTCGAGACTGTGTGGGCAGTCACTCAATCTGAACTCGTGCGGTCCGACCCCAGGGTTATGAAGGCTGGGGAGCACCGGGAGGATAAGGAGGGGGAAAGTTTTGTCCGGTTTGGACATGGTGGTGGCCTAACTCCTTCCGGATAACCGTTAAGGTTAGGACGTGCGGGGAAAGAAAGAGATTCGGATTCGGGTCTCACTAGCTATGAGATCGCAGAGCCAGACTAGTGGGTAAAGTGTACACCTCTGCGCAGAGTCTAAACCTATTCGAATAGTCCGTGTCCATAGGAATGGACGAGTCTGGTATGGTATGACAATTAATGTTTTGTTTTCCAAAAAAAGTGCTTTTGAGAAAAGTGATTTTTAAAAGGTCCGGTGGTTGAGCCGTGAGCTATGGTGGACGGGAAGTCCAGTGGTTGTTTTTGAAAAGGAAAACCAGTGGGAAACTGCTGAGATACCTGGATGGTTTAGTCCAGGGGATTTTATTATAATACTGAAAAACTTCCTGCTCCTTTTGGAGAGGATGCACTTTGCAAAATACAAAATGTTTTTCAAAACAACCCTGCATAAAATATTGTTGTTTCTGCAAAATATCCTGAGCTCCACATATTCCATGCATTATATCTGATTTCCCCATTCCACGGGTGAAGGTGGGCTGCTGAGTACGTTTGTACTCACCCTTGCTTATTTATTTTTTTCAGAAAAAGGAGATCGGGTAAGAGTTACGACTGTTCCCAACCTTGCCTGTGGCTGTTGGACCGCTGATTTGCTTCACTGCGTATATCGGGCTGCTTCAGCCCCACTCTGATGATATGTCCCGAGTTGTGGACCAACTCTTAAAGTTGTTCGCCACCTTTATAGGTTTGTCATTTAAGCAGATCTGTAATCATCTGATGTATAAATGTGTTTACTAGCCTCCTGGGACTAGTAATTGTATCACATTTGAGTCCCAGAGGATTGGGGCGCTTCAGGTGGTATCAAAGCTGTTAGGTTGGCCGCAGGACGTAACCCTTAGCCTGATCAAAAGTTTTTGAGTCCAAACTATTTTCTTAAAAAAATCTCTTGCTCTCATCCCTTCATTTCAAAAATGCTTTCCCCCTTTCCTTCTCTCAGAAGTCAGATGGAGGTACGTTGCCAAACCAGCTTTTGCCAGAATGAAGAAGGTTTCCCTAAGTTGCTGAGAGCATGCACAGTCCGCCTCGGAATCAGGAGCCAGCCAGAGTATGATGGTCGTGAATTCATCGAGCATGGCACAGAGAAGTGTGTCGTGACTGTATACATTTGATCCAGTCCGCACCATGTGGAATGGAGTGTCACTACTGCTGGGCACAGATTCAAAGACACCTGCCAAGTCGTCGCTCGCAAGGCATTGAGGGCCCTGTGTCAGATCTATGAAGAAGAAGTGGCCGACACCCCGCTCAGATTCTTTCCGCCCTTTCAGAGAGACCGTCCAGTTTGGATGGCCAGGATGCGTGCATTGGAAGGGAAGCAGCTGCTTGAGGACGACCCCACAGTTATGTACCTCACTGCATACCTGCTCACCCTGGATGCGCAGTATGATTTCTTGGCCCGGCACCACCGTCAGATGATTGCCCGAGCAGAAGATGCAGAGAAGCTCAACCGTAAGCTCCATGTGGATCTCACCACAGCTCAAGCCCGTGTAGCTGACTTGGAAAGTCGTGAAGCCATTGCTGTTGAAGCCCTGAAGCAAGCCAAGTATGAGCACGTCCAGAAGTTGATGGAGGCCTACTTGGTAACCCATAACCAACGTAGAGCCCTGCGGATCCAAGAGCCCGCTCCATCCAACCCAGTTCAACCAAGGAGAGCTGAAGACCCCCAAATTCTTGAAGGTCACCCGGTCTCTATCAAAGGAAAGAAGAAGATTTGGGAACTCCCGGAAGGAGCCATAGTCTTGGAAGGAATTCCAGTCTTCCCTCAGGCTATGGATAAGCAAGAGCACCCCGAGTCCTCCCAATATCCCCCATCGGAGTTGTTTGAGCCCCTCACCATGAAGAAGATTCCAGCACCATCCCTTGAAGTCAAGGAAGAAGCTGCAAGCACCCCGCCAGCACCACCGCCCTCTGAGGAGCTACAAGAGCCAGTCCAGCTTGAAGAAGAGTTCGACCCCGTCCTGCCATCTCAGTTGCTGCCAGAAGAAGTCATCAACATCAGCTCCCTCTTGACCATCCCAGAGATGTCTCAGATTGAAGTTGTGCGCCAGCCTTGCCAGAAGAGAAGTTGCCTGGTCTGAAGTTAGTTATGCCCAGTCCTCTGCATGCGTTGGGTAGTGAAGTTTTTCTTCACTTTGGCTAGAGCCCTGCATGTATGAGAGGTAATCGTGTAGACTCGTGTTTTGCAAAACTCTAATTGTGTGGCCCCCTAGGGCATTTCAAAATGAATTTCGCTTGATGTTTTCTCCTCTTTTGAGTGCATATGTGATGCTTTTACGTTAGTGCTCATAAGTTGCATTTAGTATAGTTCTCAATTCAGGAGCCAAGCAATAGTCGTTATGCTTAGCCCCGAATCTGAGTAGTCCGTGCTTTGGAAAAAAACTCTATTCTTCCCTTATTCAAAACATTTGATTTGTTTGTGCTTATCATTGCTGATCTTGTGTGTTTTCTTTTCGTTTTTCTTAAAAAGTTTTCTTTAAAAACATAGATCACAAATTAGAGCTAATCCTCACCTTATGCTTCCATTCTCATCTTAACCCATCTGAAGAGAAAAGTGCCTTACCCAAGAAGATACCGGGAAGCTTACCCTTGAAGCCTGGAATAAGCTACAGAAGAAACCTATCCAGCCGCTCCGTCAAAAGGACCGGCCGTGAGAATCAAAGCACTACCCCTGAGTCAAAGTAAACAGGAAAAGAGGACAGAAGGAGTTATTACCATACAGAGAGGCAAAGATTCTTGGAACCAGAGACCACAAACATCAGGGTCACTGACCCCACCACTCACCCGTGCCCCTCGCACGCGTGCCCGCCTCCATGCGCACTACCACCGCCCCATGCCCCCTTTGCAGCACACTACCACCACCCCACCCCCTTTTTGCAGTGCACCCACCGCCGCCATCGTCACCGGCAACACTATCCTTCCCTTCCCCTTGTCGCACCTGCTGCCTCGTGTCACCTACTCCATCACTACCACTCCACACCCCCCCCCCCCCCGAGCACCCCCGCTCGCCTATAAAACCCCCCCACCAGCTCCCTCAACTCCCAACTCGCTCAAATCAAAGCACACACCTGATAAATCCCCTCTGCCAAATCGCAAGCAACTCCATTTTCCACTCCCTTGCCCCTAATATCACAATGCTTAGTGATTCTTGGGTTGAAGACTGTTGCACATGGTTCATAGTCTTCGGTTTCCTCCTCTGTATGATGGTAATACTCTTTGATAGAATCCTCCAGTGGGAAGAGCAAAGAGAAAGAAAGGGTCAGTGAAAAGAAGATAGAGAAGAGAAGATAAGAAGAAGGTTCTCCCAGAATCAACCCTGTGACAGTCATCTCTCTGCAGCCTGGTCAAGCAGCAACAGCAGAAGAAGGCCCCGTAACACTCTTGTTATGAGGTACTCCAAGGAGTTCAAATCCCCAAGATTCAAGAGTCCTACCCTCATTCTTTTTAAGTGGGGTAGTGTTCCGGCAAGGTTCCTGCTGTGGAGAAAAAGAAGAAGACCTGTAGCAAGCTTGTGGAGGACCGGATCATCGAAGCTTATAAGTTTTTGGATGAGAAGTGGTCACCCAAGTTTTGTTGATGAAGCACTAGAAGAGCAATCAAGGAAGGGGCCCATGGATAAGTTCGCAAGAAGAAGGTTTGTGTGTTGGCATCAATGCTTCTTCAATAAGCTAGCTACCAAGCGAAACCTAGAAGCCTGAAGATGATTCTTTAATTAGCCAGAATCAGCGTTTGCAATCAGCAACCGGATGCTCCTGAAAGGCCAGATTTTGTTGAAGCTCTATCTCCTCGAAGAGTCTGCAAAGTGAAGATATGTAGCTGAAGTAAAGCTATACCCATAACCTTCTAAGCCGAATCTCGAGGACGAGATTCCTTTTAAGTGGGGTAGATTTGTAGCATCCCAAAAATTCAAATCCTGAAATTTTCTCAAACTCCCTCTAAATTCAAAATGAATTTCAAATTTCATTTCAAAATGTTTGTTTGCAAGTTGATATCAACAAATAAATTATAGTGGTCTATATTCTCTCCAAAATCCAACTCAAAATATCCTACAAATATTTCCCCAGTGATCACCCTCAATTTCTTTTCAGAAATACTGCCCAGATATTTCCCAAGTGATCCCCTTCAAGTTCTTTCCAGAAATACTGTCCAAATATTCCACCGATATATCTCCAAGTATTTTCTTCCTAAGAAATACCTTCAGAATCATTTTTTCAAGTCCCTACAAATATTTTCTCCATAACTTTCCTCATGCTCATACGTATACGTATGCCTCTGGTGTCATACGGTGAGCTCTACAAGCTAATTACACTCATATAAGACAAACCCATGCTAATATCCCACTAATCCTCTCATCCTCCCACTAATCCTCTCATCCCTCCCCCTAATCCCCCCACCATGGCTATAAATAGAGGGGCAAGGGCCTCCTCTCATCCCACCCCAAGCCATTTCATGGCAACTCTCTCCCCCCCCACACACACACCCACTCCATGTTCCACACAAGCACACACTAGCACAAGGATCGTTGATCGTTCTTCGATCGTTCGTCCCCCTGTTCTTAGTTTGTTCGTTCGTTCGTCCGATCGTTCGATCGTTCGTCCGATCGTTCATGGTTCGTTCGTCCGTTCGTCCGATCATTCGATCGTTCGTCCGTTCGTTCGTCCAAATAATCTTTTTCCTGCCGTTATGCTGCCGAAATTCCGATCGTTCGTTTGTTCGATCATTCGATCGTTCATCGTTCGTTCATAGTTCCTATCCATCGTTCATCGTTCGTTCATACGAACTATTCACCATCACTTTTTACCGTTACTATTTACCATTACTTGTTACCGTTACTATTTACCGTTACTTTTTACCGTTACTTTTTACCGTTACTTTTTACTGTTACTATTTACCGTTACTTTTTACCGTTACTTTTTACCGTTTACCGTTACTTTTTACCGTTACTATTTACTGTTACTATTTACCGTTGCTATTTACCGTTACTGTTTACCGTTACTATTTACCGTTACTTTTTACCGTTACTATTTACCGTTACTTTTTACCGTTACTATTTGCCGTTACTATTCACCGTTACTATTCATCGATCATCCGATCACCCCAAATTTCAACTACTCATCCATCATGTTGTCCAGTCCACCTAAGACCAGCCAGACCCATATTCCAGTCATACGAACTCCGGTGACTGTGATTTTCATTCCAGTAGGGAACTTCCCATCTGGTCACCCATCCCAGGTTTCTCCAAGTTGAGCACGCTTAACTTTGAGATTCCTTCGAACCAGGCTTCCAAACTCAGATTTCAATAATTCTCGTTTCTAAATTCTTATCGAATTATTCCCTATCCAACCATGTCATCCCATAAGCATGGTTCATAATCCAGAAAACTCCTAAAATACTCTTATCCCATATCCTGCCTATAATCTCTCTGTTCAGACTAAGTCAGACGATTCATTCGTCACTATTCTCACCAACAGTGAACTTCACTGTGCTACACCACATACACCCAGCTACCCTCTCCCTCTCCACACACACTCAACACCCTCAGCCAAGGCAAACGCCCACCCACTCAATTACTCCGCTCTACCGGCTACACGCATAGTGTCGCTTCGCCTCCAGTCCACCCTCCTGGTAAGCACCTCCGCTCCACCACTAGTAGTATCTCAACACCACAAGACACAGATTCTACTCAAGACTCTACCCATCCATATATCTCTATTCTGACCACTATACTAAATATTTGTCGGTATACTTGCTTGTTTGTATGTTTGCTTGTTCATGTTGCATAGTTATCGGAGCGTTCGTACTATCTCGTGGAGGCCAGATCTACAAGTCTACGCCAGGAGCCAGAAGCCAGTTCCGCGAGCTCTTCTTCCCCCTTTGCCGAATAAGCACGGCAAGCTCACTGGATCCCTTTGATGCATAAATTACCTATGATTTTTCAACCACAACCCTCAGCCTATTATTTTATGCATGATATGATTTTGAGACAAGTTATTATGGCCACCCTGCCGCTTGCCGCAATCAATCCCTGATATATTTGTTACAAATGATTTGAGAAAGGGTGTGAGTTTTCAAAAGAAAATGCTTTTCAAAATGTGTATGATGAAGGGTTTTCACCCTTATCACCTTGTGAGTGGGATAATCAGGGACTCCCTGGTTTAGGGGAGGGCCTAAGGTGTTGGCTCAGCTGGTTTAGGCGTGAGCAGAAGGATTGTCCCCTCATATAAGGACCGGTTTGTCATCTTCACTACCTGTACTCTTTAATAGTACAACCACTCGAGACTGTGTGGGCAGTCACTCAATCTGAACTCGTGTGGTCCGACCCCAGGGTTATGAAGGCTGGGGAGCACCGGGAGGATAAGGAGGGGGAAAGTTTTGTCCGGTTTGGACATGGTGGTGGCCTGACTCCTTCCGGATAACCGTTAAGGTTAGGACGTGCGGGGAAAGAAAGAGATTCGGATTCGGGTCTCACTAGCTATGAGATCGCAGAGCCGGACTAGTGGGTAAAGTGTACACCTCTACGCAGAGTCTAAACCTATTCGAATAGTCCGTGTCCACAGGAATGGACGAGTCTGGTATGGTATGACAATTAATGTTTTGTTTTCCAAAAAAAGTGCTTTTGAGAAAAGTGATTTTTAAAAGGTCCGGCGGTTGAGCCGTGAGCTATGGTGGACGGGAAGTCCAGTGGCTGTTTTTGAAAAGGAAAATCAGTGGGAAACTGCTGAGATACCTGGATGGTTTAGTCCAGGGGATTTTATTATAATACTGAAAAACTTCCTGCTCCTTTTGGAGAGGATGCACTTTGCAAAATACAAAATGTTTTTCAAAACAACCCTGCATAAAATATTGTTGTTTCTGCAAAATATCCTGAGCTCCACATATTCCATGCATTATATCTGATTTCCCCATTCCGCGGATGAAGGTGGGCTACTGAGTACGTTTGTACTCACCCTTGCTTATTTATTTTTTTTCAGAAAAAGGAGATCGGGTAAGAGTTACGACTGTTCCCAATCTTGCCTGTGGCTGTTGGACCGCTGATTTGCTTCACTGCGTATATCGGGCTGCTTCAGCCCCACTCTGATGATATGTCCCGAGTTGTGGACCAACTCTTAAAGTTGTTCGCCACCTTTATAGGTTTGTCGTTTAAGCAGATCTGTAATCATCTGATGTATAAATGTGTTTACTAGCCTCCTGGGACTAGTAATTGTATCACATTTGAGTCCCAGAGGATTGGGGCGCTTCACGCTCCGGACACAAACGTCTGATGTGTTCAATTTCTTGCTTGGTCATTTCTTGAATCGAACGGTCATCATCGAAATCTAAGGCCCATGAAGTCTCATATGGATCCTCCTCATCCTCAATCTAAACATCAACACTATTTGAGGCTCTGCATATGTGGTCCATATTGGATGATAGGGGCACAGGAAGATAAGCACCATTATCTAGTTGTGGAACTCCTACATCGCGTCGAAGGAGCAAATACTATATTAAAGTCTAATCAAACGAATTAACGATGCATATGAATAGTGTGTTAAAGACACTTACTAGGATTATCCTGGGTCAATGGGACCTCCTAGGGGTACCACCGGATTAGAGGCCCCACAAACGCCACGAACAAGACGAGAAATCTCAACCTCGTTTGGGGCCGATTGAGCATCTGGCACAACAACCACTTCTTTCGAAAGCTCAGGCATAGGAGCTTCACAATGAGATGCATTTGGTATTTATGGAGATAACTCGACTAGCGCATGGCAATGATCAAATGATAACTTTCAAATGGCCACATCCAAACATGGAGGAACAATTGTCTTCACAATTTTGATATATTTCACCCAGTCATCTTCAGAGCCAATGGAGATCAACCATCAGACAATTGTCCTAGATGCAACATGGGACAACAAATCCTGAATTGACATGCTAGGGTCGTTTAAATTGCAACTAATCTCCTCACAAGCTCGAGCAAAAATCTAGCCAAAAGAGGGTCTTTCATCGAACATCACGATCACCTTCTTCATTCCATAAAAACTAACATTCCCATAAACATCTTCCTCCACGCTTCCTCCATGGTATAGTGTCACTAGGGTGTCCATCTATTGCAAACACAGATTACTAACTCGATAACAATTAAAGATGGTACCTAACTAACATTATCAACTAAACACAAAATTATTACTATCCCCATCTACTAATCTCTTAAACCCTAAATACTTACTTAAGATAATACTCCTAGTAAAAAAAATGGGCAGCACCTCCCTTATACGGCTGGGTTTCTAAAACCTACAGACAAACAAATAGCACGATGTCACTCAACAACTAAGAGAACAACACGTTAACTGACATATAAAAGGACTAAATATATTCACATGTAAATGGCTAGCTAGTATACTAAATACTAAAAACTAAATACTAAACTAAATAAATACTAACTAAATTCTAAACACTAACTAATCACTAACCCTAAACCCTAAAATGCTAAAAACTAAATACTAACTAACCACTAACCACTAACGAACAACTAAACACTAACTAAGTAAGTAATACCAACTAAATACAAAAATATTAAGTAATAATTATAAAAAAATGTTACCTTGTGAGCTGGAAGGCTGGAGGGAGAGCGGCAGGTGGAGGAGAGTAGGCGACGGCCGAAGTCGAGCGAGCGGCGGGCGGAGAGAGCAGGTGGCGGGCGGACGCGGTGGCTGGAGTTGCGGCGGCCGGCGTTGAGTGGCCGGGCATGGCGGCGGAGAAAGCAGGGGCAGGGGAGGCGACGGGGAAAGCAAGGGCGGGCAAGGAGAAAGAAGAAGAAGAAGAAGAAGAAAGAAGACGATGGTTTGGCTTAAATCCTAGCTCGGCGCCAAGATCTGTGGCACCGAGCTAGGATGCCACGTTGGTTGCCGCGTCAGAAGCTCAACGCCAAGACCTATGGCGCCGAGCCGTGTTGGCTCGGCGCCACAGCTTATAGCGCCGAGCTTTGGGTCCAAAATATCAATTAAGTCATCTAGGGGTCTAAACATATTTTTTTTCAAAAAATGGACTAAAAAACAAAAAAATATGTTGTATATGCTACAACAACTTCCCAATATTGTATAACATTGTATAAGCGGTTGGTACATCACCCGATAGGGCGCTGCCTATTTCTATTGTACTTAGAAACAAATGTGAAATAAATAAAATATAGCATTACATCGATTAAAAATAATCTTCATATGTGTTCAGATTAGTTGGATCATAAGTCTCATCATCAGTATCAACCATTTCAATATCATCTGAAGGCACAAGTTCATCATTGTCATGCCTTCAAGCATTTCTAAGTCATCCTCATTTTGCACCTCATCATCATCCTCATCAACAACCATTTTAATATCTACTTCCATTTCGATCGCTTCGGTTAAGTCTATCTCAAATCGTCCGTCTAGCCCATCTTCTCAAAAAAACTCTTCGTCATATGTGTCCGGGTCTAAGTTATAATCTTCATCGTTTGGGACAGGTAATTTATCGTGATGACACTTTATACACAACATCCCAATCCTTAAGATGTTCTTTTGTTTGGCACACATATGCTATATAATATACTTGTGTGGTTTATTGGGCCACGATATAGACATCATCTCATCGTAAGGTGGAATCCTTTCGAATTTCGACTAGCCCAAGATTAGAATGTGTCTGTCTCGTCACTTCAAGGTCAAACCAATGACATTTGAATATCACAAGAGTAAGAGGTTTGGAATCATAAAAAATGGGTTCATATATTTCTTTAATTCTTCCATAATACGTGTTTTCTCACCACCTTCTCTCTCGTACGATGCGCTTCACTATGAAAGATCCATCGAGTATAGTCTGGCATAAATCTATTCTTCTAAATATGTTCTACCATGACCTTCTTTGTTTTTCTTTTCCTATTGACACATTTGTTTCACGGACATAGGGCTAGACTCGCTCCTTTAGCAGCTTTGCCAAATGCCCGTTCCAGGAAATCATCGGTCTTTCTAATCCATTCACTGGTGACCTGACCCCTACATTCACGGCCCATGTACATCCACTCATAGCCCTCCATCCTCTAACATATATAACCAAGTATAATTTAATATAAACATATAATGCATGTACACTACATTCCTACCTTCTAATAGGTAAAAATAGGTCCTAATTCCACCCGTGGTTGCGTAGATGGGGTTAGTTTCCATGCTCTACTCTGATCTGAGACAGAACAACAGGGAGAGTATACTGCCCGGATACACGTCCTGGTAGGGAGAGTGTACTGTCCAGAGAACAACAAGGAGGTGACGCCGAAACTCTGCCTCGGATTAGAGTAAAACATGGAAAGTAACCCCATCTATGCAATCGTGGGCTGTCCAAAAAACATGGACAGTTTGAAACAGGTATATTTGTAGATATCCAAAGATCTGCTTATCTGCATCGTATCTCTTTCGAATGGGAGAAGTCTAACTGGGCTACGTGATCTACGACCATCATGCAGAAATTGAGGTTATACCTAGGGTGGTGGTGGAGTTAGGCTAGCAGGGTTGTGGCAGGTCGGTGCGGTGGTGATGCGGTGCAGGCAGACCTGCAACGGCTAGGAAGACCTCTGCAAAAAAAAACATGTCAACAAAAAATTCGGCAGCACCTTCCCCGCACGTGGAGGTTTCCAAAACCTGCAAATAAAAGTAACAGCACAATGGCTGACACATAGATATACATCAACGACATGATGGCCGCTAATCACAATATATATTCAATCCACGAGAGATAGCACAACAAGACTCCATTTATTTGTGATTGATAGCATGTTTTTTCACAAGCATAAGAAATATAAAATATGTGTACACTAGGTGAGTGCCCGTGCGTTGCGACGGGAGTAAAATTTTTTGTATAAAACATAGAAACGGAACGATAAACATCACTATGATATAAAAAAATCCGTATAGTAAACATTATCAATATCACACAAATTATTTCTAAAGAGTCAATTTAGAATTTTGTAATGATAGACAAATGTATCGACAACCATACACTAATCTAATTCTTTTTAGCGATATCGATAAATCGTTGTTGTATGTTTGCAGGGATGACATATCGGCACGAATTATCCTCATAACTTAACAGATCAATCATAGAGTTCCTTCGAAAAGGGGATTCACGCACAAGGGAAGGAGATCGGAAAAGGGGAAACAAATATGACGACACTCTTTCTCCTAAATATTTGATAAATATCTACCAACTAACCTTTTCTAAGATCCCAAACACAATTTCATTTCACTTTTCCATCATCTCAGACCTTGTGTGCACAAGGAGGCAAGGGCCTTCAGAGCATCAAGTCTCACGCATGAACTTCAAAGGAGTAGCAACCATAATTAAGAATAGTGAGGAACAAAGGACCAGCATCCATATTTAAGAACAGTGAGGAACAAAACAACATGGTTCAACAAAGAATTAAAACAGCCTCAGCGAGTCGAGCCATCTCGTAATGGCGCTTGTCCTTGATGTCCAGAGAATATTTCATTTAGTAATCTGTTTTCTTGAATTCTTATAACTATGTAGCCAGCCTAATAAAACAAGTAGACAAAACCTTCCCATGTTTTATGTTTAATAATTATGACCACAAGTCACAACATCCACTTTTTATTAGAATCGTGTAGCTCTGTATTAAAGTTGGCCAACAAAATCTTCAACATGTAATGTGCTACCATTATCTCCCCCCAATGTGACACTTACTTCCTGTATAAGATAATCAACTTCTTTCTGGTTACCCTCCCTGAAAGCATCAGCAGCCTACAATTTCATAATATATTTACTGGAAACAACTTAAACAAAGGGCCTCATATGTGTTCCAAAAAACGAACATCATCAGCTTATGCAGATTTTCAGGCATTTTTGTTTGATCTGAATTCTCGATATGCTTTTATTCAACTGTCTGCTCAATCCGGAGAAGAGTTCTTGGTTGGCTTGAATTGTCCATACAGTTTTCTTCAACTACCTTGTCTCTACGCTATGTAGATCCCTGCAGGGAGAAATGGAGATCAGATGACTATACAGTATTGTTGTGGTCAGGTCACCAGCAATCTTGCTTATGGGTTGTTACCTGTCGACAACACCGCCATCACCATGGCAATGACGAGGAGCACTGCTTTGTTGTAGGTTCTCATGGTCATGACAGACCGGTGTGGCGATTCTAGTTCGGGATGCAGACGTTAGATAATTATTGATAATTTTGGATTTCTGATGATCTGCTCGGTTGCTTGAATAGTACTCATTCTGTCCACCCATCGGCCATGAAACCAGACAAGGGCAGCCATGTTCAAGACATTCCACTCCAGGGAGCCATTGTAGGCAAGCCGGTTCAGGCAGCTCGACACAAACGAGTGGCAGTTGCAGGTGAACAGGTTGTAGTACTTGTGCTGGAAGCGTCTCATGCCCGATCACAGAGCATCGTCCCATGATATCGCTGCTCCTAATTCTGAATGATTGTAGGACTGCTTGCATACATGTGCTACAAGATTAACGGGAAGACAGCACTAGGCACTGAAAGGAACAAAGGGTTAATCAAGAGGAAGTCATTATAGTTCATGCCTGTTCCTATAAGGGAAGATTTTTTTCTTCAACTATGCATTACCTAATACTTATGAATTAAATTTAAACTAACCTAATGCCAATTGACGGTGATGATTAATCCGAAATAAATGTCATATACTTAGAAATAGAGGGAGCATGTACTAAACTACTAATGAAATGTACCAAAGCAATGGTTCATTTTTTGCATTAGTGTGCTTACAGAAAATTTAGGCTTACGGGGCGTTTGGATCCCTTCATTTCAGAGGAATTGGAATTCACTCAATAAAGTAACTTATTTAGTTTAGAATTTGACATTCCACAACTTTCCAAAGTTCAGATATTAGTCTATCTCAAATTCATGGGGTGGGGGATGGGAAATGATTTTATACAGTAGTAGAATTTGTTTCTACTTTGTAACTTACGTGACACTCTTCGTCTCGCTTCTCTATAGTAAAAATGTAGCACATAAATATCTTCGACATCTTGCTAATAATAGTATACAAATATATTTTGTATAAAACTGAATTAGCTTAATTGATATATGCCTAAATTATTATTATTAGAATGGAATTCAATTCCAATGATCCAAACGGGACGTTAGAGAAAATTTCTACTCATGTTCTATTTGAAAAGCTCATAGTTAGCCATTTTCAACAGGTTCTGTATTTCAAGGAATTGAAGTTCCAAAAACACCAACCGCAATACCCATGTTTTACCATTCAATAAAAAAACAAATGGTCATATATACATTGTTCAGTAAACTTTGTGAGAATGAGTTTAAAATAGTAACCTCCTTAGACATATTGTCCAGCGACTTTGATGACCAAAGTGCATGGACGCTCTCCCACGACATCGATATTTTCAAGCTCTAGCTCCACTGTGAGATCCACCACTTTCGGATAGGTGTCATGTTAAATGGTTTTCAACTGAAGTAGTAAAATAATTTGTAAAATTGCACCCTAAACACAAGCATTCATATTATCTCCTCTCCATGGAAGGCCATGGCAAGCGTGATCCCAAATGAGGAGAGCAATATACCAAGCACAGGAGATCGTAGCATCTAGAAGTAATATACCAAGCTCAAGAAGTGAAGCATGAATAACCAATAGGAAATGGGATAGTCTCATGACAGAGAGAAGCATTAAAACTGGTACACTGAGGCTAGATAATGTAGTTGAATGTGTATATCAGTATTCTTGTCTTGGAGTCGCTGCAACTTTTCTCCACGGACCAAAATCTGTATGTATAGAAGAGGCAAAGATGCACACTGTAATTAGCAACCAGGAAGATTCACAGGTGAATATAGGAACAGGTGCATACAAAATTGTAGTATGGTACTTATAGGAACAGGTGCATACAAATTGCAGTATGGTACTTATAGGAACAACTGTATACAAAATTACAGTTGTGGTACTTATAGGAACATCTGCATGAAAAAGTGCAGTATGGTACTTATAGGAACAGGTGCATACAAAATTACAGTTGTGGTACTTATAGGAACAATTGCATACAAAATTATAGTATGGTACTTATAGGAACATCTGCATGAAAAATTACAGTATGATACTTATAGTTGCTGCATTGAAAAGCTAAAATCACTTATAAAAATAGCCATACTTTCCTATTTGCCTTAGCACTTAGCTAATATACTATGGGACACGTGATGTATTTAAAAATGCAAATGCAGTTGGAGGAGAAAAAATTACAAAGACTTAAAAGGTTATGGTTATGCCTTGAAAGCTTCAGGTTAGCTGTTTCTAATGAATGTGAAATGTGACTGTCCAAACTGAAAGATATATAAAACAGTTCAACCTGATAGCCGCACTCGTGTTTCATAGAACGCTCTGGTTTGAAGAACTAAAAAATCCAAGAATATGTTACTCCACCCCCCTAATAGCAAGAATCTCTCAAAAATATTTCTTTCTTATCAACCAAGCAATGGTTCACTAATTCAATATGTAGGCACATTGAACAACAAGCACACTGAACACATTGGCATCATGTATGCCATCTCAATACATTTTTTGCAGTACAATTGATTTTGTATTAAGCTCAAGCAAGCACTGAACAACAAGCAAACTGAATATAAGCATGTACGTACCTTGATAAATCAGCGCCAAACTGAGAAAATTTTGCTCCCCGGCACCTCCCTCAGTTTGCCAAATCAACTGTACTGAAAACATGAGATGGAAAATAGAGTTGCAAAGAAGTTGTAGTTGCTGCATTGAAAAGCTAAAATCACTTATAAAAATAGCCATACTTTCCTATTTGCCTTAGCACTTAGCTAATAGACTATGGGACACGTGATGTATTTAAAAATGCAAATGCAGTTGGAGGAGAAAAATTACAAAGACTTAAAAGGTTATGGTTATGCCTTGAAAGATTCAGGTTAGCTGTTTCCAATGAATGTGAAATATGACTGTCCAAACTGAAAGATATATAAAACAGTTCAACCTAATAGCCGCACTCGTGTTTCATAGAAGCTGGTTTGAGGTACTAAAAATACAGGAATATGTTACTCCACCCCCCTAACAACAAGAATCTCTCAAAAATATTTCTTTCTTATCAACCAAGCAATGTTTCACTAATTCAATATGTAGGATGGATGGATATGCCTACCTTGTGGAAGAGGGGTGACATAGAAAAAACAATACATCTTAAAAAGTCAAAATGTCTTATATGTTGGTTTGAGCTCTACCTATAGGCACACACCACAACTGAACAACACGTAGACCAAAGAACCTTCTGCTCGCACCACACACGCATTTAGCTAAGAAAACAGGTGGATGTGTAGAGTGATTTGAACTAACTACACTTCTAACATCAGGGCATGTACTGGTTGGGATCGTAGGTAACACTGATCCTGGTTTGCAAGAACAAAAATGGTCCAAGCATGTATGTAACTGCAAAACCAAGGTCCTGAAGCATCTAATAATTGCACCACTAAATTCATATGAAGACTCTCAAGGTGAAAGCATAGCCCCAGAAGTCAACTAATTTACCATTGCTACCATCATGAGGAGGAAAAGGAAAAGAAGCGCAAGAGTTACACACAGAAACCACACTGTGCGCCTAATCATACCATCCTCAACTGGCCCTGAATCAACTGTTGGAACAAGTGTTATTTCACTTCATAATGGTATCAACTAACCCAATATAAACTACTAAAACAAGTACTAATTAGTTCACTTCAGAGTCAGATTTTCAGTAAAGTAGCTAACTGCTAGACTGTCATTAAGGGATTCGATGATATGAGTACGACAAAGCAGAATTAAGCGGGTGACCTAATTCACCGAGGCGAGGCGTCACACAGCACAGGCAGGATAAACTGATACATGAGAGATTGAAGTGTAGAAGACATAAAGGGCATCGAACCTTGACCGATTCTAATAAATCAGCCATCCAACCTTAAATCTATGGGCAAAAGGATATCACAATCCTCGAGAGCTAATTCCACCAGATTCCTCTAGTACAGGGATATACGCCCGGACTAATATTAATAATAGTAATTACAAAAGAAGGCAGGGCGGCGACGAAATTCCCATACCAGAGTAGCGGCGGGAAGGAGAAGAACTCCAGTGAGGGCGTCACTTGTTGTGCCTTGCCCTGAAACACATCTTCCTCAGTGCCTTGTTGCACCTGATGCACAACAGGAGGCCAAAAGTCCCACCTCCAGTCAAATGCATCAACATGCTTATGATTTTAGGATGCTTAAACTTGGCAACACTTGAAACATATGGAGACAACATTGCTTCAGATTGCAAAGTTGTACACTATGTTGCCAGAAAAAGGGAAGAGTTACCAACATGACCATGCATAACATATAATGCTACGAAAGGTAAACAAAGGAAGCATCCCAAGAAATTTCTAGTAAGCAATACACACCAAGCGTCCAAGCGGTAACAAATTTCTAATGCCCCTCTGATGATATTTGGGGGCCACACCCCCACATGGTATCTCAGGATAACAACCAGAAACAGTAGTGACAAGCTAGAAATAGAAATCAAAGAGTGTTGTCGTGCACATAATACCAAACTGCTCCTCACAAACACACCTTGTTGTCACATTCAGAAACCCAGGTTGTTAACTGAAGAGCTAACACATGAGGCCTAGATGAAAGTGAGAGAGGAAGGTGGAGCTATACCAAATACTTTAAAGAACCTCATATATACGATAGAGCTGCTCTATGGTGGATCGAGATGAATCTAACATTCAGTTCATTTTTTCAATGGTGGAGCTCTACCAGGCCTTGGGAACAAAATTAATGTCACTGCTATCATCCATCATCTGGTATCCTGGTTTGGATTCACTATTAACTAATAGTCTAGAATTAGCTAACTATATATTAGCTAACTAAGAGCATCTCCGAGAGAGACTCTCTAAATGTGACCCTATTTTAAATATAAGGCCCAGAACCATAAAACACATTTCCAACAGCTCTATTTTATATTATAAAATTTTATCAAACGATTACAGGGCTCGGTCTCTCGGGTCCTAAATCTAGTACCTCATATACTGGAGCCTTGTCCCCGTTTTCTCTTAATCTCCAACCATTTATTTCTTAATAATATGAATTGTTGGATGCCTCCTTGCTCAGGAGAAAAGGAAAACGATTCTGGGGTAGATTCTTCAACAACAGCAAAATAACCAAGGGAACATAAAAGATTTCCCAAGGATGGCGTTTATCAGTCATACAACAATATAACCTTTTGAATTTATCATATTGAATGAGAAAATAAGCTCCAACCCTCCAAGTGCCTCATTTTTCCCTTTCCGTTTTTGGGGTTACAGTCTTACAGATGCATTTCGTTATGAATCAGACAATGAGGTTGCATTAAGAAAGCCTACTGAGCCACATCAATTAGACGACACATTCCAGACCAAGTGTGCAGGCACACAAATCACTAAAGAATCGCATCACAATCACTCATTCCGATCTGCATGTATGAGATTTGTAGCACAAGCAAGGAAGGATCGGGTACACGAACGAACCAACTCACCAGATTTCTTTTCTCAGCGAAGTAATCTGTCTCAGGTTTGGGCTAGGGCGGTGCCTTGACGTGCTCCCCCGCCCATGAGTTGCTGGCTCCATGACCACCATGTCCATCGCCACAATTGCCTCCAGCTGGACCGAATCAGTGGTGGCCGCCTGTGGAGACGTGTGTTTCTTACCTGGGAAGGGATTGGGGATCGAAGGAAACATAGTAGGGGGAATGAAATCAGACATGCGTCCACGAGCGGAAATCTTCTGATGCTACTTGCAGCAGCTGGTCGTGGCGTACTGCCCTATCTCCATGGTCGGGCGGCGGGCACAGAGCGGGGGCATCACGGGAGGTCGTGGGTGGGGGCACGGAGCCGAGGATCCGGGGCCGCCCCACCCACCGCCCTCGCAGATCCGCCATCAACGCCGATCCCGTCAATGGAAGGTGAGCGTGGCGTCCGCATTGATGGCGGGGAGCAGAGATCGAGGAGCGTTGATGGTGGGGAGCGTAGATGGCGAATCGAGGGTGCGTCGGCCGCGCTGCCGGGGCTCCGGATCGCAGGATCGACGTTGATGGCGGCTCGGCGTCGCGTTGATGGCGGGGAGCAGAGGGACGATGGGTGGGCAGAGGGAACCGACAGAACGTGCACCATTGTGGACGCCTACACTACAAACTTAAGTAATAGTAGGCATGTTTTCCCTAAATGCGTAAGATAGACCTATGTCTCTAAAAGAAAGGCATTGTACCCTAGTTGATAGCCATTACTAAATGACCATCCACTTCTTTATTTAAGAGCATGTTTGATAAACGTATAGTAGACTAGTTACTAACAATTAGCTACATTACAATGCAATTGAAAAAAAATCCATATCAACATGAGGTTGAGTAAGTGCGGGACCTATGGTGGTCACGGATGGGGCAGCGACGGTGCGTGGAGACTGGAGTAGGGGCCTCTGGGCTGTGAAGCATGGTGTCGCCGCTCGGAGGGTGTGGTCAGCGGAGGGTGGCACCGGGGCACCACACGGCAGATATCGAGATGCCGACCGGGTGGTGTGGCGGCAGGGAGGCTTGTCACACCCGGGTTTTGGGTGCACCAAGACCCGGGCGCAGACATAAAATCACCAAGTGTGCTAGGACCAAGTCTTACACATATGATGACTCATGGTATTGAAACGAATGTCACATCTTTCCTATATAATAGGAGTTCTGTATAAAATAATTAAATAATTACATCATACGAAGATAACGATCGAGCAACCCAAAGTTGACTGAGAGACGACGACCTAGACCTCTCACGAACTCATCACAGCATCCTCCATGCACCTCATCCTACGGTACATGTTCTTGACCTGTGGGGGTGTGAGATAGCAAGGGTGAGCTCACATACATTCATCGCTCAACAAGTTGTGGGGAATAATGTGCATGAACTCGCCAAAGATGGGAGCTCATGTAAAGTGTAAGGCTTACCAAAGAGGATGGTTAAAGCTGAGCATTGCTTTTAAAGTTGGTCAAAAATTTATTAGCCGTTACTAAGTATAAGTAGATACCAAACTAGAGTAATAATAGATCAAAATTAATAATAAACCACAATACGATGTGAATGACAAATTGAATTTAATTTCATAAATTAATCATGCGAGAGTCCTGAGCTGCTCATGACCGCGAGCACGGCTAGTGTACCAGTATTACACTCTGTAGAGGTGGTACCCTTTACCCACAAGTCATGTCACCCGATTGCCAAGGGGTCTAGAAGTCCAATTCATCTCTATCGAGGAGACGAGACATGGTAATTCTACGAGGCCTTTACGAAGTTTCACTAGCTTCAGAAAATCCGCTATAGTTTCTAGGGAGCGCAATGCAGGGATCCCCCGTCTGACCGCCATCGCAGCAAAATCAACCCGAGAACCTCCCTACACGCCTACTCCCCTACTGTCCTTGCCCCTTTCGAGTAAGGTAGTTCTCCACTAGCTTTCCTAATTAGTCAGCCAAGGGCATCCCATTTCACCCTTGTGGTGGCACGTGTTTCTCAAGTTAAGCTCCATATTCCAATTAACACAATGATCTGTCATGAACAATAATTAAAACAACAGTATAATTGGAACATGATCATAATGTAATATTAATCCCAAAACCAGATAGAGCCATAGCATAATCACCCAAAAGTTCAGTGGTAGACTAGGTGTGAGATAAACAAGTCTAGGGAAACCTATTAGGTCCCATCAGATTAACCTGATCATGTCACAGTGATTAACAGGAACATTATTGGGTAAAGAAAAGTGATCAAGGGCACAACTTGCCTTAGCCTCAAGATTCTCGTAACCTCGCTGCTAATCGTAGAAATACAAACAAACATGGTATAGGCAAAAATAACATCACACCAAACATAATAACAAACTACATAATAATATTATACATGATGCTACGAGATCGTAGGTTCGAGAACCACTAAATTCGGAGTTATGGTTATAAAGTTAGGATTTAAGGAAGATCTACGTGATTTAAATATTAAACTATATTATAAATTGATTAGTATACATTATATGAGATAATATTCTATAAGTAATTAACTCAACTATAATCTAAATTATAACTTGATTAAATATTATCTTTTAGTCAAATTATAACTATAAGATCATGATACTATATTAATATTAGGAAAAGCTAATCCAGTAAACATAGATGAATCAAATTAGTTACCTAATTATAAAAGTATTGGATATCGTAAAATCAATATCGCTACTGCATAATAAATATTTCTATGAGACTAACGCAATTTGGATGGATCTAATCGGAGCTAGTATGAGGAAGTTATGAGTTTCTTAGGTTCTTAGATTTATTTTCACACCTAATATGCATTTTTACATTAAATTTACAATCATACACAGCTACTGGACTGAGACCACTATTTCATTGAAATCCAGGGTCTATTTTGTAAGTTTTAGAACCTTGTTGTAATGGCCTTTGACCAGAACCGGACTGCGGATTGAATCCTATATTCCCTAAGGGCTCTTTATGAAGTTTGCCACGCGAAAGGGTACTGATTCATCAGTCGTCAGATCAAAACTCTATGGCCCAGATTAGATCAGCGTTAAGTAAACTGGTTCGTGATATGAACCGCCAGATCCTAATCTAAGGGTCGGGATCAAAAGTATCCCCCACACCCGATTATCCGTTCATCTTCCAATCTATGGTCGTGAGGAGCCCTAGCTGAATCCACACTCAGATCGAATCGCAGCCCTTCCCCAACCGATCAACGGTCTGGACACCTTTCTTCCTTCCCCGTCTCTACCGACCGACGGCCGTGGACAGGGCCACGAGCGTGGCGGCGCCATTGCTGAGGCCACACGTCCAATGACCCGTTGCGCCAAACTCCGTTCCAAGCGATGCTAAACATAGCGACGAACCTGGCAAGCATGATGGAGTGGACTCAGCGATGGATTGCGCAGTCCAGGCCCCTCGCCCGCGGCGTATGGCGGCTTCCCGAGCCCCAGCGACAAATTGGAAGTGCCATGTTCAGTATTCGACCCAATAATCTTTGAGTCATGCTCGAGATGCTCCAAACGGCCACGAAGGCGAGTGCTGATGTTGGTGGTCGGTTCTCTGATTCTCCCTCTCTCTCTCTTTTCTCAGCTTACCTCTGCTCACCCTGCCCCGCAGACGATGGAGGCAGAGCATGGAATCAAAGGAGTCGTGGCCCCAAATGGTTATATAGAAGTAGAGGTGGTCGATGAACGAACTCCTGATCCGCGCGGTTTGTTGCGTGTTCGGCAGCAGGATGAGATCGGCGACGACGCTCTTCTTGGTAGAAGGACGAAGACGGAGTGCCCGCCGTAGATCTCGGACGTCAGCGACACGCGTAGGGTGCGGCACCAACCCTGTCCAATGGGCCCCATACGACAGAGGCAGTGCCAGCGTGCTAATGGAGGGAGCACTATGGAACGGGCCCCAATGTAAGCAGCTTTGACAGAGGAAAGAGGTCCGGGTGTGTGATGGAAAGGCTAGGGAACAGGGGTGGGTCCCGTCGGTCAGAGAGCCGAGAGCGCGCGCGTAGGTATACCCAGTAATCCTGTGTGGTGGGGCCCATGCGCCGGTGTCACGTGCAGGTGCGCAACGCCAAGGTGGACTGGCAGTCTCAAAGTTAAGTGGGCCGAAGTGGAGATTGGGCCCAGAGGAAGGTTTGTCTTTTTTATATAAGGGCCCCTTTGGCAGGGCTCTGGCTTCTCCAAAAATGGCTTTGGCTCTGACTCATGAGGTGAAGCAACTTCTTTAGATGAGCCAAAGCCATTCTGAAAAATCATTTGGCAAAACGGCTTATAGGTTGTTTTTCAGAAAGACCCTGTACTGGTCGATCTCTCCTGTACGTGGCTAGGGATTGAGGGCAGGACCAAAAAATAATAATTTGGACAGGTGGGAGGGCTATTGTGCAAAAATGACGTGAGCTGAAGCCGGGTGAGCCACTTTTTTTGGCTCATGCCCTCTAGTTCATTTTGGAAAAGCACTTCACTGGTGAAGCCATTTGAAAAAGAGGTGTTTGGCACAACTTTTGCATGAGCCAGAGCCGAAGCTGAAAAATAAATCCTACCAAAGGGGCCCTAAATATACATATTGACCCTTCTCGTATTATTTATTAAATAAAGTTAGTAATAGCTTATTTCAAGATTTAAATGTTTATTACCATGAAATCTTCATGAGGCAACACTTTCGTATAATTTTTTAGAGAATAGTTCAAAGCATAAGATTTAATATACAATTATTTAAGTCCCTGGAGGTTCTTTTCATCTAATACCTTTCTTCAAAACATAAGAATTTAAATCTTGAGATAACTTTTCTAATTTACTAGGAATACAATTTTAGGTTGTTACAAGGCTGGACGACGGTGTGGCTCCGGTGGACGTGAGCGTGGTGACAGGGAGCGAGAATCGAGGTGGCAGCGACGGCGTGAGTAGGGGAGGCGGTGACAAGTAAGGGACAAAATGAAATGGGCCCGTTGATGGGTTAGGTTCATAGACTTTGTCGAGTGACCTGGATCTGGCTCTCGAGCCAAAGATTATTTTTGATTTTTTTAAAAAAAATCAACTTCATCAAGTGTCCTAGATTTGATACTCGATAAAGAATACTTTGTCGATTGTCCTAGATCTGATACTCGGCAAAGATTGTTTTAAATTATTAAAAAAATAATTTGTCGAGTGTCCTAGAGCTCGCACTCGATAAAGATTATTTCAAATTATTAAAAAAATTCTTTAGTGAGTATCCCCTAACACACGCTTGACAAAGTTACATCTTTATTGAGTGCCTTTCCTTGACACTCGGCAAAATATATTTTAATTTTTTTCATCAAATTTTTTCTACTATATTCCTACACTATATAGATCTAAATGTTCTATTTTGGCATGATTATCAAAGTTTTTGCTGTAACTATTAGATTTAATTCATTTAATTGAATTTCTTCGGATAATTAAGATTCGAACTGCAAGTCACTCGAAAAATGAAAGACATCGAATGCAAAAAATGATATCCATGTTATTTAGAGCAAGGTACTGCCTATTTCAGAAACGGACTGGATTTTTCGAGCACCATGCTCACAAAACATGACTGTGAACTTGCGATCTAGTTGTTTTAAAATTATATAAAACACAAACAAAGTCAGAAAATCATAAAACTTGTCGAGATGTCATGGTATCATATGTAGAGACTCTAATAAAAATACGATAGTGTTTACTGAAAGTTGTCACGCACTCTGTGTAAAAACCTAACTGGTCTCCAGGTTTTGCTTTCAATAGCTACATTAAATCATGATTAGAACTACAAAGGGATACATCGGGCCTCGAACCCTTCCAGGCTTAAAGGGCTTAAAGTCCTGTATGGATAAAGTACTCAATGCGACTAAATGTGATCCAAGATAAGAATTAGACTAGACCCATCGAGGCGGTATGGCCCTAGGAGTGGTCGAGTGGGCCCTATATCTAAAACATGTAGACTAGTCCATATCATCATCTTAACGAATAAGTCTTAAGTATAATATATTAAATGTGTGATGTATGATATTATATTACACGCGCTTGGCAAGCATGTTATTGAAATGACTTAGGTTGTAGAATATTTGAGATCATAATGCGGTATGTTTCTAGAAACGCAAATATAGCAAAGATCTCAATAGAATAAGAGATAAGCTTATAATTATAGAAACTGACTCGTGTATAACTCGGTAATCAATTCACCTCTTTCATGAACTTGATAACCGACTTGGTGCCTACCACGCAATCGTCATCCTTCTTTACGATTTCAAATAAGGGTCGAGAGGACCCTCTAATGATCAGGACAAGATACAAGTCACACACGACGACATAGGGTATTGACAGTTCAAACAAATACAAAAGCTATTTAAAATATATCTAAGAAAACAAACTTAATGTTATAATGAAAAAAAAACTTAGTTCTTGTGCGAGCCAGCTTGCTAGTTTATAGAGGAATACGTGATCAAAGCCAGACCAAATGCTAAATCACAAAGCACTATGTACATACAGGAACGAATTTGGGAGTCGGAAGCCTGAGATTCGAGAGGCATGCAAGGCACCCTATTATTGGCAAGTGAATCTTTTCAGGAACGAATTCTATGACTCGGAAGTAGGACTGGGCATTCGGTATACCCAAAAATTCGGGTCGGGTTTTTCGGGTTTTAAAAAATTCGGGTATTGAACAGTCGAACCCGAACTTAACCCGATTTTGTCGGGTACCCGAAAATTCGGGTACTCAAAAATCGGATTCGGGTTCGGGTAATTTACAGTTACCCGATTTAACAGGCAATAAAATGTACAATAAAATGTACAGGCAATAAATCTGTCGGTTTAACAGCCAATAAAAATCGGGTACTTTCAGCCAATAAATCTGGACAGCTATAGACAGCAAAATATAGAGAGCAATAAAATGTACTTTCAGCCAATAAATCTGGACAGCAATAAAATGTACTTTCAGCCAATAAAAATCGGGTACTTTCAGCCAATAAATCTGCCGAAAATGTAGACAGCAATAAAATGTACTTTCAGCTAATAAATTTGGACAGCTATAGACAGCAATAAAATGCAGACATGCGACACGCCTACACAGGAAATAAACGATAGCAATAACATGTCTTTCTAGGCAATAAATCCAGACAATAAATCCATTTAACACAGCTACAGCCTACAGACAGCACAACAGCAGCAATAAAAAACCACAGGTCCACAGCTACAGCCTACAGGCAATAAAATGCTACAGACAGACAGCTACAGGCAAATCACACATACAGACATACAGTCTCAAGTTCTCAACTGTCAAGTTATTACACACATCTCACAACCTCACACAACTCTTTGCTGACCGTGGACTGGTAAGCTGCAACCTCCAGGCTTTTTGTGATCTTGTAACTTGTAAGCTGCAACCTCGAGACTCTAATCCTCCATTGCATGACTAATGTATGAAAGGCCACAGGTCAACCATTTTGCTCATAGAAGTAAACAGTAGCACACAAAGAAATTAAGGATAAAGTAAAACATAAGTGCTTTCAAACCTTAAGTATCAGGTCTTTCATCAGATTTAAAGGGAGGACATCTACTGCTGCTTGGACTCGGAATCGGAAGGTTGAGATTCGAGAGCATGTTGACAGCGATTCTGATTTCCGGCCGGTGACGGCGATCCTGCTGGACACACAAGAGACCGACGAGCAGCACGCGCTCCATCTCGCCCTCGTCGAAGTCGCCGTTCAGACGCCTATCAGCCATCTCGAGGACCGATCCCCTGCCGTAGGATTCCCGGACAGTGCTGATGAGGGTGTTGGAGAGGAGGCCTCCTGGGCCCTCCACCACGGTCGGCATCAGGCCGGTTGCGATCTCCAACAGCAGCACTCCGAAGCTGTATATGTCGGACGCTGTGCTCACCGTGTTGGTGCTCATGCATACGGGATCCATGTACGCCGTAGTCCCGATCACGACGGTGCCCTCGAGGGAAGAGCCTTGTCCTGGATCGATCTGCCTCACGAGCCCGAAGTCGCCGAGCTTGGCCTCGAAGTCATCGTCCAGCATCACGTTGCTGGGCTTGATGTCGCGGTGCAGGATGGGGTTCTGGTCGCCGGTGTGGAGGTACTCTATGGCGGAGCCTATGCCGAGCACTATCCTGTACCTCTCAGGCCACGCCAGCAGGCGCTCTGACCTGTGGAGGTGCTCGTCGAGGCTCCTGTTCGTTACCAGCTCGTACACGAGCAGCAGCTCATTGCCGCCTTGACACCAGCCGACGAGCTTCACGAGGTTCCGGTGGCTGAGCCGGCCCAAGGTCATGATCTCGGTCACGTAGTCCTTCCGGGTCCGCGCCTCCATCTGCCTCGTCAGCCTCTTCACCGCCACCGGCGGCATGAGAGGGTCCGACAGCTCACCTCTGTACACCTCCCCGAACTGGCCCGCGCCGAGCTTCCTGTCCTTGAAGAAGTTGCTGGTCGCTGCAGACAGCTCCTGGTACGAGAATTCCCTTGCAACTGGGACGACGAATAGAAAGATTTTTCGCTCCAAATTAATATGACTAGATGTTTAGTTTATTAGGGGATTATGAAGTTAAATGGTAGGGTTATTACCTTGCAACTCTATCTTCATCGATGAGGCACGGGAATAATGTCTGTGCATGATAATCCAAAGTAGAGCAGCCACTAAAGCAGCAAATGACACACTCGCAACAGCTAAAAGTATTATCACCCAAAGTTCGAACTTAGGTGGATCTGTTAACACGGAAGGCAATAATGGCTATTAATTAGACAGTGAGACTTGAGCGACACCCGAGCATTTGGTAGATCATCAACCAACTTCTTTTTGTAAATAAACGATATATAGAAATATCTCTGGTCGTCATTTGGTAGACCATCATAATCATCACTGGTAATAATTAGCATTTGGATCTAATTTATTTTCCCAAATTACTCATCTCTACAATTATGAACATATCTAAAGTAACATCTAAAATCTTCATCTAATTAAGGTAGATATTGATTCCATCTATCATGAAATATATCAAATCAACCTTCTAAATCCGTTTTCTCAATTACCTACATATTTGATCAGTAATCATTAGTGGGGAACAGATCTTCGTCTCGGCATATTAGGTCCAACAAAATTTTTTTTAAAAAAAAAACTCAACAAAGGGGGTAATACAACTTTGGGTAGATAGTAAGAAGGAAGCCCTTCTCACGCATGTTAATCATTACCTAGACATATTATCTCTTGCATATTAATTGTGAAACTGTGCTGAATGAAACTCTTCACTATGAGAGACTGTTCTAACCAAGATTTCATTTCTTTCATGATTATGTGGCAACTTAGAAATACAAATATGAAATCTACCACTGTGAAAGATTTATTTTCTTTTCCTTTTCTCTACAAATATGAAATCTACCACTGTGAAATCTACCACGGCGCCCTCTCCCCTTGCGTAGGGGGCCTCTACGCGTGCAGCGGCTGACGCTAGAGAGCCCCCTACACGCTGCAGTCGGAGGGGTGGGAGCGGGAGTCCCCCAGATCAAGGGGTTCACTATTCACCCCCTACAGCACTGTGCTGTGGGGCCACGAGTAATTGTTAGTAGATAAAAAATTAATAGTAGATATAGAAAATGATATTTTATAGTTGTAGTAGGGTATAGGGGGAGTATTTAGGGGGAACCGCTGCGGGAGATGAAAACATAGGGAGAAAAATAGGGGAAAAAAGTGATATAGGGGGAAAAATTTAGGGGTAACGGTTGCGGACAGCCTTAAGCCTCCTCCCTCTCACTATTGCATGGACCCCGCTTGCCAATGGGGCGCTCTCGCGCGCGGAGGGCCTCGCCCCTGGCTCGCTGCCCCACCGAGCCCTTACGTCAATCGTCGCGCCAGCCCATACGCTGAGCCGGGAAACCTCATGTCATATTCTTCTCCCACTCTTAGTCAGTGTTTGGTTGAGAAGTCAAGTAGAACAGAGCCGTTTTATCTTTGATTCTAGGAACGGAGCCGCTTTATTCTGTGTTTGGTAAGCTGGAACGGAGCGGCTCTGTTTTTTGTTTGGTTGCAGACTGTACGAGCGGAGCGTGACTGTGCGAGCAGGCTCGGAACAGAGCGGCTCCGTCTGGTAGATTTTTTGGAGTGGGATGATTCTGGATCTGAGGAGAATATTCCCTAATTGGAGTCACTCCGTTCTAATTACTTTGTAACCAAACAACAATAAAACTGGGACATAACGGCTCCATTCTACTTAGCTCTTCAACCAAACACTACCTTAATTGTTCCCTCCACTCGCCCCAACGTGCACACTCACCACTCGCGCGTACCCGACAACCTCCCACGCCCAGCCCCTATTCAAACCACCCAGCACATCCATCCGGATTTTTTTTGAATTTTAGCTTTCTTTTTAAACAAATTTCATATTTAGTCTCCTAGATAAAGTATTTCTATTTTTAGACCATTTGCTCAGTATTATAGTCCGTGATGCCGAGATAACATGACTCGGCACCACAGTCCATAAAACCAAGCTATTGATCCTGCTGGCGTGCGTAAACCTAGCTGACGATGATATGGCCGAGCTCGGCGCCACGATTCACGAGGTTGAGCTCCTGTCTTCTGATTCTAGCGAGATTTGCTTGCATCCTGTTTGCTGCTTCGCCTTTGCACACCGAGCGACCCTTTCTAGGTGAGCTAGATAGCTGTTCGCAAATCTCCTAGGATTTCCAAAATAAATCTTGGCAAATCTTCTCGGATTTCCAAAAACAGCTAGGCACTTACTAGGAACCGGCTCTCCCGTTGGCTGCTCGCTGCTGTCTCGCCACTAACGCGGTGCTGGCACCAGCCGCGTCCACCGGCGCTGAAGTAGCCAGTAGCCACTAACGCGGTGCTGGCACCGGCCGCATACACCGGCGCTGAAGTGCCCTTCTGCTTCCGTAGTCCAGCATCAGCGCGCGAGATCTGGTGGCTGGACGAAGCAGCGATGCCGGCGGCATGGACTCAGACTATCGATCCGCTCTTCCTCGACAGTGAACGTGGCGCTCTCGTCGTCGGGCATCACGAATTCCATGTTGAAGTAGACGGCGGCGTATGCCGACAAGACAAAATGGGTGTGGTGGCAGCGACCATACCGCCGCACAGGTACTTGAGAAAGCTGAAGGACTTCACGACGCGACGCAAACCGGTTGAAATATCGACCGTGAACAGTTAAATATTTATTACTACACGTTACCTTCTACGAGATAATATATATATATATATATATTTTGTATATTAGGAGCCCTAGGCTTCCAATAACTAAAGAAAGCTCAGGCCAGACAGTACAATCCGGTCGAGCCGGACCAGGTCCAGACGTCTATAAAAGAAAATCCGTAGTGCTAGGGATCAGTTTTTTGCGCCCATCTCGATTCATTAGCGACGGCGGTTGCCCGATAGTGCGCGCGGCGGTGGCCGCGGCTCCCCAACCTCGACATGCGGTGGCGGCCCCCGATCCAGAGGGTGAGCGGCGGCAGCGCCCTTGTGCGGTGGCGGCGGTTCCCAGGGCGGCGGTGGCGGCCCCCGATCCAGAGGGCGAGCGGCGGCAGCGCCCTTGTGCGGTGGCGGCGGTTCCTAGGCCGGTGGCCACAACTCCATTACCTCGACGCGCGGTGGCGAGGTTCCTCGATCCGCAGCGGGGCCCTTGTGCGGGCAAGCGGCGGCGTCCCAGAAGCTCCGAGGAGGCGGCACTTCCAAGGCCGGCGAGCAAGCGACGCCCGTCGACGTGCGAGTAGCGACGGCGACGCATGAGGCGTGATGTTCGAGCGAGCGACGTCACGGAAGGCGCGAGATGCGCGCAGCGAAGATCACGCGTGACATCCTTCGATCCGACGTAGTTTTCTTTTCGATTATTGTGTTTTATGCCTACCACATGTACTATTTACGCTAAAAACTGTACGATTTTATGCTTGAACACGGAGTTCGTATATCAGTTTACTGCATGCACATTGGAAAGGCAATTCCTTATTTTATGATGTTCGTAATTTACGCGCATGCAATGGAAACTCCCACGATTTTGCCATAATTTTTGGATCTGTATAAAAATAGAAACCGCATGCATGCGGCTGCCATGTTTTTAGGATCTGTCATAAAAATAGGATCGTAATAACAACCTATTAGAGCTATCAACCTCTTATTGACTCGATATTTACGCTTATAATTGAGGGATTTTATGCTCAAAACTTAAGGTTTTTACGCTTCACCCGGATATGCGTCCACCAGTGAATAACATGCCAGTTTTTTTTACGCAGTGTAAGGAATTGCATAAATATCTACACCGTGTCGTATAATTTGTTTCAATATACATCATAAACTAGTTCTAATGCGTTTAGCTGCATGACTGTTGGAGGGATCCTATATTTATGAAGGAAATAAAACATTAAATACGATTTTTTGTTTTTATGCATGCAATTCATTTCCTTTTATTGCATATTCTTTCCATCATAAATTCGTGTGCATGCAGCTGGTAACAGATTTTTACGCAGTATACCTAATTGCATAGTTATCTACACAGTGTAGCATATTTAGTATCATTATATATCATAAAATAATAATTACGATGTAAACACCCAAATTCTGAATTTGGAATTAGTAGAAGAAAAATATAAACAAAGTATCATAATACTTTGAAAAATTAGGAAATGAGAAAAAGAGGAGAAAAAGAATTTTTCTTTTAAAGGAAACCATTTATACATCTCATGGAATAAATAAACAAGGAGAATAAAAATTAAACTAGTAATAATAAAATAGTATGGTTTATATTCACTCTTGGATTTCAATTGATACATTTGAAAAATCTGAAAACTAAAATAGAAGTATAAATTTGAATTTGGAATAGAAAATAGAAAATAAAAGAAAAGGGGAGAACTAAGAAAAATACTACATAAAATAAAATAAAATCAGAATAAAAATTCTTCACACTTAAATTATTAAATTATACCATTCAAACTGGGGACAAGTTATTCACAAAGTTTGAACTCAAACTTGAAATTCAAATTGGATTTGAAAATGGAGAAAAGAAAATAGAAAAGAAAAAGAAAAAGAATAAAAACCCCTAACTGGGCCGGCTACTGGAAATCGGCCCACTTAAGCTTTTCCACGCGCGCTCGGCCCAAGACTCCAACCAGGCGCCGACATATGGGTCCCACGGGGCAGTCTCTCCCCCTCTTGCGCACGCGCCTGCTTCGTCGCTGATCGGCGGGGCCACCCTGTCAGCCTCGTCGCCTTCTCCACACGCGCGCGCGGCCGACTTCTCATCTGGCTGTCGCGTGGGGCCCCGTCGTCAGGGTCGTCTCCGTCTTCCTTCCGAACTCGACGCGTGCTGTGCGAGTTTGTTGCCGCAGCGACCGCCGCGCGCATCGCGCGCTACACCGACCGGATTCCTCGGGCGCGGACTCTCCTAGCTATAAATTCGTACCGAGCTCGCCTCCCTCCCTTCATCCCCCCCCCACTGCCAGCCACCATCGCCGAGAGCGCAGAGAGAAGAGAGAGGAGTCTGCCGCCGCCGTCAAAAGCACGATTGGCCACCTTCCGGACCTCGGCTTGGGGTTCGGATTGAGCGCAAGGACGCTTGGAAGCTGGGGCCGCCGCGGATTTGACAAACGGTCGATCGGAGCTTCTCCAATTGCTCGCCGTTGGGATTGGACCGCCGCGGGCCGCACCTTCTCCGTGGCCAACCCTCCTGTGTGCGCCATCTTAGGTAAATATTCGCCCACCATGTTCGCGAAGTAGTCCGCTTCATTTGGAACCGGTAGAATCGATGTTTGGGCGCACGGTTCGAAGTTTGGCTGGGCGCCGGTGATGGCGCCGCCGTGGTAGCTGCTTGCGCCGCCGTCGGGCTTGGTGGAGGGAAGTAGACGAGCGCCCGACCGTTGGATCTCAGCCGACGGTCGAGATTAGATCAAGGATACCCCTTCGCCCCATTAAACACCAGCCGTTGATCTCTGATCTTGTGGACAGGAAAGCGTACCGGTTCGTCATAGCGGGATTTTAATCTGGGTCCTCGGTTCTGGATCGGGTGGCCCAGATCTGAGCGGGTTTTCATAAAGCGCGAATCTAATCGTTGCCGTTGATCGTCGATCGGGCGGCCAGATTTTCCCCGTACCCCTTCGGTGGGCAATCTTCATAATGAGTCCCTGGACTTTTTGGAAATAGAACCCGCCGTCCTTTAGTCACTATTCCCTGTGCCTTAGAAATATTACACCGAGACCCCTGTGTTTTCTGGAAATTGAGGCCCAGTCCAGAACTCAGTTAAATTGAATAAATAGAATAGAAAATAGATTTTTAATATGAAAATAATTACTAGAACTTAATTAATTCATAACTAATTCATTTTAGCTCCAAATTGAGTCATTCCAATTCCTAAAATTTTGTAATAATATTCTCTACCATTTAGAATCACTGTTTTGACATGAACTCTGTCAGAAAATTTATTTATCATTTAATCATATTATAATCACCTTAAATCTTAGGAAATTCATAACTTGAATTCTACAACTCCAAAATTAATAATTCTTTTTCCTGTGATCTTATTTTAATATGTAGATTATTAATATGTATTTTGCATATATGTTTGGTGTAATGTTAATCTTGCCTATACCATGTATGTTTGTATTGCTACGACTAGCAGTGAGGTCACGAGTCACCTGAAGATCATCCTGGTACCTGGATTCTCAAGGCCCAGGCAAGTTGTGCCCTTGATCACTTCTTTTCACCTACTCCTGTTCTAATTAATCATAATGATCTGCATAGGTTAAATTTGATGGGACCCAATAGGTTACCCTAGTTTGTCTATCTTTATACCTTGTTTACCACTGAACTTTCTGGGTAGTACTTGCTAGTGCTATATGTGGTTTTGGGTATGGAGATACACCATTCATGATTACACTTTTGTTATCAGTTGTTATTTATTGTTCATGTTGAGATCATTATGTTAATTGGAACATGGAGCGACCACCCGGGAAAACAGTGCTACCACAAGGGTAGTATGGGATGCCCTTGGCTGATTAATTAGGAAAGCTAGTGGAAGACTACCTTACCCGAAAGGGGCAAGGGCAGTAGGGGAGAGGTCAGTGTAGGGAGGCCCTCGGGAGGATTTTGCTGCGATGGCGGTCCTGCAAGGGATTCCTGCACTGGATCTTCCTATAACTGTAGCGGGTTTTCGGAAGCTAGTGGAACTTTGTAAAGGCCTCGTAGTGGATCCCTAGCCATTCACCTCGGAAGTGTCTAAGGGCTTTGCAAACCCTGGCGACATGGGATACACGACTTGTGGGTAAAGATGCGCAATCTCTGCAGAGTGTAAAACTGGTATACTAGCCGTGCTCACGGTCATGAGCAGCTCGGACCCTCACATGATTAAATTATGGAACTTAAACTCAATTTGTCATATGCATTGCATCGCAGGTGAAGTTGTTACTTTTGTTCTACTATTTAATTGGGCTGGTATTTACTTATACTTAGTAACTGCTAATAAAATTTTGACCAACTTTAAAAGCAATGCTCAGCTCTAACCATCTTCTTTGGTAAGCCTTACACTTCACTTGAGCTCCCACCTTTGGCGAGTTCATGCACATTATTCCCCACAACTTGTTGAGCGATGAACGTATGTGAGCTCACTCTTGCTGTCTCACATACACCACAGGTCAAGATCAGGTACTGCAGGATGATGCTCATGGAGGATGCTGTGATGAGTTCGTGAGAGGTCTAGGTCGTCGTCTCCCAGTCAACTTTGGGTTGCTGGACCGTTGTCTCCTTATAATGTAATTATTTATTTTGTATAGAACTCCTGTTATGTATAAAGTTGTGACATTCGATCCTGTGCCACTTTACATCATATGTATGAGACTTGGTCCCAGCATACCTGGTGTTTATGTTAACCCCGGGTTTTGGACCCCTAAAATCCGGGTGTTACAGAAGTGGTATCAGAGGAATGTTGACTGTAGGACGAAACCTAGATAAAACTGGACAACCATTTTTCTACTTACCTTTGCTACTCTGATTCTTTTCTAGACTTATCTTAATCTTCTTCTCATCTATTTCCGCTTACTCTGATTATTCTTATCTTTTCACTTCTAGAGACAAACTTGGATTTCACACTTTGAAATCCTGTGCCTAAAGTGACTTTAGGAATAGGAGACCTACTCTTAGGAACTAAAAACAAAACTATTTTTATAAGTGTCTATGTATTTGAATGTTTGCTCTTATGATACATGTTTGATTTGGATCTTTGTTTGAGTGTGATGAGTTGTGGAGTAATGTCCACAATTGCATCTGCATATATACATAGGTATAAAAATATATTTATAAAATAACTAGACAGCCTAGATTATCCCCATTGGAACATATCTAGCTTAAGAGATTTATCCTATCCTAAAAGATCTCATTCTAACCAATTCATCTTATCTTAAAAGATTCTCCCCTATCTTAATAGATCCATCTCACCTCAAAAGATCCTAACTTATCCTAATTAAAATATAGATCCATCTTATCTTAAAAGATACTCTATTACTTTAGTAGATTCATTTGGTCTTGAAAAGATTTTATCCTTATCCTAATAGATTTAACTGGCCCAGAAGATTCTATCTTATCTTTATGGATCTGTCTTATCTTAATAAGCATACTTACCCACCCTAGTTTAACAACCATGATCTAATGCAAGCTAATTAGATCTCATCTAGTCAAACAAGTCACACCAATCTAACCTAGATCTGACCAAATCTAAAGTGACTTATCAAACATGTTAGATAATACTGATGAAATAGTTTAGACTCCACCCCTATAGAACAGGTCTTAACTCAGTTCACCCTGCACTAAAGTAAGAATGACAGATCGACTTGGCCATATGCAACTACCTTAACCATCTGATAATTGCATAACCTCTCAATTATAAACTAGCAAGAGACTCTATCTTATCATAACATATCTAACTAATCTCAAAACATCCTAACATATTTTACCCTGTTGAACCTATCTAACCTAAACTAGTTCAATCTAGTCATATCCAATTTAATCTAGATCTTATCCTACCTAATGTGACCTGATCTAGTGTGGTCTAATGCGATCTAGCTTAAATGTGGTCCACTTAAACAGATTAATGACACTAGAAAAAAAAAAAAAGATTAGACCCCACTAGCCATGCATTAACTTATCTTAGCACATTGGATCAATTCAACCATGAGCTAACCCAACCCATAGAACCATGATGAAGGGTATAACCTTTCTATTCCCACCTAATAACAAACAAACTTTTAACCTACACCCTGTAGTCCATCTCACCCATATATATCTCTCATCTTGACAGATCCCATCTTACCCTTGGATATTCACCTTATCTGATTGGTTACCCCAATCTGGACATAAAACAAAGATAAAAGCCCTACCAAAGAATCTATAGATTATAACCAGCTACTAAGCTTATTCATTCCGCTTATTGAATAAATTTCCTTTGCAAAACTATTACCATATGCTTCTAACTTTCATGGTCAATACCAGGAAAGGAAAGATTATCACATAACAACAAACAGAAAATGAATCCTCCAAATCCTCCACCTGTTGACATCAATCAAGTGGTTGCTACCCAAAGACTGGTAATACAACAGTTAACAGACATGGTGACCGAGATGCAGAATCAGATAAGACAACAACGCGAGGAAATACGTCAAGCCCGCCAAGAAATAAGGCAAGCACGGCTGGAGAGACAACAACAACAACCTCCACCACCACCACCAGCTTCACCAAGCTACATAGATATAAATTATGATGATTTGTAAGGTCTAGATGTTACTCTAGTTAGTAGATGATATGAGACTATGTTAAGAAGGAACAATAAGGTCTATTGACCCAATGTTTTGTTAAAGAATTATACCTCATGCTAAGATCTCTTTGTTTGTGCATATGAGTATGCATCCTTTTTCTTTCAAATCTCGAGGACGAGATTATTTTTAAGGGGGGTAGGATTTGTAAACACCCAAATTCTGAATTTGGAATTAGTAGAAGAAAAATATAAACAAAGTATCATAATACTTTGAAAAATTAGGAAATGAGAAAAAGAGGAGAAAAAGAATTTTTCTTTTAAAGGAAACCATTTATACATCTCATGGAATAAATAAACAAGGAGAATAAAAATTAAACTAGTAATAATAAAATAGTATGGTTTATATTCACTCTTGGATTTCAATTGATACATTTGAAAAATCTGAAAACTAAAATAGAAGTATAAATTTGAATTTGGAATAGAAAATAGAAAATAAAAGAAAAGGGGAGAACTAAGAAAAATACTACATAAAATAAAATAAAATCAGAATAAAAATTCTTCACACTTAAATTATTAAATTATACCATTCAAACTGGGGACAAGTTATTCACAAAGTTTGAACTCAAACTTGAAATTCAAATTGGATTTGAAAATGGAGAAAAGAAAATAGAAAAGAAAAAGAAAAAGAATAAAAACCCCTAACTGGGCCGGCTACTGGAAATCGGCCCACTTAAGCTTTTCCACGCGCGCTCGGCCCAAGACTCCAACCAGGCGCCGACATATGGGTCCCACGGGGCAGTCTCTCCCCCTCTTGCGCACGCGCCTGCTTCGTCGCTGATCGGCGGGGCCACCCTGTCAGCCTCGTCGCCTTCTCCACACGCGCGCGCGGCCGACTTCTCATCTGGCTGTCGCGTGGGGCCCCGTCGTCAGGGTCGTCTCCGTCTTCCTTCCGAACTCGACGCGTGCTGTGCGAGTTTGTTGCCGCAGCGACCGCCGCGCGCATCGCGCGCTACACCGACCGGATTCCTCGGGCGCGGACTCTCCTAGCTATAAATTCGTACCGAGCTCGCCTCCCTCCCTTCATCCCCCCCCCACTGCCAGCCACCATCGCCGAGAGCGCAGAGAGAAGAGAGAGGAGTCTGCCGCCGCCGTCAAAAGCACGATTGGCCACCTTCCGGACCTCGGCTTGGGGTTCGGATTGAGCGCAAGGACGCTTGGAAGCTGGGGCCGCCGCGGATTTGACAAACGGTCGATCGGAGCTTCTCCAATTGCTCGCCGTTGGGATTGGACCGCCGCGGGCCGCACCTTCTCCGTGGCCAACCCTCCTGTGTGCGCCATCTTAGGTAAATATTCGCCCACCATGTTCGCGAAGTAGTCCGCTTCATTTGGAACCGGTAGAATCGATGTTTGGGCGCACGGTTCGAAGTTTGGCTGGGCGCCGGTGATGGCGCCGCCGTGGTAGCTGCTTGCGCCGCCGTCGGGCTTGGTGGAGGGAAGTAGACGAGCGCCCGACCGTTGGATCTCAGCCGACGGTCGAGATTAGATCAAGGATACCCCTTCGCCCCATTAAACACCAGCCGTTGATCTCTGATCTTGTGGACAGGAAAGCGTACCGGTTCGTCATAGCGGGATTTTAATCTGGGTCCTCGGTTCTGGATCGGGTGGCCCAGATCTGAGCGGGTTTTCATAAAGCGCGAATCTAATCGTTGCCGTTGATCGTCGATCGGGCGGCCAGATTTTCCCCGTACCCCTTCGGTGGGCAATCTTCATAATGAGTCCCTGGACTTTTTGGAAATAGAACCCGCCGTCCTTTAGTCACTATTCCCTGTGCCTTAGAAATATTACACCGAGACCCCTGTGTTTTCTGGAAATTGAGGCCCAGTCCAGAACTCAGTTAAATTGAATAAATAGAATAGAAAATAGATTTTTAATATGAAAATAATTACTAGAACTTAATTAATTCATAACTAATTCATTTTAGCTCCAAATTGAGTCATTCCAATTCCTAAAATTTTGTAATAATATTCTCTACCATTTAGAATCACTGTTTTGACATGAACTCTGTCAGAAAATTTATTTATCATTTAATCATATTATAATCACCTTAAATCTTATGAAATTCATAACTTGAATTCTACAACTCCAAAATTAATAATTCTTTTTCCTGTGATCTTATTTTAATATGTAGATTATTAATATGTATTTTGCATATATGTTTGGTGTAATGTTAATCTTGCCTATACCATGTATGTTTGTATTGCTACGACTAGCAGTGAGGTCACGAGTCACCTGAAGATCATCCTGGTACCTGGATTCTCAAGGCCCAGGCAAGTTGTGCCCTTGATCACTTCTTTTCACCTACTCCTGTTCTAATTAATCATAATGATCTGCATAGGTTAAATTTGATGGGACCCAATAGGTTACCCTAGTTTGTCTATCTTTATACCTTGTTTACCACTGAACTTTCTGGGTAGTACTTGCTAGTGCTATATGTGGTTTTGGGTATGGAGATACACCATTCATGATTACACTTTTGTTATCAGTTGTTATTTATTGTTCATGTTGAGATCATTATGTTAATTGGAACATGGAGCGACCACCCGGGAAAACAGTGCTACCACAAGGGTAGTATGGGATGCCCTTGGCTGATTAATTAGGAAAGCTAGTGGAAGACTACCTTACCCGAAAGGGGCAAGGGCAGTAGGGGAGAGGTCAGTGTAGGGAGGCCCTCGGGAGGATTTTGCTGCGATGGCGGTCCTGCAAGGGATTCCTGCACTGGATCTTCCTATAAACTGTAGCGGGTTTTCGGAAGCTAGTGGAACTTTGTAAAGGCCTCGTAGTGGATCCCTAGCCATTCACCTCGGAAGTGTCTAAGGGCTTTGCAAACCCTGGCGACATGGGATACACGACTTGTGGGTAAAGATGCGCAATCTCTGCAGAGTGTAAAACTGGTATACTAGCCGTGCTCACGGTCATGAGCAGCTCGGACCCTCACATGATTAAATTATGGAACTTAAACTCAATTTGTCATATGCATTGCATCGCAGGTGAAGTTGTTACTTTTGTTCTACTATTTAATTGGGCTGGTATTTACTTATACTTAGTAACTGCTAATAAAATTTTGACCAACTTTAAAAGCAATGCTCAGCTCTAACCATCTTCTTTGGTAAGCCTTACACTTCACTTGAGCTCCCACCTTTGGCGAGTTCATGCACATTATTCCCCACAACTTGTTGAGCGATGAACGTATGTGAGCTCACTCTTGCTGTCTCACATACACCACAGGTCAAGATCAGGTACTGCAGGATGATGCTCATGGAGGATGCTGTGATGAGTTCGTGAGAGGTCTAGGTCGTCGTCTCCCAGTCAACTTTGGGTTGCTGGACCGTTGTCTCCTTATAATGTAATTATTTATTTTGTATAGAACTCCTGTTATGTATAAAGTTGTGACATTCGATCCTGTGCCACTTTACATCATATGTATGAGACTTGGTCCCAGCATACCTGGTGTTTATGTTAACCCCGGGTTTTGGACCCCTAAAATCCGGGTGTTACATACGAGTTTAGCTGCATTGCTATTGCAGCGATCCTAAATTTATGGAGGAAATAAAGCATTTAAAATAGAAACCGTCACACATATCTTTCCTAAATTTACGCGCATGCAAGGGAACGTGTTTGACTCATGCATGCATTTTGCCATAATTTTTGGATCTGTATAACCGCATTCATGCGGATGCCATGTTTTTCGGATCTGCCATAAAAATAGGATCGTAATAACAACCTACTAGAGCTATCAACCTCTCACATTGGCTCGGTATATACGATTATAATTGAGGGATTTTATGCTCAAAATTTAAGGTTATTACGCTCCAACCCAGAGGTGCGTCCACCAGTGAACAACATGCTAGATTTTTTACGCAGTGTAACGAATTACATAAATACCTACACCATGTAGTATAATTTGTATTAGTATATATCATAAACTAGATTTAATGTGTTTAGCTGCATGGTTGTTGGAGGGATCTTATATTTATGAAGGAAATAAAACATTAAATACGATTTTTTGTTCCTATGCGTGTAATTCATTTCCTTTCATTGCATATTATTTTCATCATAAATTCGTGTGCATGCAGCTGGTAACAGATTTTTACGCAGTATATCGAATTGCATAATTATTTACATAGCGTAGCATATTTAGTCTCAGTATATATCATAAAATGGTCCTTACGCGTCTAACTGCATGGCTGTTGCAGCGATCCTAAATTTATGGAGGAAATAAAGGATTTGAAAATAGAAACTGCCGCACATATCTTTCCTAAATTTATGCGCATGCATTAGATCGTGTTTGACTCATGCATGCATTCCTTTTTTTTTGCTAATAAGACGTGGGGCAGGTGGCGCACCCGACAGCCTGGTTGGGCGCGCTAGTTGAACCAGTTTGCAGGGGTGGTCGGCCTAGGCTTCCTTTAACTATTGGAAGCCTAGGGCTCCCGTTATACCTGTCATATATATATATATATATATATATATATATATATATATATATATATATATATATATATATATTATTTTAGAAAGTAGACTAAAAAAATAGTAGACAACATATCTTCTCACATGTAAGTGGTGGGTGACTCACGCAAATAAGCTGATCCTAGAAAAGTATAGTGTTTTCCCTATCACGTACAAATTAAGGAAGGAAAACTGACCGGTTGGAGATGGGAGCTCAGCACTATGAATCATGGTGCCGAGCTCAGCCACATAGGCACCAACGCTGCACGAGAGTCTAGCGCATCAGTAATCTCGGTGCCTTAGGTCATGGCGTCGACCCGTGTTACCTTGGCACCATGGTATATGACGCCGAACAAAGGGTCCAAAAACGATATTAAGTCATCAAGGGGTCAAAGTGTGATTTTTTTAAAAAAGTGCTAAAATTGCAAAAAAAAAATCAGTACGCTCGCTTGATCTCCCCCACATCCCAAGACCACGCCCCACTCTCCCCACACGCTGCCAGTCACCACGCCACGCTCGAAGTCGCCCCTGCATGCCAGGGCTCCACATGTGCCGATGTGCCCGTTCAACATAGTATCCGGAGCATCGTCGCATCACGATCACATCACCATGTCACGCTCAAAGAACTGTCGTCGTCGTTCGCAGCACCACCTGGTCGAGCTCCACCCCGAGGTGAGAAACTATCGACCAAACTTCCTCATTCACTCCCTTGTTCTCTTTATTTCTATGCACAGTCGCCAGTGTGGGACCACGGCCGCAACTGTGTCGTTGTGCCGTGTCCCTCCGGCCAACTACTGGTGCCCGGAGTTCTCCCCTCCTTGTGCCACCACTGGCCATGGCCGTCGTTCCTAGCATTGCACATGAGCGGGAGGTGGACGAAAGCCCCGACATCCAGGGCCCACCTACAATCTCTCCACCCCCTCACATACACGTGCATGGAGCCACTGTCTGGTGGACCCCACCGGCAAAAAAGCCACCCCTTCACACACACTAGCGCCCACGCAGACCCTACTATGTGGGACCCTTGTGTCATTCACTGTCCTCACGCCCATGTTGGTGACATTGACTGGTGGGCCCGCCTAGTTGTGAGTGCCTTCCGCGCGAGCGCGTTGTCGCGGGATCATCCTCGACTAACCACATGTCCGCACACGATCGCTCCCCAAACCTTGACCCGCCCGATCTCTCGGATCCTCTGCGGCATCAGCCGTGTAGCCCATCTTGTGGCAAGCCTCACCCAATGGGCTTCGGCCACGTCGCCCTAGTCACGCCTACACCTGCGAATTTTGCATAAAGGCCATACACCTCCCTGAAATTTTGTGCCTACGCACTGAGTCTCAGGAAAATCCTCTGCTAGCCCCTGAAAGCTAGGGTTAGTTACATTTTGGTCCTCGAAACTTTGAAACCTCATAACTTTCACATAAAACTCCAAATGAAATGGGTCACATTGCATTGTCTTCATTGAAATTTTGTTTACATGCCAGCGACATGATTTTCTCCTGTTTTAGTATTTCATTTAATAAAGATTTGCTAGTTTAATTGAACTAATTAGAGCCATGTTTATTGTCAGCGACAAACATTCTAGCATGTGTCCTAACTTGGAAAAAATAGCAAACCCTAGGTGCTAATAACAGGAGCAAATCATTCATTCTTTTCCTAATGTTTGTTGAACCATAAATGTGTGCTAAGTCATAAAATTAGTAGTTGACAAAATATTATTTTAAACTAGGGTTTTACCATGCTCTTCTAGAATTTATTCAAATGTAAGGTTTACTTTTATAATTTAGATTAGATCTATAGTCTCATTTTTGGTTCATAACTAACACAATAAAAAGAATGTGTGTGCATTAATTTATCCAAAGCTTATAAAATCCATGGTTATTGCAAAAACCTTTTACCAAACATGAGTGTTCTATTGCATGTGCTTGGTGTACAGTTCTTTTACTTTTATCCAAGTGTACTAAATGCATGTTTGTGTCACGTAAACAACAAGTAGTCTATTGTTTTCGCGAGAGGAGCAGGTGACGATCCTAAGCAGCAGTTTGGTGAAGGCAAGTGTCCTTTGACCTACTTATGTCCTACTTCACATGAAAACTAAAAACTTACATTCCCACACAACATGATCTAACCTAAGGATTGACTAGCTTTCTATTTACCCTATTCTTCTTTACATTTTGGGTTGGGATGTGATGATTAGCATTAATGCTAGTGCTTGAACTTAATCAATGAACATGATGAGATACATTTATTATACGATATTTCTAAGGTTTCATATATGGTTTTGGGAGATCAAGGAGACTCGGCTACGTCCCGAGTACTTCTCCGTAAGGACCCGTTCGTTGAGTGACAACCCGGGAAAATAGTGCGGCCATGGGATGGTACGAGACGTCCTTAGCTAATTAATTAGAGAAAACCGAGGTATAGTTTGCCTAGCCTGTGTCGCTAATGGGGGCTATGTAGTACTCTCTCTATCGAGGGTGGTTCGCCCCTTGGGGAGGTTTACCATACTTACAACACTAGGGAAACCTAATAGGCAATTATATCTTCGGGGGAATCTTTGTAAAGATTACGTAGTGAGACCTTGCTAACTCACCTTAAAAGTGTTTAAGGGTTTGATCAGCCTGAGACAAAAGGGACAACGACTCATGAGTAAAGTGTGCGACCTCTGTAGAGTGTTAAAAAACTAGTATATTAGTTGTGTCATGGTTAAGAGCGGCCATGGGATCCTCTTTGATTTAAGATACAATGGTTACAATTATGATGATCATGTATATATGTACTGATATTTCCTCTATGAGGAGATATCCCATGGGTTGATAATCTTGAGATTAATGTTAAAGCCTAGCTTATATTGACGATAAATACTTGCTGAAGTAATAGAAACATGCTAATAGCCTAACTCCACATAAAGCTAGTCCACCTCAACCAAATGAGGCATTTGCTGAGTACATTGTTGTATACTCACCCTTGCTTTTCACATAAACACTAGGTTGCTCCCGTTGCAACCACTGCTCAGGCAAAGAAGGCATCGAGGTTGATCCCTAGAAGTTTCAAGACTTCAATGACTTCGAGGACTAGGCTAGAGTTATCCCCTAGTTAGATGTGTGTGGAAGCCTTTTTTAATTAGCTATGTTGCCGCTTAAGCACTTTGATCTCTATGAAGTCTATGACTATGTGGATGTCTTCGACATCAGTTTGTAATACGTTTAAATAATCTTTATGTTATTATGTTATTCGAGCACTCTGCAATGATGAATCGTTTATGTAATCATTGTGTACGTGACTTTTGATCCTATCACGTACATGGTTCGTATTCAATTTGCCTTCTAAAACCAAGTATGACAAGGCTCCTTCTAAAAATAAAGGAGCTATTTTTTTCAAATGAGCTTGAGCTAGAGCTAAAGCTGATGATGCAAGAGTCCTACCAAAGAGGGCCTTAGAGCAACTAACAACTAATGACTATTTCGGTGTCATGTCCAAAAGAAAATCTCTACTATATAAAACATCGGTTTTCATGATTCCTGCATAAATGGGGATCTGAGTCATGGTTGTTGGCTCCAAATTCACATTCATATCCATGTAGCCAATGAAACACACGTGTTGTAGAGAAAAATGCAATAGGTTGGCAGATTGCACCCGCATAACCCTAAGAATAGGGTATCGTTCTCTGGTCTAATGGTAGCTCTAAACTAGTCCCCAGCAGTTCGATCCCTATTCAGCATCAAGGGGGTCCCTAAACTAAGTGACAAGCTAGTTACATAACTCAGATTTCATGATAACAATAGAAGCAAGAATCTCGAGTGGGGGTAGAAGGAATGTCATGCGTAAATTAAAGACATGGTAAAGAAATCGATACATAAAGATTGAACTGAGAGGAAACTCTTCCTTTATTAATGGATACATGAGATCTATGCTGCAAACACCGGGAACCAGGTTTATCAGGGTGGCCCTCACCAAGCCGGACTAGGTTTATGAGGGCGGGCCTCACCGGACTGCACTACAGATAGATGATATCCTATTACAAAGAAAGAGTTCATTATCATGCTACCATATGGGTATAAGGTATGAGGCCGACCTAACCATTCAAGCGACGTTGAGCATCAAACTCGAAGGTTAAATAGCGGCCCATACTGCCTCCGTGAGGGTCGAGGGTGGAGCTTGATAGTGACTGACGAAGGCGACCCCAAACGCCATGGAGCTCAGGTTGTCGCCGACGTGTTGGGTCTTGGTGCCGCTCTTGAAAGCCCACCAGTCCGCGTGGTAGGCCCCATGGGGCCCCTATAACCGGCAAGCCACCTCCAATGAGGTCAGGTTGATAAAAATGTTGCCCTTTCTAGCCTCATTCCTGAAATCTATTGGCAGGTAGAGGAAGTCATAATGCGACTTTCCCCTATCACTAAATGACGGAGGAGGGACAACTTTGGTCGGGAGGCAGAATGCATCCCCCCATGTCCACTGGATGTTAGAGAAGACACTCCATCAGCGGACTAGGGAAATCATACTCCAAATTCCCCCTACGTGGCACACCAAATGTCAGAGAGAAATTCTAGCCGGGTGGCGGAATGCATCCACCTAATCCTAAGAATAGGGGCAACCTAGGGTTTGCCTGATGAGATGGACGAACACAAAAACACACAAGGGTTTATAGTGGTTTGGACCGCCATAGCGTAATACTCTACTCCACTTGTGAGCTGTATAGCTGAGAGCTTAAGAAAGTCTAGAAGTGATTGGAGATGTCTCCATGGGGATTCAAGTGAGTCTATCCCCCAGGGGTTCTAGTCCCCAGTGCGCTTGAGTTTGTCTTCTTGCAACGCTTGTGCCCTCCCTTTTATAGCCCAAGGGGAGCACGTACAAGGGAGCTGGGCTCTGACAGGTGGGCCCAGGAATACTAAAACTATGAAGCATGGAGCGATGGATAGAGTTGGTGGAACAAGGTCTTCCCCTGCGGCGGGCAGGTATCCTCTCTTGGTCGTCGTGAGGACTCCTCTGGCCGGACTCGTCTTCGCCCCGTCTTGTCAGCGTGTGGGTGAAGGTTCTGGCGTAGGCTGTGGCGTAGATAGGCTCGTCGTCTTGCGTAGGGGAGTAGGTGGACTATGTGGTCCTTGTCCTCTCCATCCGTCTTTTCGCTTGGTGCTGTAGTGGGAACAACAGGAGTCATGATGGGAGTTACCCACACGCCGCACAGTTAGAGATGGCAATGGGACCCGATCCCCGATTCCCCGCAGGGAATTCCCCTATTAGGGGACGGGTATGGGGCTAATTTAGTCCTCGTGGGGGTCTAAATGGGGAAAATTTAATCCCCGTTGGGTTTGCGGGGACGAGGACGGGAAACCATCCCCCGTCCCCGTCCCCGTTCCCCGTGTACCCGCCACACAAAACGTTTTTATCCAAGTTAGTCAATTTACTTGTTAAAATTATAGTAAAAACTCAGTGCATGACATGTTATAAAATAGCAAATTAAACTCTAAAGTAGATGTGTCTTGTAATTTACAATCATGTTTGTTAAATTTGTATTAATTTAATACAATCAATTTAAATTGACACCTGCCACTAGTGTGAATAAGCGGACATCCAACCCGTCTTTAATGCGGGCGACCCCCAAGCTAGAGGCCCACGTCAAGCAACGTCTGACAGCTTCCGCGACACGCCTCGGGCCACGTGGCAGCACCACACCCCCGCCTGGGCGAAGAGCAGTGGTTGGGGGCGCATGTAGATGTGCCAGCCCCGGACCTCCCTTGGTTGAGAGTCCAGGAGGTACTTGTGAAGGTTCGGGTCCCATTCGTGATGGCCTTTGACACGTGACGGCACCAGACCTCCCCTGCCTGGAGGTTCGGATGGCACACGTAGGGGTTCGGGACCGTCCCACGCGGGTCCGATCCCATACTGTAAGTGTCGAATAAACCCATCGACAGGGCGCGTGATGGTGTCGATGCCTAGATGCCAGTGGCACCGTCGAACGAACTCAAACTTTAAGTTGGAGTAGACTAATGGTCATCCCACCACTATAGATAGCTTCAGGGTCCATCTAGACCCATCAAAAATGGGTACCCCACATTAAAGTACTATGTGTTTGTGTTTTATACTCTGTAATCTAACGTAATTAAAAACCGTAGCAGCATATGATCACCTAGCTGGTTGCTACTCAACGACACACAAGAAAAGGACATACGGACTGCGGACCGTGTTCGGACTAAACGGGTGGGTGAGTTGGGGTGTCTAATTCTACGACCGAAAAAATGAACGAACAAAAATGAGAAATGATCGTATTGTGTGACTGTGTCCGGAAGAAAATCGATAATCGACCGCACAGAAGAAAACGACATAGTGACTGCGGACCTTGTTCGGGAAAAAAACACGGAATAAGCGGGGTGAGTTGGGCTGAAAGGCAGTGAATGATTGGGCCAGACAGAAATACTGTGCGTTGCAATCGAACCCCGTACGGATCAGACTATGTATATGTATTATCATTAGATGTACATCGTTTTTAATTCGTATGAATGCAAACTCTGTATTTAGATCACATACGAAATACAGGGAGCATGACTCAATATATCTCAGATTCGAACTCCGCACCTATTCTATACTACTATATTTAAAGCACCAGTTTCAACGGTCGTCACGCGTCATCTTTTTACAAATAACCCCTTACAACTATTTCAAATTAATCTGTTGCACGTCTATAGATGGACAAACGGCGGCCCGGCATGGGCCAGACGCCCACGGGCCACAACTCTAGCCCAGACACGTTATGCCGGCCTGCTGACTGTGTCGGACCAGTCCGTTAGCCCGTCGGCCCATTTGATTAAATAAACGTAAAATGTTAAAAACAGTGTATTAGGTGGGGTTCAAACCATGCCCTGATGAAAGAAAGGCGGGAGACACTGGGTGAAGCTGTCTAACCAGTAGAACATTATGCTAAGATGTTTTTAATATTGAATATAAATTGTATATATGTATATACGTTTTTTTATAAAATGAAAAAAATAATCGTGTTGGGCCCGGCCAGCACTACGGGCCGAGTCTACAGCCAAGCACAGCACGACGTTCTTGGCTCTTGCAAGCATTAGGTCGTTTCTGAGACCACATTGGCGTAATGGACTCCACGGTATTTGAGGTTGCTGAATTGGATGGAGTAAAAATGATTTGTCACACTAAGAGTAAGTTGAAAGGTTATTTATTGGTTTTAAACGTTAGTAATTGCTACGAAGTATCATAATTTATATAGAGCGCATCCAGTTTTTATTAATGACTAACTTTAGCAATCACTCTATATTTTGATCTATCTTTTTTATAAGTTTGAGTTTATGTGACTTATTTTATAAACTTGAGCTCACAAACTTTCTCTTATTTGGTCTCTGTATGATGGAATTATGTCATTTTATAATCTCTGTTTGTTCAATCAGTCGTTGTGAACTATCTTCTAATCGCTCACTTCATTGACCGTGTTGTACCAAGATATATTGCATGGAGTAAACAATAACATCAGTTAGCCAAATCAAAAAATATTATACGGAAAGCGGAGATAATCAATAAAAAATCTTGAATCTTTTTTAGTGGATAGTTTACGTGGGTTTGTAAGCCGTCGCAACGCACGGGCAACCGACTAGTATTATTGTTATATATGAGTTGTTCTAACACGTATAAGCATACACCGTGTAAGTTTGGGTGATATATAAAGTGTAAAAAGCACAAATTGGACCGGAAAAAACCGGGACCTCTAATGTCTATCAGTCTATGTAGTCAAGAGACAGTGGATGAGAAAAATATAAAAAAATTATATCTTTAATACTACCTTTGTCTTTAAATATTTGTCATCCGCTAACTTATCTATATTATATAATTATACTTAAAGCACTAGTTTGAACGATCGTCTCGCGTCATCTTTTTACAAATAACCCCTCACAGCTATTTCAAATTAACCCACACGCCTATAGATGGCCAAACGGCGGCCCGGCACGGGCCAGATGCCCGCGGGCCACAACTCTGGCCTAGGCACGTCATGCTGGCCTGCTGCCGGGCAAGCCCGTTAGCCCATTTGTTTAAATTAGCGTAAAATGTTAAAGAACGGTGCAGCAGGTGGGGTTTAAACCCATGTCCGGATGGAAGAGAGGCGGTAGACACTGGGTAAAGCTTTCTAACCAAAAGAATATCATGCTCAAATATTTTTAATATTAAATATAAATTATATATGTATATACGTTTTTTGTAAAAAAATATAATCGTGTCGGGCCAGACCAGCACTACGGGCCGAGGCTACAGCCCAAACACAACACGACGTTCTTGGCTCTTTCAAGCATTAGGTCGTTTCTGAGACCACATTGGCGCAATAAACTCCATGGTGTTTGAGGTTGCTGAATTGGATGGAGCAATAATGATTTGTTGCACTAATAGTAAAATGAAAGGTTATTTGTTGGTTTTAAACGTTAGTAATTGCTACGAAGTAGCATAACTTATATGGAGCACATCCAGTTTTTATTGATGCCTGACTTTAGCAATCACTCCATATTTTGATCTATCTTTTTTATAAGTTTAAGTTCATATCACTTATTTTAGAAACTTGAACTCACAAACTTTCTCTTATTTGGTCTCTGTATGGTAGAATTATGTCATTTTATAATCTTTATTCGTTCAGTCAGTCGTTGTGAACTCTCTTCTAATCGCCCACTTCATTGGCTGTGTTGTATCAAGACATATTGGATGGAGTAAACAATAACATCAGTTAGCAAAATCAAAAAATATTATACGAAGAGCGGAGACAATCAATAAAAATTCTTGAATTTTTTATGGATAATTTATATTGGTATTATTGTAAACCGTCACAACGCACGAACAACCGACTTGTTTTTAACTAAACACAACAAATAAAAAGAATGATGAGAGTATTAAATACAGATATAGTTTATGTACAGAAAAAAATTCTACTCCCTATAATTAGAAATATTAATTAACAATATTACTTCTCGCAAGTTATTTTATGAAAAACACTTGGATAAGGTTTAAGACCGACCAAGAGTCGTATATAAGGAGCGCTATTTGTCACCTAAGTAATAAATACATTCAATCGAGTTAGTCACCGTGTTTAAATTTTGCAAAATCCACACAGCTAGATCACTCCCATATTTATAATATATACTATATTTACCAAACAAATTGTACTTAGACTTTTCACACTATCAAAATTAACAGTTCAGATCATAGCGTCATTCATTCTCACTTAAGACTCAAATCCAATAAATAATTTGGATATCTCTCATCCTTCCCCTCTCACCCGCGATCCTACCGCTCCCCCTCCCACGCGTCCCCACCGCCGTCGACGGTGGCAACCGGCAACCCCTCAAATTGTGTCGCCGCCGTTCATTGCTCCCATCCTTTCCATTTTAAGTTTGAACCTACAAAATAAATTTTCTCTGGCACCAATCTAATGATGTAATGTTCTGAATGTCGTCGGATCACATTTGTACCGTGTGTAACTTATCCCATTTCATCTTTTTTACACTTATAATAGACGTACGCCTATTTAAATTGAGTCAATCTGATATCATATCATATGTATCCATATAATTCATACTCATTCCCTCCGTTCTAATTTATAGTTCTAATTTATAATCCGTTTAACTTTTTAACATCAAGTTTAAGTTTCTTCTTATTTTAAAAAATTATAATTATTATTAACTTTTACTGTAATAACATTTAACATGTAATATACTTTAGGTATATGGCTTTGAATTTTTTTGTTTGTTCAAAAAAATGAATAAGACGAACCGATTAAGGTTGGCACAAAAAAGTTAAACAAATTATAAATTAATACCGAGGAAGTATTTGATTAACTTTTTATTATCCTAGCATTTATTATGAGTCTTATTTATTTGATTTAAATATGGCAAAGTTTAATTAAATCCAAAAAATATAGTTTATTATTTTATTTATCGGTCAAATCTAAGCGCCAACTATCCGTTTTCTCTGTTCCGTTCTGTGTCTCCCGTCTGTTTCAAATCCCAATTTTATTTTCTGATTTTGATGCAAGATTTTTCATGGTGACTTCCGTTTCCGTCATTATTTTACTCGGGTTCTCATTTTTTCACCGGGCCATTATTCACGTTCTACTAACAAATAGTAAATATTAAAAACTAAACAATATTGTGGGTTTTAACCCTTAACCTTTTCTATGAGAAACAAAGATTTCTATCACTAAAATTGATTGTCGGTGTTTTGAAGCTCCGCTCTGATAAGTAAATTTCTATGCACGCGTCCTAGACTCCAGATGATGTGCTCGGTGGGTGCAAGGTTTATACTGGTTCCGGTAAAAGTCCCAACATTCAATCTTCGGTGGCTCGCCCTACCAGCACCTTTGTTAGTTGATGCTCGTAGTAGGGGTTACAAGTAGGTTATAAGCGGGCGAGAGGGGGAAGAAGAGCTCCCAAGTCTCTTATGTGCGGGTGGACCTAAAAGTCGTCCTATACTAAGCCTTGGCTCTGACTTGCAGGTCTTCGGATCTCGTGTGTGTCATCGCCTTCTGTCGAGCGTCGTGGTTCTGAGAGTCGAATCCCTTGGGTCCCACCCCCTTGTCTTATGACTAACCTCCTCCTTATATAGGTCAAGGTGGGGGTCAACCGTCAGTGGCAGCCTCGAGAAGGAGCCACTATATCATGGTAAAACCAAGTGTTTTATCCTGGTGAGGTCGTGTTGTCTGTATACGTCTTGGTCGCCTGGTCGTCTCTGCTCGTGCTCATTATGGCAGACGACATGGGGCCCTTCTGGGGATAGATATCCCCCGGGCCACCACAACCCGAAGACGTTTCGTGGGCCATCCGAAAGGCCCTTGGTGGGCCTCGGTCGAACGTGAGTCGTTGGAGTCCGAGGAAGGTGTAGGTGCACGTATGTGAGAAACCAGTCGCGTCTTGTAAGTGCAGCGCGCGGAAATCGGTGGACGGCTCATTTGACTGTAGCCCAATGCGACGAGAGGCAAAACAAGCACAACGTGTAGATCGTGGACTCGTAGTAGTTTCTCTTTAACCCCAATTCAGTCAGCAATAAGGCTGAAGGGGGGAGCCTACGAAATCGAGATAGACACCCATAAACCTCATCTTCTTCCTCTAGACTTCCCCTATACTTCAGAGAGAACTCAACCGCACACAGACAGAAACCACAAGACGCAGGGTACTACGCCACCGAGTGGCCAACCCGAGCAATCGCTTGTGTCTCCGACGTGCTCTTCACGTACCATCGAGTTGCGATCGTCATCGCCTTTCATAGAAAAGCGCTACGCGGCCAACTCCGTAGTGTGTTGTCAGTATTAAAACCGACAACCATGACACCATCATTACTACCTCTACGCCACGTCGACCCCTGGCCTCTATAGCCTAGGTATCGGTGTGGCTCGTCATGTTGCGGACCCCGTAGATGGCCTGTGCGCTCAAGCCTAGTCTCGATTAGCCATGAGTGCGTCGCTGCCTGAGGGGCTCGTAGGTCATGAGTGCACTGCAGGCCGAGGGCCTTTCACAGGTCATGAGTGGGAGGCAGACTAACCCGCTACTGTGGTTCGGTGACATGCGTAGTTAATGCGATCGGTCTCTTATGGCGGGTCAGTTTTGTACTAGGTAAGGAATCCACTCGAGTGGCTTCCCTTCGGTTCGCTCACCCCCCTCCGTCTAGCTCTGCCACGCTTGATTCGAGGCTCAGTGCCTCAGGGTTTATCCGGGGGTGTGCGCTTCTAGGGGAGATAGTTCCCTTATTGCCCCACTGATCGGTGGTCCCCAGTAGTCTAGAGGTCCTTATCCTGTGCACTATTTCTGGTTCAGATGTTATTTGCTCTCATGCGCTTTGACTTTTGTGCTTTAGGGCGCGTTTGATCCAAGTTCAGTTGGTAGGATTCGTGAGACTTTCCATTAGCCTTCCGGTGGCCAGTCAGTCGCTATAGGTAAAGTGTCCTTCCACTCTCTTTCGTTATTGGCATCGTGTGGCATCTTTTTGTCTTCCTAGAAACGGCAACCTATCGGAAGGCTGCACTGCTTGAACCCTTTGGGGATCCCTTGTTTGACCATGGACCATGGCGAGCGTCCTGCCTCGGAGTGTCCCCATTAGGGACGACCCAAGAGTCGCCCAACACAGAAGGGTAGGCGGGTTCCTAGGAGCTTTTTTAATCTTTTTCATTGTTTTTTGGGAAACAGATGGTGTCTTTCTTGTGTCCTTTTTCGATCAGCGCACTTCTTGGCGCATCAGATCCATTGCCCATTGTATTAACGCAAACTTCCATAGTTCACGCATTAGGCGTTGAACCGTCGCTTCATCCTATATGTGGCATCGACAATCATGTCGCTTTATTGTGCCCTAAGTCTTTTTATAAACAGTTCCTCCAGGTGGCCTTGCCATACCTAGATCTGCCCTCTTTGTCGAAACAGGAGCAGTCACTTCCTGTCTATCCATGGATCCAGGCGAATATTCAGAAGAGGACCGTCCCCTGGTGCTAAGACCCCTTGTGCACGGATGATTGATTTGGGGTATGGGTTTTCCTTTTTTTGCTACAGAATCCTCAGGATCCTGATTCTACTTTTACACTTTTCATGCCTCGTGCAACTAGGTGATTTTGATGGGCTAGAGGAAGGATTTCAGGACACCTTTTTACCTAGGCGGGGTTCCCATTCTCTCGATGCAGACCCCATCGGATCTGTGGGCGAGTCTGGCCGCCGCCCATATTGCCCTTGAGGCTGTCGATGGTGAGGTGTTCAGTCTTCGCGCCCACTTAGAAGAGGCAGACTGTCGTGTTGCGGGTTAGTGGCGTATTTTCCCCTTATGGAGATTTCTCTTGAGTATTCTGACCACCCTTGTTTCCTTAGTTTCTCCCAAAGCTAGAGCTAGAGGTGTCGGGTCTTCGTGAGGGCGAGGATAGGGTTATTGCCCTTGTTCATGCCTAAAGCGCCATCTTGACGTCTCGAACCAAGTTCGCCAAGCTGTTCGATGTGGCGCTTGTCGCAATGCTGTCGGTGCACTGGCTTTCGTTCAATTCCGGTCGAGCTTCGAGCTTGGCATCGGTGACCTATCAAAGGATGTGGCTAGCGACGCTCTAGAGGACATGGAGGATGATTTTGGTGTGGCTACCAAGGTCGTGGTCAACCTCCTTCCACAGGAGGATGTTATCAATGGTTCCCCTTAGTCATAGCATGACCATAGGTCACTGCTATCGCAAGATCACTTGGACATGTCCTCAGCCTTGAGCCTTGTAATGCATGAATTCCTTTTGTCACTTATATTGGCCGCGGAGTGGGGACACCTTTTCTTTTCTTGTTCCTTTTCTAGCGCGCTTGAGGCTAACACAAAAATGGGCTTTGATGTATGTGCTTTGGAGCCCTGTTTGTAATTTCAACGATCTTCTGATCACACTCCATTTGGTGGCATTGAGGGCGACTGTACTGGGCTACGTTTGTATGTGTGCCTTTAGAAGCAGTGAGAACGTTGCATTGGGAGGAAGCGGGGAACTTGGTCGTGGTGTTGCGGGGTTGTGTTTCTGCCTAGGGTTCGTCGTGTCGTTGTTCGCGTGGAGGTGACCTCCTGGGTTGTTTGGTCCCCTTTTTTGGTATGCGAAGCATGCACCCGAGCCCCCTGTTCGTTATAGTGGATATATCCTAGGGGCGTGCCCGTATTATCTACTACCCCTTCCCATGCATTCCGTTCATCGAAAGGGGAAGGATGAGTTGTACCATGCTTCCCTTCGACGATCGAGATCATAGCACTTCAGTGAGCTTCAAACGACGATCCAAGTGAGGCCCTTTTTACGGAGCGAGCCCCTGAGTCCCCTGTTCGTTATAGCAGATCCGTCTAGGGGGACATGCCTCGTATTTTTTACTACACATTCCCACGCATCTCGTTCACCGGAAGGGGAAGGGCGAGTTGTACCATGCTTCCCTCAATCGTCGAGATCATGGCGCTCGACGAGCTTCAAACGGGTGATCCAAGTGAGGCTCCGACTCCTTTCACATGATTTAGGCGCAGGGTCTGCTATGAATCGTCCTCATACTCTTAGGTGCCAACTCATATAGTTGTCATCCCTGTTCGATTGGATTTGATAGCTCGCTGCATCTCTTCGCGACAGACCATGAGTCAAACGTTCCCTAGGACTCAAACACAATTTAGAATTGCCCTTGGAGCTTGTGAGTTAGGGTCTTGGTCGTTGGGTGCTCACTTATTAATCACCCCTCGCTCTTTGGTTTTGGGAGCGGCCACGAACACTTGGTGGGATGGCCTTCAAACTCTAAGTTTTCAACCCAAGTCAGGCCTCCTCGCAGCGGGTGGTCAGCATGGGCTCACCGATTACTTCCCTGCAGGAGGAGATAGTATTATGAATTGAAAAGATAGGACAAGCCATCTTACCCAAGAATGGTCGCGTGGTGGTCAGGCCTTAGCGTCGTACGGTCGTTGCCTAGCACATGGGCCAGATCTAGGTGTCATCTAATTTTGGGGGAGGCGTTCTGTTCGACTCGAGCCTGTTCACCAAGGTCAGCAACATGTTAGTTTTGACACTTATTGCTTATCGGGGGTGTGCCTTTGATCCGACGATCGCATCTTGGTGGGTCGTCCACTCTCAATTTTGGGATGAGGCACTGCTTGGCTTTGACTCCCTGTTTGTTTTCTAGGGTTCCACGTGCACCCCTCGTTCCATTGTAGGGCTGGGCAAAAAAACCTATAACCTGTAACCCGAACCCAGAATACCCGAACCCAAACCCGAAATACCCGAAACCCAAATTTTGTTCGGAAATTTCGGGTAGCAACTTGCAAAACCCGAATTTATTTCGGGTAATTCGGGTATCACAATCGGGTACCCGAAATACCCGAATTACCCAAACTTTCATGTGTCATGTACTCATGTCATGCTTAATTATTAATTTGTACATCTATAATTATATGTAAGTGTGCATAACTTGTGATTGGAGATTGCTTGTGTTTTATATGTCCATGTATATCATTATTCAAACTATATTTTTATACTAATTTAATAGGGTGTATGTGTTTTTATTAAGCCAACACAATAGTTTGGGTAGTTCGGGAATAACCGAACCCGAACCCGAAATTCCGGGTACCCAAATTTTCGGTATTGTAAAACCCATTGTAATTTCGAGTATCGATTCTCAAAACCCGAAATTTAAAATACCCGAATTACTCGACCTGAAATTTTTGGGTAACCCGAACGCCCACCCTTATTCCATTGCCCCCCTCACCTTGAGTTCCTGTCGCCGCCATCCATCCTCGGGTGATCATAGAATTCTGGAGACGCACCTTCGTCGATCAAGGCCGCCTGGACGCGCTTATTTCTAGTGGGCTCCTTCATGAGTGAGACTACCTGCTCCACGGCTCCGAAGAGGTTCCAGAACCGCCGACAGGCTTCGTGGTTTCATTCGTGCATTTCCATGAGCGGGGCTTCGCGATGCCCCCTCACCCTTTCTTAGTGGGGCTCCTTCACTACTACAAGATCCAGGTGCACCACCTCAACCCTAATGGGATTCAACATATGGCTGCCTTCGTGGCTTTGTGTGATGGGTACCTCGAGACATCTCCCCATTTTTGCCTCTGGTGCCACTTTTTCTCAACTGAACTGCTTCACATGCGGTCGACGTCGGATGCCCCGGTGGAGGCAACGCAAATCGGCTACACATCTATCCATCTCCGAGGGGCTCAATCTAGAGGGTTTATTCTGTTGTGACTGTGTTCCTCCAACAAGGGCTAGCACGACTAGTGGTTCTATCTATGCAACCACGGGTCCTCGCTTGTTGCCGGTTGTGGCCTTCCTCCATTCTCGCGTGGAGCACCCCCTAAGGCTCCTCATAGCTGGATGTGGGGTGTCCTGACAACCATGGCACCATCATTACAACCTCTGCGCTAAGCCGAACTCTAGCCTTCGTAGTCTAGGTCTCGGCGTGGCTCGTCCCGTTGTAGGACCTGTACATGGCCTGCGCGCTCAGGCCATGTCTCGATAGGCCATGAGTACATCGTAGCCCGAGGGGCTCGTAGGTCATGAGTGCGCTATAGGCCCGGGGGCTTCGCAAGTCATGAGTGGGAGGCAGACAGACCCTCTACTGTGGCTCGGTCAGGCATAGTTAATGCGGTCGACCACTTATGGCGGGTCAGTTTTGGGCCAGGCGAGGAATCCAATCAAGTGGCTTCCCTTTGGTTCGTCCGACCCCCCTTTCTAGCTCTGCCACGTTCGACCTTAGGCTCGGTGCCTTGGGGTTTGTCCGGGGGCAGATGCTTCTAGCGGAGACAGTTACCTTATTCCCCCGTTGACCGGTGGTCCTCAGTAGTCTAGAGGTCCTTATCCCGTGCGCTCTCTCTTACCAGTGGGCCCTAGGGGCCTGGGGATCTTTTCCCAACATTGATGCATTTACAGTTTTAATTACGATCAAAAGTTGTCATATATTAGATTTCAATTAAACCTATGGTCAAACTAATGAAATGGTGAACTAAGATCTTGACTTCTAGCTAATGAAATGGTCAAACTAATGAAATGGAATTTAAAAATAAAGGCTAAGAGCATCTCCATGTGACTAGCCAAATAACTTGACAAACTAAATTTTGGCTACTCAACAGCAAAATAACTCTCCAACAGATTAGTTATCTAACTCGCCAAGCTATCCGGTGCTCTAAATTAATTCTCTCACTAGCTAAATTTGGTTAGCCAAACTAGATAAATAGTCTGTCTGAGTGAGATGTTACATATATAGTGTAATCTTTATAAAAAGGTAAATAGAGAGTCAAATAAAGATTAAAAAATAAGGAGTCTTTTGGAGATGCTCGTTTGACACCTTACCTCATAACTCTTATTAGGTAAAGAGAGTACAACAGTAAGACTTTATATTAATTCACGTCCGAATTTTTAGATGATTTTAGACAACAGCGGTGTCTAACCAAATCATACAAGTAAATTACTATATTTTATAATTTATGATTTATCTTTGTATAATAATAAATCAAAATCTTGTGTTTGTCTAATTATAAAAAATTATAAATTATAAACTATTTTTGTGCCAACTAAGATTATATTTTGTCGAATTTGTAATTTTGTATAAAGAGTTCTTTTATTCTCGTAACTAAAAAAATATATTTTATACCTATATAAGTTGTAACGTGTTGAATCTATAAATATAGTATAAGATATATGCAATAAGTGTCGTTTGAATAAAAAACTAAAATTCAGATATCTGAGTTTTAGGAAATCTCGTACTAATTACCTCTTGAGTTGAAGGACCAAGACAAGAGCTGGTGCGACTCGACGTGATTGCCGGTGGCCGCCGAAAACCCGATGGTGGCATACTGTGGCACTCCGGCGGCTTTAAGGTCGACCGACGTTTCGAGGTCATGAACATCTCCGTTGGCCAGCCGGAGGCTAACGGATAAAACCTTGGAGCTGCCATCGTAGTTGACGCCTGCCGACATGGTACCAGAGAGCGGGTTTGGGAAATCTTGTCCCAGCGACTTGTAAACGACGATGGAGGTGATGTTGTTGACGTCGATGCCAAAATGGTCAATGGCGTCCTGGGGATCCCATATGTTCCTGTTTGTGTCGAACTCTACGCCGACAGTCGACAGCGGCGGTGGAGTGATGTTGCTGATGAGCCCGAGAAAACCACCGCCTGAGTCTAGCGGCACGGCTGAGCGGAAGGACCCGATAAAGAAGGCCATGCCATCCGCACGGTTGTAGGTACGCTCGCCGCTGATGGCGAACGAGAAGTTGGTGGTGAAGCTTGCTCTCCTGCCGGTGCGGTGATCCCACAGGCGCACCGGCTGCGGGTAGGCCACACCGCCGGTGCTCCAGGTGTCATTCATATTTGTAAGGTTAATGATTCCGTCGCCGGCGATAGAGTTGCCGAGGTACGTGAGATTTGCTCGGTCGAGGTCGCCCGGGTTGGAGAAGTCGTAGCTGAAAGACAGCGCGATGGTGTGGGGAGCCATGAGCAACAGGTAGTAGACGGGCTGGTAGATGAGGAACAGGAGATAGCAGGCTCTTGCTGGATAGTAGCAGTAGGCCATGCCTGCACCTCACTCCTAGCTGCAGGTATGTGTAGTAATGTTGCAAGAGATGTGGTAGAGCTGGCCATGTATTTATGGAGGACGTACAGGAGGAAGAACTGGTCTTGGAGGAGGAATTGTTCTTGATGGAATCATGGAACAGAAAGAGATTTCCAACCTCTAGCATTTAATACCGGTACTATTTTTCTATACTATACTTAAAGCACTAATTTCAACAGTCGTCCCGTGTTATCCTTTTACAAATAATCTCTCACAGTTATTTCAAATTAATCCGTTGCACGCCTATAGATAGCCAAACGGCGGCCCGGCACGTCATGCCGACCTGCTGACTGTGCCGGGCCAACCCGTCGAAACGGTGCAAGAGGTGAGGTTTGAACCCATGCTCTGGTGGAAGAAGGGCAGAAGACACTAGGTAAAACTGTCTAACCAATAGAATATCATGCTCGGATGTTTTTAATATTGAATATAAATTATATATATATATATATATATGTTTTTTGTAAAATAAAAAAATATATAATCGTGTCGGGCCGGACCAGCAATACAGGCCGAGGCTACAGCCCAAGCACGGCACGACGTTCTTGGCTCTTGCAACCATTAGGTCGTTTCTGAGACCATATTGGCGCAATGGACTCCATGGTGTTTGACGTTGCTGAATTGGATGAAGCAACAATGATTTGTCACACTAACAGTAAAAATGAAAGGTTATTTGTTGGTTTTAAATGTTAGTAATTGCTACGAAGCAGCATAATTTATATGAAGCGCATCCAGTTTTTATTGATGACTGACTTTAGCAATCACTCCATATTTTGATCTATCTTTTTTATAAGTTTAAGTTCATGTGACTTATTTTAGAAACTTAAGCTCACAAACTTTTCTTATTTGGTCTCTGTATGGTGGAATTATGTCATTTTATAATCTCTGTTCGTTCAGTCAGTTGTTGTGAACTCTCTTCTAATCGCTCACTTTATTGGTCGTGTTGTACCAAGACATATTGAATGGAGTAAATAATAATATCAGTTAGCCAAACAAAAAAAATTATACGGAGAGCGGAGACAATCAATAAAAAATCTTGATTTTTTTTATGGATAGTTTACATAGGTATTATTCTAAGCCGTCGCAACGCACGAGTAACCGACTAGTTCTTAATAATGTAAAACCTTCCTGCTTCTGCATTTTCACAAGCATTGTACATTTAAAGGAGGACAAAGACTATAATATTACCATCTATTATTCGCAAAAAGCTTCATGGCTGCTACGAATATGTTTCTACGAGGATAACTTATAAAAAGAGTTATGTTTTGCATCGTTAAAGCAAATATCATTTCGTCGTCACCAAATCGACCAGCATAAAGTTGTTGCACCTACTAAAATATTGTGTCTTTCTTTTAAAGAGGTCAGGTCCTAGACAACCATCCGAAAAACATATGTTCGATCGAGGTAGGTGCTACCCTACAAATGTTTTTAGTATGGTGGCAATTAAAAAGGATATAGTTAATGATTTCATTGCTATTACAAAAGCAACAAATCCGACTACCTTTCTAATTTCTTTTAGATAAATTGTCCTTTGTTAGTATGACACCTTGTTGCATATACCAAAGGAAAATATTGATTTCAATTTCGAAATTAGCTTGTGCCTAAAAGGGACATCTTGGTTCTTAAGAAATTGGTACATCAAGTGAACCGTAAAATTTCCACTCGCATGTAACCTCCAAGAGAAAATGTCACTTTCCTCATTTAAATTAACATGAGCCACATTTGTCACCAATGCTTGCCACTCATTGAGTTTATCACCCACTAAAGCCCTCCTAAACGACAAATTAAAAGGCAATGTTGACAAAACCGATTGCACTGTTGCATGTGGTTTGCGTACAATTGTAAAAAGTTGTGGGTATGACTCGCAAAAAGGTCCTTGACCTAACCAGATGTCTTCCGAGAATCTAGCTTGTGATCCATTGTTCATAATAAAATATCCACATTTTAATTATTGATCTTTCACTTTTAGAAGACCTTTCTAGAATTGTGAACCATGAGGTTTGATCTTAACTTGCGACAACGGTTTTGAAGCTAGGTACTTGTTTCTGATTAACGTTTGCCACATTCCATCCCCATTAAGCAAATTGAATAACCATTTACTTAACATGCACTTATTCTTAATAGCTAGATCGGCAATACCAAGACCTCCTTGGTCTTTAGGGCGACACAGTATGTCCCATTTAGCCTGGCAATATTTTTTCTTATCATTCCCTCCTTGCGAAAAAACAGGATCTATATTGATCTAATTTCTTTATGACACCCTTTAGTATTTCAAAAATAGATACCATGAACATAGAGAGGCTACTTAAGACTGAATTAAGTAATATAAGCCATCCACTATAAGACAAGTATTTTGCCTTCCAATAGTTGAGCTTTTTTCCAAATCTATCTTCTATTACCCTCCAATCATTGTTCTGAATTTTTCTATGATGCATAGGTATCCCCAAGTACCTAAAAGGATACAATCCTAGATTACATCTGAAAAGTTCAGTATAGTGAAACTCAAAATCTTTTGTCGCCCCATAGCAGAAAATCTCATTCTTATGAAAGTTTATTTTCAGTCCGGACATCTGTTAAAAACAATCAACAAGAGCTTCACGTTTTTTGTCTTGTTCTAAATCATGGTCCATGAAAAAGTATGGTATCATCTACATATTGCAAAATCGACAAACCATCTTCCACCAAGTGTGGATTAGTTCTGTTAATTTGGCCATCGGCTTTAGCTCGCTTGATTAAAATTGCAAGCATATCAGCCACAATATTGAACAAAATCGGGGGCATTAAGTCTCCTTGGCGCAAACCCTTATTAGTCTGAAAGTAGTGGCCAATATCATCATTGACCTTTATTCTGACACTACCTTCTTTAACATAGTTATCAATCCATCGACACCACTTGGAAGAGAAACAATTTGTACGAAGTGTCTATTGGAGAAAGGACCATTTAACTTTATCATAGTTCTTCAAAGTCAATCTTAAAAATGACTCCATTATGTTTTTTATATGTAATTCATGTATGTCTCGTGCAGAATTATGGCACCCTCCGTGATATTCCTACCTGGCATAAAGGCTACTTGCTGAAGGGCTTACTACTATACTTTCCACTTTGATAATTCTATTAGTGCCAACTTTAGTGAAAATTTTAAACCTAACATTGCGTAGGAAAATCAGACGGTACTATTGAATTTGATTAGCTTCTGTAGTCTTCGGTAAAAGGGTTATAATCCCAAAGTTAAGACTAAAAAGTGGTAGATGCTCGTCATGGAAATCTTTGAAGAGTCTTAATAGGTCATCCTTTGTAATTTCCCAAACACTTGATAAAATTCTGCTAGGAACCCATCTGGTCCTAGAGCTTTATTATACTCCATCTAAAAGACAACAAATTTAACTTCCTCTTCTAAGAATGGAGAAACAAGAATCTAATTTTCTGCAATTATCACTTGCGGGATATCATCAATTTGATGTTCACACAAAGCAAAATTAGTCTCCTCAAGTGGACCTTTATAGTACGTTGTGATGTATGATTTTAACTGTTCATCACCTACTATAGCACCTTCCTCTTCTTCTAGTTTAAAAATGTGTTGTTTATAGTGATTACTGTTAGCCACTAGATAGGAATAATTTTGTGTTACTATCCCCTTCAAGCAAAGTCTTAACCTTTGCTCTCTCATACCATTTTTTGAAGGAACAAGAGAGGAGAAAGCCCCTACTAGAATATATTAAACAAGATTGAAAGGTACTATATTTACAACAGGTTACAAACTGAAAAAGGAAACAAAGAAAGGAAAGGAGAGGTTAAGAAAGAAGAGCTCTTCAAAGAGTAGCAGCAGGGAAAGATCTTTTCTGCTTCATTCTGTGCAAGGTTAGGTCGAAAAGATCTTTGAACTCCTTAAAGCATCCTAGAACATAATGGTCCTTATTTTGGAAAAGCCAGGAGTTTCTCTGCTTCCAAATTTCCCATGACATAAAGATGATAATATCCATCATGAAGGGCACATCCAACTTGGACTTTATTGAAAGGATGGCTTGAGAAACATCGATGTGTCTTAAGTAGGAAATGTTGAGCTAGCTCCATCATCTTCTAGCAAAATTACACCAAAAGAAGAGGTGACCCACAGATTCAATTTTTTGCCAAATACACGTTTCACAATCATTAGATTCCGAGGCAAAATTCTTTCTCTAGTGCATTTTCGTTGTGTTCAGCTGGTTATTAATAAGGAGCCGGAAGAAAAATTAGGGTTTTAGATAAGTTGAAGTATTCCAATTCCATTTGGTTATTGGGTTTGGGGAAGAGTCCCCAATAAGGTTAATGTATGCTTTTTTACTGCAAAATGTCTAGAATTCAAAATATATGTCCAAGTGTCTCTTTCAGAAGAGGGAACCGAGGGTGAGAAGCAAATGGACAAGAGTGATTCAATTGAGAGAAAGCTTGATTTGGTAATGGAATGTGAAAATGTTCATCCCAAGAGGATAAGGTTCAAAAATTTTGCAATGTGATGTCTTGAGTCCTGGTTAAGGAAAGCAATTCTAGAAAAGTAAGTGAAACAGTTGGGAATACCACTGATCTTTCCAAAACATAATGGTAGAACCATCCCCTGGAACAGGCCTTGCATAGCCTTTAATTTTTATTCCAGAGACATAATATTTCTCCACCAGTACGAGACATTAGAATTTTTTTAGAACTAGGGAGCCATTTGTATAATACTTTAGCCAAACAAGATTTATCCTAGGGATATTTTCTTTATGTAGAACCTTATGCATGTGCTTCATGAGAAGAGCTTTATTTTGACATCATAAATTAATGACTCCCAAACCTTCTTTGTGTTTAGGACGCTGAACTATCTTCGAAGATGCTAAGGCTGGTTTATTATTGTTTAAATCTAAACCCTTTCATAAATAATTTCTTCTGAATTTATTAATTCGCTTAATAACACCGATTAGGAGCTTGACAGAGCACATGTAATAAGGTGGAAGAGAGGATAACACCGAATTTACCAATTGTAATTTTCCTCCCAAACACAGAAGCCTTGCAATGCCTAATAACCTTTTTTGAACCATGTCTATTAGGGGGAGACAATTATGTAGCTTTGGTTGAGATAATCCTAGAGGCAAACATAAATTAGTGAATGGTAGGGATCCAATTTTACAGTTTAAAATGCCTACCAAAATTCTCATTTTCTCTTCCTTCACATTGATAGGGATGATGTTGGACTTTGAGTAGTTAGCCTTTAAACCTGAGGCAATTTAATCTCTTCTTCCCGCAACAAAAGAACTAAATGTTCTTTGAGATAATGCTTGAAATTTATCTCATTGTCATTAAGGCTAGAGATCTCTGCCTTTTATCAATTGTATCAATCATATCGATCAACCTTTTCTTCTCTTTTGTATAATATCCTGCAGTGTGTTTAGCCCAACCTTGAAGATGTTGGGGTAGAGATCTAATTTTATTTTGCCAAATCTCCATGGATGTAGATCCTTTTTTGTCGATTGCCAGACATTGGCTACCATATCATAGAATCCATCTCTACGAAGCCACCCCCTCTCAAATTTAAAGAGACGAGGTCTATTGTATGAGTAGATGACCCAATGCTTAAGAGAATAAGGGTATGATCTGATTGGCTCCTGTCCCTTGCTTCCATTATTGATAGGGGAAACTTCTCTTCCCAATTTGTACTAACTAGAGCTCCATCTAGTTTTTCATAAATCGGGTCATCCCTAGGCCCATCCCACGTAAATTAGTGGACTGACATTCCAATCTCTTTAAGATCAAGCACTTCAATAATTGCATTAAATAAATTCGGTCATCTAGTATTGAAAATTTGTCCTTGTTATTTTCTTCTGGATATCTCGTAATATTGAAATCACCCCCTACAATGTATGGTAGTGTTTCATGAGAACAAGAATAAGCCAATTATTTTAGAAAAAGCTTCCTTGTTGTCCTGTTGTGCAGGTCCATACACTGTGTATAGAACCCACTTGAATCCATCATTTTTAAAACCTAAGGTGAACTTGATATAAAAGTCCCCTTTGGAAATGGACCTAAAATGATACCTCCTAAGATTAAGTTTTGGAGACTTGGCAAATTTGGGATGTATATTATGGGATGCATCACATTGGATCAAGACTATTGCCAAGTGGGTCAGTGAATACTTTGGACCCAAATTCCCCACCCATGACTAAGGTAACTAGATTTATTTTATTGCCTGTTCATAGATATGCGTATCTACTTATTCAATATCTAGTTTTTACCTTTCATACCTAGTGCTACAATTGTTATTTACTTTTGATGCATGCATACTAGGTTAATAATATGGTAGGATTGCTCACTTTCAATTCATATTTTTTTGAGCAAATCTATATGGTTTAAAATGATTAGTTAAAGCACGACACATAGCTTATTTAATACTCCTAAGAAAATGATACATCAATTGATATTTTCATATGACATATACTACAAGTGGTATAATACTTCAATTGTGTTTCAATTGGTATCATTTAACTTATATGTGCCAAAGCTTGAATTATAGATAATTTCCCCCTCTTGATATCAAATCAAAGTGCATGTCTCCTTCAAGTATTCAAAACTTGTCTGCACACTTTTAGGGGAATGTTACTCTATAATCTAAGTCTTTGAGACTAATACCTATTTTCAAGTCTATTATATGTAGTAGTCTCATTGAAAGGAAAATGGAGTCCCCGGAGATAGACAATAAGCTTCCTCTGCAAATCTACAAGAATTCTTATGTCTCACAAGCCTACCATTGGTCTTAAATTGCCCTTCAATTGGTATCTTTAGACTACATTTTGGTATCATCTACGTGTCTTCTCCAATATTTGATTAGACTATATTTCACATCCTATACTTCCCATGTTGCTAAAAATGCATATGTTGTCAATTCATATTATGTTACCTATGCATAAGGGAAGTTAGTCTATTCAAATCATGTCCTGCACCTCTGTTTCTCACATGCTTTTTCCTAAGTAGAAGATCTCTATCAGAGGGAGTATTTCTTTGCCTCTAAAGGGGAGAAGTTTCTTCCAAAAGGAGAACACTCATTTAGGGGGAGTAATAATTTTTACTGTTTCAATCCGTATCATCGTAAATCTTTTATGAGGGCATGTCTTATTTGCTTCCTACATGCTTTTAAATGTCTTCCTTTTTGGTGGTTGATGCCAAAGGGGGAGAAGTTTTAGGGACTGAAGCAATAAAAAATATATCAAACACTAAACACCACCAAATTAAAATTTTAAATCTTGCAAGTGATTTTGGTCTTTTGGTCTATAATAGGAAGCAAGTGAATTATGGAGTTAGGGGGAGGCTTAAGTCCATAATCTCACTTTAAGGGGACACTCATGCATCCTAGCAAGTAGATTGCATATCTTCATTTAAATGTTTGTTATATTTGCTTGCTTTGGTTGTGTTGTCTTCAATCACCAAAACGGGGAGATTGTAAGGAAAATGGACCCCGGGCCATTTGGCTCAATAGGTTTTGGTGTTTGATGATCAACAGAACCTGTGGACTAATGTGTTTGCTAGTGTTTATGATTGTAGTTCATGGGATGTTAAAGTTACTTGGACTAACGCATTGAGGAAAGCAACACCTTAAAAGAAGACATTACGAAGATCACAAGTGAAGATCAACAAGTATCAAGCAAAGTCCAAGAAACGAAGAATAGTGTTGCCATGGGGGACTGTCCGACTGAGTGCACCGGACTGTCCGGTGCACCAAGGAACTGTAGCCCAATGGCTAGTTCCTGGTGGCACTGGTGGAGAGAAGCCACTGGACTATCTGGACCGTCTGGTGTAAAAGCCTGCAGCACCGACGATCACCTGCATGTCAGATCCAACGGCTTGGCGCACCGGACAGGTGCACCAGACTGTCCGGTGTGTCGCAGAGCAACAACTTTTCTCCAATGGCTAGAATTGTGTTGGGGCCTATAAATACCACCCCAACCGGCCATTTCAAGGTATGGGAGCCCAAGCAACATACCAAGGCATTGTATAGACATTCCCAAGTGCTCATACACCCAAGTGCTTAATAGAATCACTCGGTGATTAGCGTAGGTGCTTTGTGAAGTGCTTAGGTTAGTTAGACTGCTTTAGCGCTTGCTCTAGGTGAACCCTAGTTAGTTGAGTTAGTTTAGAAAACCACACAACCCCTCGGCTCTTGCATGAGCCGTTGTAATTGTATCGAGTGAGGCGAGAGTCTTGCGAGACCGTGACAACCGAGTTTGTGTCACGACCGCCACCGTGTACCAGAGGAACGAGGCCCGCGGTGTTTTGACCTTGCTCTTTAACTTTCGTGTTTATATGAAGCATTTAAGTTTTAATCTTGTCTTTATACTTATATTGTTTAGGATTGAAACTTAGACATTGAGGTAGAGATAGCAACACTTAGACAAAACCTAGTTTGCACATTCTAGATTGTTTGTTTGTATAGATTTTGCTCTAGGGATTTATTTGTGGCCTAGTTTAGAGAAAGTTTTAGAAGTCCTAATTCACCCCCTCCTCTTAAGTGTCACCTGTTTCCTTCATCCTCAGCCTCCTTCTTAGCCACATCATCATTTGAGTGATCCTCATCAAGATTGTCAACCTTATCGAAATTCTCATGATTTGAGTCCTCCCACCTCACAACTTCATCAATTAGGAACGATGACTCATACATACAATCATCTACCACCAGATCTTGCGATTCTAAAATGCCACAAGCATCAAGACAGGGCACTAGAATCCTTAGCACTCCAGTCTTCTTGAGGTAAATCATGTCCACTTTCTGTGTGGCCCTAAGAATAGATCCTAAAGCCCATAAAGAAAGAAAGTCTCTACTCTCATAAGGGACACCATGTACAAAAACTCAAACCTGATCAAGTCGTTTCTTTGGTTTGATTTTGGAGTTCCATTCCTCGAACGACATGATGCCTTCATTGTGATCTATGGGATGCGATGAATTGCAACCATTCTTTGTAGCTCCACCTTTGAGGGAAAAGGAAATATAAATGAATTTTCATTGTGTTGCCTTACCACCCAATCCCACTTCATAGGTATCATACGCTCAAGATTTGTCTTCACTAAGTCTGCATTCATAGATCCTTCCACTATTTTAATTAGAGCAGTGGCAAATTCCCTTCTTGCTCCTAGGGCTTTGATTGTTGATCTAGGGATGTAAAAGAAGCCAAGCCCATCACCACCTAAGCCACAGAATGTGGCCATTGGTTTTGGGTCGTGAAGAAAAGGGCACTACCTAGCAAATGGTCATCTTGATAGATGTCACAAACAAGCACCCATTTTCTTCATTGTTGCAGGCTCAATTGGCTTTTGGTTTTTTTGCTCCATCACCCAGCTCTATGACCCTTTTCTTCACCTCAGAAATGATCTTACCATCAACATCTACAGTTTGCCTACCTCTTTGATCTTGATACCTGACTATGTTTCCTCCATGGCCCTGTTTTTATCTTTGCCTTGGTAATGGCGACCATCAATACAGTCTGCCTGTCTATCCATGCCGTATCATGAGCTTCACTTCACCCTCTTCCTCGGTCGTGAAAATGCCCGAAGTCAGGTCTGTTGTGCTTGCCACCATCATCTCTGCCCCTGTCCTCCTTTCTTGCAGGTACAATCCTGAAGCGCCCTAGATCCTCTGGGACTCAAATGTGATACAATTACTAGTCCCAGGAGGCTAGTAAACACATTTATACATCAGATGATTCCAGATATGTCTAAACAAGAAAACCTATAAAGGTGGCAACAACTTTAAGAGTTGGTCCACAACTTGGGACATGTCATCAGAGTGGGGCTGAAGCAGCCCGATATACGCAGCGAAGCAAATCAGCGGTCCAACAACCACAGGCAAGGTTGGGAATAGTCGTAACTCTTACCCGATCTCCTTTTTCTGAAAAAACAACAAATAAGCAAGGGTGAGTACAAATGTACTCAGCAGCCCACCTTCACCCGCGGAATGGGGAAATTAGATATAATGCATGGAATATGTGGAGCTCAGGATATTTTGCAGAAACAGCAATATTTTATGCAGGATTGTTTTGTAAAACATTTTGTATTTTTCAAAGCGCATCCTCTCCCAAAGGAGCAGGAAGTTTTTCAATATAGAATAAAATCCCCTGGACTAAACCATCCAGGTATATCAACAGTTTCCCACTGGTTTTCATTTTTAAAAACAGCTACTGGACTTCCCGTCCACCATAGCTCACGGCTCAACCGCCGGACCTTTTAAAAATCACTTTTCTCAAACGCACCCTTTTTTTAAAACAAACACTAATTGCCATACCACACCAGACTCGTCCATTCCTGTGGACACAGACTATTCGAATAGGTTTTCAAACTCTGCGCAGAGGGGTACACTTTACCCACTAGTCCGGCTCTACGATCCCATGGCCAATGAGATCCGAATCCGAATCTCTTTCTTTCCTCGCACGTCCTAACCTTAACGGTTATACCGGAAGGAGTCAGGCCACCGCCATGTCCAAACCGAACAAAACATTCCCCCTCCTTATCCTCCCGGTGCTCCCCAGCCTTAATAACCCTAGGATTGGACCGTACGAGTTCAGATTGAGTGACTGCCCACACAGTCTCGAGTGGTTGTACTTATCATGAGTACATGTAGTGAAAGATGAGAAACCGGTCCTTATATGAGGGGACAATCCTTCTGCTCACGCCTAAACTAGCAGAGCCATCACCTTAGGCCCTCCCCTAAACCAGGGAGTCCCTGATCATCCCTACTCAAAATGTGATAAGGGCGACAACCCTTCATCATACCCATTTTGAAAAGCATTTTCCTTTGAAAACTCACACCTTTTCTCAAATCATTTGTGACAAAGATATCAAAGAGTATAAAGATTAATTGCGGCAAGCGGCTAGGTGGCCATAATAACTTGTCTCAAAATCATATCATGCATAAAATAACAGGCTGAGGGTTGTGCTTGAAAAATCATAGGTAATTTATGCATCAAAGGGATCCAGTGAGCTTGCTGTGCTTATCCGGCGAAAGGGAGGGGGAAGCTCGCGGAACTGGCTTCTAGCTCCATTGCCTAGCGCAGACTTGTAGATCTGGCCTCCACGAGACGACACGAACGCTCCGATAACTATGCCACATGAACAAGCAAGCATACGAACCAGCAAGTATACCAAAAAATATTTAGTATAGTGGTCAGAATAGCGATATATGGATGGGTAGAGTCTTGAGAAGAATCTGTGTCATGTGGTGTTGAGATACTACTGGTGGTGGAGCGAAGGTGCTTACCAGGAGGGTGGACTAGAGGCGAAGCGACACTATGCATGTAGCCGGCAGAGTGGAGTAACTGAGTGGGTGGGGTGTTTTCCTTGGTTGAGGGTGTTGAGTGTGTGTGGAGAGAGAGAGGGTAGCTGGGTGTATTTATAGCTAGGTGTATGTGGCGTAGCACAGTGAAGTTCACTGTTGGTGAGAATAGTGACGAAAGAATCATCTGACTTAGTATGAACAGGAGAGTTATAGGCAGAATATGGGACAAGAGTATTTTGGGAGTTTTCTGGAATATGAACTATGCTTAAGGGATGACATGGTTGGATAGGGAATAATTCGATAAGAATTTAGAAACAAGAATTATTGGAATCGGGGTTTGGAAGCCTGGTTCGAAGGAATCTCAAAGTTAAGCGTGCTCAACTTGGAGAAACCTAGGATGGGTGACCAGATGGGAAGTTCCCACTGGAAGGAAAATCATAGTCACCGGAGTTCATATGACTGGAATATTGGTCTGGCAGGTCTTAGGTGGACTGGACAGCATGATGGATGAGTAGTTGAAATTTGGGGGTGATCGGATGAACGGCGAATAGTAACGGTGAATAGTAATGATGAATAGTAATGGTGAATAGTAATGGTGAATAGTTCGTATGAACGAACGATGAATAGGAACTATGAACGAACGGACGAACGATCGGAATTTCAGCAGCATAACAGGAGGAAAAAGATTATTTGGACGAACGAACGATCGGAATTTTGGCAGCATAATGGCAGGACAAAGATTATCTAGAAGAACGATGAATAGAGACTATGAACGAACGATGAACGATGAATAGGAACTATGAACGATCGAATGATCGAATGAACGAATGATCGGAATTTCGGCAGCATAACGACAGGACAAAGATTATCTGGAAGAACGATGAATAGGGACTATGAACGAACGATGAACGATGAATAGGGACTATGAACGAACGATGAACGATCGAATGATCGAACGAACGAACGATCGGAATTTCGGCAGCATAACGACAGGAAAAAGATTATTTGGACGAACGAACAATCAAACGATCGGACGAACGAACCATGAACGATCGGATGAACGATCGAACGATCAGACGAACGAACGAACAAACTAAGAACATGGGGACAAACGATCGAAGAACGACCGAACGATCCTTATGCTAGTGTGTGCTTGTGTGGAACATGGAGTGGGTGTGTGTGTGTGGGGGGGGGAAGAGTTGCCATGAAATGGCTTGGGCTGGGATGAGAGGAGGCCCTTACCCCTCAATTTATAGGCTCGATGGGGGATTAGGGGGAGGGATGAGAGGATTAGGGGGAGGATGAGAGGATTAGTGGGAGATTAGCATGTATTTGTCTTGTATAAGTGAGATTAGCTTGTAGAGCTCACCGTATGACACCGGAGGCGTACATATACGTATGAGCATGAAGAAAGTTACGAAGAAAATATTTGTAGGGATTTGAAAAATGATTCTGAAGGTATTTCTGAGGAGGAAAATATCTGGAGAATTATCGATGGAATATTTGGACAGTATTTCTGGAAAGAACTTGAGGGGATTATTGGGGAAATATCTGGGTGGTATTTCTGGAAAGAATTTGAGGGGGATCACTGGAGAAATATTTGTAGGATATTTTGAGGAGGATTTTGAAGAGAATATAGACCACTATATTTTATTTTGATGATATCAACTTGCACACAAACATTTTGAAATGAAATTTGAAATTCATTTTGAATTTAGAGCGAGTTTGAGAAAATTCCAAGATTTGAATTTTTGGGATGCTACAAATCTACCCCACTTAAAATGAATCTCGTCCTCGAGATTTGGCTTAGAAGGGTTATGGGTATAGCTTTACTTCAGCTACATATCTTCACTTTGCAGACACTTCGAGGAGATGGAACTTGAACAAAATCTGGCCTTTGAGGAGCATCTGGTCGCCGATTGCAAACGCTGATTCTGGCTACTCAAAGATCATCTTCAGACTTCTAGGTTTCGCTTGGCAACTAGCTTATTGAGGAAACATCGATGCCAACACACAAACCTTCCTCATACAAACTTACCCATGGATCACTTCCTTGATTGGTCTTCTGGTGCTTCATCAACGGAACTTGGGTGACCACTTCTCATCCAGAAACTTATATGCTTCAATGATCTGGTCCTCCACAAGCTTGCTACATTCACAGGCCTTCTTCTTTTTCTCCATAGCAGGAACTTTACTGGAACACTACCCCACTTAAAAAGAATGAGGGTAGAACTCTTGAATCTTGGGGATTTGAACTCCTTGAAGTACCTCATAACAAGGGTGTTAGGGGGCCTTCTTCTGCTGTTGCTGCTTGAACAGGCTGCAAAGAGATGACTGTCATAGGTTTGATTCCGGGAGAACCTTCTTCTTATCTTATCTTCACTATCTTCTTTTCACTAACCCTTTCTTTCTCTTTGCTCTTCCCACTGGAGGATTCTATCAAAGAGTATTACCATCATACAGAGGAGGAAACCAAAGATGTTGAACCATATACAACAGTCTTCAACCCAAGAATCACCAAGCATTGTGATCTTAGGGGCGAGGGAGTGGAAAAATGGAGTTGCTTGCGATTCGGCAAAGGGGATTTTATCGGGTGTGTGGTTTGCTTTGAGTGACGTGGGGATTGAGGGAGCTGGTGGGGGAGTTTTATAGGCAAGCGGCACTAACGGTGGTGCTCGGGGGGGGGGGGGTGTGGAGTGGTAGTGATGGAGCAGGTGACACGAGGCAGCAGGTGCGACAAGGGGAAGGGGGGGCCTGTTGCCGGCGACGATGGCGGTGGGTGCGCTGTAAAAGGGGGCATGGGTGGCGGTAGTGCGCTGCAAAGGGGGCGTGGGGCGGTGGTAGTGCGCATGGAGGCGGGCACGCGTGCGAGGGGCATGGGTGAGTGGTGGGGTCAATGACCCTAATGTTTGTGGTCTCTGGTTACAAGAATCTTTGCCTCTCTGTATGGTAATAACTCCTTCTGTCCTCTTTTCCTATTTACTTTGACTCAGGGGCAGTGCTTTGATTCTCACGGTTGGTCCTTTTGACTGAGCGGCTGGACTGGTTTCTTCTGTACCTTATTCCTGGCTTCAAGGGTAAGCTTCCAGTATCTTCTTGGGTAAGGTGCTTTTCTCTTGAGATGGGTTAAGATGAGAATGGAAGCATAAGGTGAGGATTAGCTCTAATTTGTGATCTTTGTTCTTAGAGAAAACATTTCTTTAAAAAGAAAGAAAACACGCAAGCTCAGCAATGATAAGCACAAACGAATCAAATGTTTTGAATAAGGGAAGAATAGAGTTTTTCCAAAGCACGGACTACTCAGATTCGGGGGCTAAGCATAACTACTATTGCTTGGCTCCTGAATTGAGAACTATGCTAAATGCGACTTATGAGCACTAATGTTAAAGCATCACATATGCACTCAAAAGGGGAGAAAGCATCAAGCAAAATCCATTTTGAAATGCCCTAGGGGGCCACACAATCAGAGTTTTGCAAAACACGAGTCTACACGATTACTTCTCATACATGCATGGCTCTGGCCAAAGTGAAGAAAAACTTCACTACCCAATGCATGTAGAGGACTGGGCATAACTAACTCAGATCTAGCAGCTTCTCTTCTAGCGAGCCTGACACACAACTTCAATATGAGGCATCTCCTAGATGGGTCAAGAGGGAGCTGATGCTGAAGACTTCTTCTGGCGACGATTAAGATGGTAGGACGAGGTCAAACTCTTCTTCAAGCTAGACTAGCTCTTGTAGCTCCTCAGAGGGCGGTAGTGCTGGCGGGGTGCTTGCAGCTTCTTCCTTGACCTCAAGGGAGGGTGCTAGAATCTTCTTCATGGTGAGGGGCTCAAACAACTCTGGCGGGGGATCTTGGGAGGATTTAGGGTGCTCTTGCTTATCCATAGCCTGAGGGAAGACTGGAATTTCTTCCAAGACTATGGCTCCTTCTGGGAGTTCCCAAGACTTCTATCCTTTGATAGAGACCAGGTGACCTTCAAGAATCTAGGGATCTTCAGCACTCCTGGGTTGAACTAAGTTGGATGAAGAGGGCTCTTGGATCCGCAGGGCTCTACGTTGGTTATGGGTGACCAAGTAGGCCTCCATCAACTTCTGGACGTGCTCATCCTTAGCTTGCTTCAGGGCTTCAACAGCAATGGCTTCATGACTTTCTAAGGCAGCTACACGGGCTTGAGCTGAGGTGAGATTCACATGGAGCTGACGGTTGAGATTCTCTGCATCTTCTACTCGGGCAATCATCTGACGGTGGTGCCGAGCCAAGAAATCATACCGTGCATCTAGGGTGAGCAGGTATGCGGTGAGGTACACGACTAAGGGGTCGTCCTCAAGCAACTGTTGACCTTCCAATGCACGCATCCTGGCCATCCAAACTGGACGGTTTCTCTGAAAGGGCGGAAAGAATCTGAGCGGTGTGTCGGCCACTTCTTCTTCATAGATCTGACACAGGGCCCTCAATGCCTTGTGGGCGACGACTTGGTAGGTGTCTTTGAATCTGTGCCCAGCAGCAGTGACACTCCATTCCACATGGTGCGGACTGGATCCCATGTATACTGTCACGACATACTTCTCTGTGCCATGCTCGATGAATTCACGACCATCATACTCTGGCTGGCTCCTGATTCTGAGGCGGACTGTGCATGCTCTCAACAACTTGGGGAAACCATCTTCATTCTCGCAAAAGCTGGTTTGGCAACGAACCTCCATCTGACTTCTGAGAGAAGGAAAGGGGGAAAGCATTTTTGAAATGAAGGGATGAGAGCAAGAATTTTTTTTAAGAAAATAGTTTTGACTCAAAAACTTTTGGACCAGGCTAAGGGTTACGTCCTGCGGCCAACCTAACAGCTCTAATACCACCTGAAGCGCCCCAGATCCTCTAGGACTCAAATGTGATACAATTACTAGTCCCAGGAGGCTAGTAAACACATTTATACATCAGATGATTCCAGATCTGTCTAAACGAGACAAACCTATAAAGGTGGCGAACAACTTTAAGAGTTGGTCCACAACTCGGGACATATCATCAGAGTGGGGCTGAAGCAGCCCGATATACGCAGCGAAGCAAATCAGCGGTCCAACAGCCACAGGCAAGGTTGGGAACAGTCGTAACTCTTACCCGATCTCCTTTTTCTGAAAAAACAACAAATAAGCAAGGGTGAGTACAAACGTACTCAACAGCCCACCTTCACCCGCGGAATGGGGAAATCAGATATAATGCATGGAATATGTGGAGCTCAGGATATTTTGCAGAAACAGCAATATTTTATGCAGGGTTGTTTTGTAAAACATTTTGTATTTTTCAAAGCGCATCCTCTCCCAAAGGAGCAGGAAGTTTTTCAATATAGAATAAAATCCCCTAGACTAAATCATCCAGGTATCTCAACAGTTTCCCACTGGTTTTCATTTTTAAAAACAGCTACTGGACTTCTCATCCACCATAGCTCATGGCTCAACCGCCGGACCTTTTAAAAACCACTTTTCTCAAACGCACCCTTTTTTTTGAAAACAAACACTAATTGCTATACCACACCAGACTCGTCCATTCCTATGGACAGAGACTATTCGAATAGGTTTTCAAACTCTACGCAGAGGGGTACACTTTTGCCACTAGTCCGGCTCTACGATCCCATGGCCAATGAGATCCGAATCCGAATCTCTTTCTTTCCTCGCACGTCCTAACCTTAATGGTTATACCGGAAGGAGTCAGGCCACTGCCATGTCCAAACCGGACAAAACATTCCCCCTCCTTATCCTCCCGGAGCTCCCCATCCTTCATAACCCTGGGGTTGGACCGTACGAGTTCAGATTGAGTGACTGCCCACACAGTCTCAAGTGGTTGTACTTATCATGAGTACATGTAGTGAAAGATGACAAACCGGTCCTTATATGATGGGACAATCCTTCTGCTCACACATAAACCAGCTGAGCCATCACCTTAGGCCCTCCCATAAACCAGGGAGTCCCTGATCATCCCTACTCAAAAGGTGATAAGTGAAAGGGAAATAGTCTTACACCTTTTCCTAATTGATTTTGGTGGTTTAATTGCCCAACACAAATAATTGGACTAACTAGTTTGCTCTAGTCTATAAGTTTTACAGGTGCCAAAGGTTCGCAATAAACCAATAAAAGACCAAAGATGGGTTCAAATAAAGAGAGCTAAAGACATCTCCAAAGGCACCCTGGTCTGGCGCACCGGACTGTCCGGTGTGCCACCGGACAGTGTCCGGTGCACCACCAGACAGTGTCCGGTGCACCAGGGAACTCGAAGCTGAACTTGCTGCCTTCGGGAAAATTGGAGGCCGCTCCACTATAATTCACCGAGCTGTCCGGTGACACACCAGACTGTCCGGTGTGTCAGCGGAGCAACGGCTACTTCGCACGCAATGGTCGACTGCAACGCATTAAATGCGTGCCTGCGCGCGCAGAGGACAGAGCACACGCGGGTGGCACACCAGACAGTCTATAGGACTTGTCCGGTGCGCCACCGGATAGCCAGGCGAGGCCACAAGTCAGAGCTCCAACGGTCAGAACCCAACGGCCGGCTGACGTGGCTGGCGCACCGGACAGTGTCCGGTGGCGCACCGGACTGTCCGGTGCGCCATTCGACAGCAGCCTCCACCAACGGTCAAGTTTGGTGGTTGGGCTATAAATACCCCAACCACCCCACCATTCATGGCATCCAAGTTTCTACACTTCTACACCTTACAAGTGCTATAGCATTCAATACAAGACACACCAAAGAGATCAAATCCTCTCCCAACTCCACACAAAGCTTTAGTGATTAGAGAGAGAGATTTGTTGTGTTCATTTGAGCTCTTGGCTTGGATTGCTTCTTTTCTTTCTCATTCTTCTTGTGATCAATCTCAATTGTAATCGAGGCAAGAGACACCAATTGTGTGGTGGTCCTTGCGGGGACTTTGTGTCCCGTGTGATTAAGAAGAGAAGCACACTCGGTCCGAGGGACCGTTTGAGAGAGGGAAAGGGTTGAAAGAGACCTGGCCTTTGTGATCACCTCAACGGGGAGTAGGTTTGCAAGAACCGAACCTCGGTAAAACAAATCCTTGTGTCTCACTCTTTATTTTGCTTGCGATTTGTTTTTGCCCTCTCTCTCGGACTCGTTCATATTTCTAATGCTAACCCGGCTTGTAGTTGTGCTTAAGTTTATAAATTTCAGATTCGCCCTATTCACCCCCCCTCTAGGCGACTTTCAATTGGTATCAGAGCCCAGTGCTTCATTAGAGCCTAACCGCTCGAAGTGATGTCGGGAGATCACGCCAAGAAGGAGATGGTGACCGGCGACAAGCCCGCTACAAGCCACGGAAAGGCTCCATCGGGAGAGTCCCGCAACAAGGGGAAGGGGAAGGAGAAGGAATCCTCTTCACGCAAGTCGCATCGGAGTGGCGAAAAGAAAAAGAAGATGAGGAAAGTGGTCTACTACGAGACCGACTCTTCATCGCCATCTACCTCCGGCTCCGACGCGCCATCCGTAACTTCTAAGCGCCATGAGCGCAAGAAGTTTAGTAAGATTCCCCTACACTACCCTCGCATTTACAAATGTACTCCATTACTTTCCGTTCCATTAGGCAAACCACCGGTTTTTGACGGTGAAGATTATAACATGTGGAGTGATAAAATGAGGCATCACCTAACCTCACTCCACACTAGCATTTGGAACGTTGTTGAGTTTGGTGTACAGGTACCATCCGTGGGGGATGAGGACTATGATTCGGATGAGGTTGCCCAAGTCCGGCACTTCAACTCACAAGCCACCACAATACTCCTCGCCTCTCTAAGTCGAGAGGAGTATAACAAGGTGCAAGGGTTGAAGAGCGCCAAGGAGATTTGGGACGTACTCAAGACCGCGCACGAAGGAGACAAGGTGACCAAGATCACCAAGAGGGAGACGATCGAGGGGGAGCTCGGTCGATTCCGGCTTAACCAAGGGGAGGATCCACAAGCTATGTACGACCGCTTGAAGACCTTGGTAAATCAAGTGCGCAACCTCGGGAGCACCAAATGGGATGACCACAAGATGGTCAAGGTTATTCTAAGATCCCTTGTTTTTCTAAACCCTACGCAAGTTCAATTAATTCGAGGTGATCCTAGATACACGCTAATGTCTCCTGAGGAGGTTATAGGGAAGTTTGTGAGCTTTGAGCTAATGATCAAAGGCTCAAAGAAAATCATCGAGCAAGGTGACCCCTCCATGCCCGTGGCACAACCCGTCGCATTCAAGGCGACGGAGGAGAAGAAGGAAGAGTCTACATCAAGTAGGCTCCCTATTGACACCTCCAAGCTCGACAATGAGGAGATGACTTTAATCATCAAAAGCTTTCGACAAATCCTCAAGCAAAGGAGGGGGAAGGACTACAAACCCCGCTCCAAGAAGGTTTGCTACAAGTGTGGTAAGCCCGGTCATTTTATAGCCAAATGTCCATTATCTAGTGATAATGACAGGGGCGACGACAAGAAGGGAAAGAGAAGGGAAAATAAGAGGTACCACAAGAAGAAGGGCGGCGATGCCCATGTTTGCCGGGAGTGGGACTCCGACGAGAGCTCCACCGACTCCTCCTCCGACGAGGACGCCGCCAACATCGCCGTCACCAAGGGACTTCTCTTCCCCAACGTCGGCCACAAGTGCCTCATGGCAAAGGACGGCAAAAGGAAGAAGGTTAAATCTAAATCCTCCACTAAATATGAAACCTCTAGTGATGAGCATAATTCTAGTGATGATGAGGATGATTTGTTTACCCTTTTTGCCAATCTTAACATGCCACAAAAGGAAAAATTAAATGAATTAATTAGTACCATTCATGAAAAGGATGAACTCTTGGATAGCCAAGAGGACTTTTTAATTAAGGAAAACAAGACGCATGTTAAGATTAAAAATGCTTACGCTCTAGAGATGGAAAAATGTGAAAAATTATCTAGTGAGCTAAGCACTTGCCATGAATTGATTTCCAACCTTAGAAATGAAAATGCTAGATTAATTGCTAAGGTTGATTCAAATTTTTGTGATGATTCAATAGACAATATTAGAAATGATCATGCTAATTCTCTTGCTAAGATTGAAAAATTGAATGCTTCTCTTGCTAGCCTTAGAATTGAAAATGAAAAATTAATGGCTAAGGCTAAAGACTTAGATGTTTGCAATACTTCCATTTCCGATCTTAGAAGTGAAAATGACATTTTACATGCTAAGATTGTTGAACTAAAATCTTGCAAACCCTCTACATCTACTGTTGAGCATGTCACTATTTGCACTAGATGTAGAGACATTAATGTTGATGCTATCCATGATCACCTAGCCTTAATTAAGAAACAAAATGATCACATAGCTCAACTTAATGCTAAGATTCATGAGCATGACTTAGAAAATGAAAAATTTAAATTTGCTAGAAGCATGCTCTATAGTGGGAGACGCCCTAGCATCAAGGATGGCATTGGCTTCCAAAAGGGGGACAATGTCAAACTTAATGCCCCTCCTAAAAAATTATCTAACTTTGTTAAGGGCAAGGCTCCCATGCCTCAGGATAATGAGGGTTACATTTTATACCCTGCCGGTTATCCTGAGAGCAAAATTAGGAGAATTCACTCTAGGAAGTCTCACTCTAGCCCTAATCATGCTTTTTATGTATAAGGGTGAGACATCTAGTTCTAGGCAATCAACCCATGCTAAATTGCCTAAGAATAAAACTCCTAAAGCATCAAATGATCATAATGTTTCATTTAGAACCTTTGATGCTTCTTATGTGCTAACTAACAAATCCGGCAAGGTAGTTGCCAAGTATGTTGGGGGCAAACACAAGGGCTCCAAGTCTTGTGTTTGGGTACCCAAAGTTCTCGTATCTAATGTCAAAGGACCCAAAACCGTTTGGGTACCTAAAATCAAGAACTAAATTTGTTTTGTAGGTTTATGCATCCAGGGGCTCAAGTTGGATCATCGACAGCGGATGCACAAACCACATGATAGGAGAGAAGAAGATGTTCTCCTCATATGAGAAAAACCAAGATCCCCAAAGGACTATCACATTCAGGGATGGAAATCAAGGTTTGGTCAAAGGATTGGGTAAAATTGCTATATCACTTGACCATTCCATTTCCAATGTTTTTCTTGTTGATTCATTAGATTACAATTTGCTTTCCGTTTCTCAATTATACAAAATGGGCTACAACTGTCTATTTACTGATGTAGGTGTCACTGTCTTTAGAAGAAGTGATGATTCAGTAGCATTTAAGGGAGTGTTAGAGGGTCAGCTATACTTAGTTGATTTCAATAGAGCTGAACTCGACACTTGCTTAATTGCTAAGACTAACATGGGTTGGCTCTGGCACCGCCGACTAGCCCATGTTGGGATGAAGAATCTTCATAAGCTTCTAAAGGGAGAGCACATTTTAGGACTAACAAATGTACATTTTGAGAAAGACAGGATTTGTAGCGCATGCCAAGCCGGGAAGCAAGTTGGTGTTCATCATCCACACAAGAACATCATGACGACTGACAGGCCACTGGAGCTACTCCACATGGATTTATTCGGCCCGATTGCTTACATAAGCATCGGCGGGAGTAAGTACTGTCTAGTTATTGTGGATGATTATTCTCGCTTCACTTGGGTATTCTTTTTGCAGGAAAAATCTCAAACCCAAGAGACCTTAAAGGGATTCTTGAGACAAGCTCAAAATGAGTTCGGCTTGAGGATCAAGAAAATAAGAAGCGACAATGGGACATAGTTCAAGAACTCTCAAATCGAAGGCTTCCTTGAGGAGGAGGGCATCAAGCATAGTTCTCTTCTCCCTACACACCTCAACAAAATGGTGTAGTGGAGAGGAAGAATAGAACTCTATTGGACATGGCAAGGACCATGCTTGATGAGTACAAGACTTCGGATCGGTTTTGGGCCGAGGCAGTCAACACCGCTTGCTACGCCATCAACCGGTTATATCTACACCGAATCCTCAAGAAGACATCATATGAACTCCTAACCGGTAAAAAGCTCAATGTTTCATATTTTAGAGTCTTTGGTAGCAAATGTTTTATTCTTGTTAAAAGAAGTAGAAAATCTAAATTTGCTCCTAAGGCTGTAGAAGGCTTTTTACTAGGATATGATTCAAACACAAGGGCATATAGAGTCTTTAACAAGTCCTCTGGACTAGTTGAAGTTTCTTGTGACATTGTGTTTGATGAGACTAACGGCTCTCAAGTAGAGCAAGTTGATCTTGATGAGCTAGATGATGAAGAGGCTCCGTGCGTCGCGCTAAGGAACATGTCCATAGGGGATGTGTGTCCTAAGGAATCTGAAGAGCCTCCACAAGCACAAGATCAACCATCCTCCTCCATGCAAGCATCTCCACCAACTCAAAATGAGGATGAGGCTCAAGATGATGAAGGAGAAGATCAAGAAGATGAGCCACCTCAAGATGACAGCAACGATCAAGGGGGAGATACAAATGATCAAGACAAGAAGGATGAAGACCCAAGACCGCCACACCCAAGAGTCCACCAAGCAATCCAACGAGATCACCCCATCAACACCATCCTCGGCGACATTCATAAGGGGGTAACCACTAGATCTCGTGTTGCACATTTTTGTGAGCATTACTCGTTTGTTTCCTCTATTGAACCACACAAGGTAGAGGAAGCACTTCAAGATTCGGATTGGGTGATGGCGATGCAAGAGGAGCTCAACAACTTCATGAGGAATGAGGTATGGCATTTAGTTCCACGTCCTAACCAAAATGTTGTAGGAACCAAATGGGTCTTCCGCAACAAGCAAGATGAGCATGGTGTGGTGACAAGGAACAAAGCCCGACTTGTGGCCAAGGGATATTCACAAGTCAAAGGTTTGGATTTCGGTGAAACCTATGCACCCGTAGCTAGGCTTGAGTCCATTCGTATATTATTAGCCTATGCTACTTACCATGGCTTCAAGCTTTACCAAATGGACGTGAAGAGTGCCTTCCTCAATGGACCCATCAAGGAGGAGGTCTATGTTGAGCAACCTCCCGGCTTTGAAGATAGTGAGTATCCTAACCATGTCTATAGGCTCTCTAAGGCGCTTTATGGGCTCAAGCAAGCCCCAAGAGCATGGTATGAATGCCTAAGAGATTTCCTTATTGCTAATGGATTCAAAGTCAGAAAGGCTGATCCTACACTCTTTACTAAAACACTTGCAAATGATTTGTTTGTATGCCAAATCTATGTTGATGATATTATATTTGGGTCTACTAACGAATCTACATGTGAGGAATTTAGTAGGATCATGACACAAAAATTCGATATGTCAATGATGGGGGAGTTGAAGTATTTCTTAGGATTTCAAGTGAAGCAACTCCAAGAAGGCACCTTCATTAGCCAAACGAAGTATATTCAAGACATTCTAACCAAGTTTGGGATGAAGGATGCCAAGCCCATCAAGACACCCATGGGAACCAATGGGCATCTCGACCTCGACACGGGAGGTAAATCCGTAGATCAAAAGGTATACCGGTCGATGATAGGTTCTTTACTCTATTTATGTGCTTCACGACCGGACATTATGCTTTCCGTATGCATGTGTGCAAGATTCCAAGCCGAACCTAAGGAAGTTCACCTTAGGGCCATGAAACGAATCTTGAGATATTTGGTTTATACTCCTAAGTTTGGCCTTTGGTACCCTAGGGGATCCACATTTGATTTAATTGGTTATTACGATGCTGATTGGGCGGGTTGTAAGATTAATAGAAAGAGCACATCGGGGACTTGCCAGTTCTTGGGAAGATCCTTGGTGTCTTGGGCTTCAAAGAAGCAAAATTCGGTCGCTCTTTCTACCGCTAAAGCCGAGTATATTGCCGCAGGCCATTGTTGCGCGCAATTGCTTTGGATGAGGCAAACCCTTAGGGACTATGGTTACAAATTAACCAAAGTTCCTCTTCTATGTGATAATGAGAGTGCAATTCGCATGGCGGATAATCCCGTTGAGCATAGCCGCACTAAACACATAGCCATTCGGTATCATTTCTTAAGGGATCACCAAAAAAAGGGGGATATCGAGATTGCATATGTTAACACCAAAGAACAATTAGCCGATATCTTTACCAAGCCATTAAGTGAAGAAACTTTTACCAAACTTAGGCATGAGCTAAATATTCTTGATTCTAGGAATTTTGATTGATATTCTTGCACATAGCACATTTATATACCTTTGATCATATCTCTTTCTTTGCTATGACTAATGTGGTTTTCAAGTGCATTTCATACTAAGTCATAGATTGAAAGGAAATTGAGTCTTCGGCGAAGACAAAGGCTTCCACTCCACTCCATCAGTTATTCATCCTTCACCGTCGCTCCGCAACCTCTCCACTTTGGTATAATCTTCACTTCTATATTTTTAGCCAAAGGGGGAGAAAGTAATGAAAAGGGCTCTAATGTCTCCGTTTTTAGCGATTCATGCCAAAGGGGGAGAGAGTATTAGCCCAAAGCAAAAGGACCGCACCACCCGCACCACCACCATTTCAAAAATTTCAATTTTGTATTTAAAGAAGTTTTTCAAAAGAGAATTTCAAATTGATATCTTATTTATGATATAATTTCAAATTGGTATACCCTCTTCAAAATTAATATCTAAAACCCTCTTGAACACTAAGAGAAGGATTTCATCAAGGGGGAGTTTTGTTTAGTCAAAGGAAAAGCATTTGAAACAGGGGGAGAAAATTTTTAAATCTTGAAAATGCTTCTCAAAACTCTTATTCATTTACCTTTGACTATTTGCAAAATGACTTTGAAAAGATTTTCCAAAACATTTGCAAAACAAAACAAGTGGTGCAAGCGTGGTCCAAAATCTTAATATGAAAAGAAAACAATCCATGCATATCTAGTAAGAAATAATATATTGGTTTCATTCCAAGTAACCTTTGCACTTACAATTATACAAACTAGTTCAATTATGCACTTCCATACTTGCTTTGGTTTGTGTTGGCATTAATCACCAAAAAGGGGGAGATTGAAAGGGAAATAGGCTTACACCTTTTCCTAATTGATTTTGGTGGTTGAATTGCCCAACACAAATAATTGGACTAACTAGTTTGCTCTAGTCTATAAGTTTTACAGGTGCCAAAGGTTCACAATAAACCAATAAAAAGACCAAAGATGGGTTCAAATAAAGAGAGCTAAAGACATCCCCAAAGGCACCCTAGTCTAGCGCACCGGACTGTCCGGTGTGCCACCGGATAGTGTCCGGTGCACCACCGGACAGTGTTGAAAGGGAAATGTGCCCTTGGGCCATTTCTAAGTATTTTGGTGATTGAATGCCAACACAAGTGCTTTTGTGTTAATCTATGCAATGTGATGGACAAAGTGCAAATCAAGTCAAAAGGTATGTTTCTAGACTTAGTACATTGTTTTATGGACTAATGTTTTGTGTCTAAGTGCTGGAAACAGGAAAAACTGAATTGGAAATGAGATGGCTATGTTCAGCCGAAGTCAGCTCAGTCTGGGTGCACCGGACTGTCCGGTGGTGCACCGGACAGTGTCCGGTGCGCCAGGCTGGCTCTGACGAACAGGCTGCTCTCGGGACTTCGACGGCGGTGTACGGCTATAAATCACCGGACTGTCCGGTGGTGCACCAGACTGTCCAGTGAGCCGTTCACAGGCGAACTCGTCGCTCTCGGGAAACCATCAACGACGTTGTCCGGTGGTGCACCGGACTGTCCGGTGTGCACCGAACAGTGTCCGGTGCGCCAATGGCTCTCAGACTCCAACGGTCGGCTTCGCCAAATAAGGAAAGCAATCTGCACCGGACAGTGAACAGTGAATGTCCGGTGGTGCACCGGACTGTCCGGTGCGCCAGTCGACAGAAGGCAAGATCTGCCTTCCAGGATTGTTCTCAACGGCTCCTAGCTACCTTGGGGCTATAAAAGGGACCCCTAGGCGCATGGAGGAGCACACCAAGCATACTTGCAACATTCCTAAGCACCAAGACATCGATTCCACGCATTTGTTTCTTTGTGATAGCATATAGAGCTCTAGTGGAGTTGTGAACTCATTGGGTTGTGTTGCGAGCTCTTGTTGGGACTTGTGTGCGTGTTGACACTCTGATTTTTGTGTCTTGTGTGCATTGCTAATCCCTCCCTTGCTCCATGCTTCTTTGTGAACTTCAAGTGTAAGGGCGAGAGGCTCCAAGTTGTGGAGATTCCTCGCAAACGGGATTAAGAAAAGCAAGCAAAACACCGTGGTATTCAAGTGGGTCTTTGGACCGCTTGAGAGGGGTTGATTGCAACCCTCGTCCGTTGGGACGCCACAACGTGGAGTAGGCAAGCGTTGGTCTTGGCCGAACCACGGGATAACCACCATGCCATCTCTGTGATTGATCTCTTGTTGGTTATTGTGTTTTGTTAAAGATTCCTCTCTAGCCACTTGGCGGTTATTGCGCTAACACTTAACCAAGTTTTTGTGGCCTAAGTTTTAAGTGTTATAGGATCACCTATTCACCCCCCTCTAGGTGCTCTCAATTGGTATCGGAGCCGTTCTCTTCACAAAGGGACTAACCGCCCGAAGAGATGGATCCTAAGGGGAAGGGTATCATGATCAACGATAAAGAGAAGGAATCTTTCGTCAACGAGCCGAAGGATGATAAGCCTACCGACTCGGGCTCGGGCCATAGACGGAAAGATGGGAAGAAGAAGAAGACAAGGCGCATCAAGGAAATTGTCTACTACGACGACAGCGATGAGTCTACCTCTTCCCAAAAGGACGACGACCACAACGACTACGAGAGAAGAAAACCGGTTAATTCGAAATTTTCTTTTGACTACTCTCATATTCCACAAAGTACAAATACTCATTTGCTCTCCATTCCACTTGGCAAACCTCCTCACTTTGATGGAGAGGACTACGGATTTTGGAGCCACAAAATGCGTAGTCACATGTTCTCTCTCCATCCGAGCATATGGGAGATTGTGGAAAGTAGAATGAAGTTCGATAGCTCGGATAGTCCTATTTTCATTAATGAACAAATTCATAGAAATGCACAAGCCACTACTGTGTTGTTATCCTCCTTGTGTAGGGACGAGTACCATAAAGTGAGCGGCTTGGACAATGCCAAGCAGATCTGGGACACCCTCAAGATTTCTCATGAGGGGAACGACGTCACCTTGCTCACCAAGATGGAGTTGGTGGAGGGCGAGCTTGGACGATTCACGATGATAAGGGGCGAGGAGCCAACCCAAACATACAACCGGCTCAAGACCCTTATCAACAAAATAAGGAGCTATGGAAGCACGCGATGGACGAACCACGACGTCGTCCGACTGATGCTAAGGTCCTTTACCGTTCTTGATCCTCATTTGGTGAATAATATTCGTGAGAATCCCAGGTACACCAAAATGTCGCCCGAAGAAGTCCTTGGAAAATTCGTAAGCGGGCGAATGATGATCAAGGAGGCGAGGTACGTGGACGACGCGTTGAACGGTCCAATCCATGAGCCTCAACCCATTGCTCTCAAGGCAACAAGGAGCAAGGAGGCGTTACCTAGCAAGGTAGCGCAAGTTGAGGCGGCAGGGCTAAATGATGAAGAAATGGCCCTCATCATCAAGCGCTTCAAGACGGCGCTTAAGGGTCGCAAGGGACAGCCAAACAAGACCAAAGCCAAGGGGAAGCGCTCATGCTTCAAATGCGGTAAGATTGGTCATTTTATTGCTAACTGTCCCGATAATGAAAGTGACCAGGAACACGGGAGCAAGAGGGAAAAGAAGAAAAATTACAAGAAGGCCAAGGGCGAGGCACATCTAGGAAAGGAGTGGGATTCGGATTGCTCCTCCTCCGACTCCGACAATGAAGGACTCGCCGCCACCGCCTTCAACAAGTCATCCCTCTTCCCCAACGAGCGTCACACATGCCTTATGGCAAGGGAAACAAGGTATGTACTCGAAACTCTACTTATGCTTCTTCAAGTGAGGACGAATCTAGTGATGAGGATGAAATAGATTATTCATGTTTATTTAAGGGCCTAGATAGAACCAAGGTAGATAAAATTAATGAATTGATTGATGCCTTGAATGATAAGAATAGGCTTTTAGAAAAACAAGAGGATTTGTTGTATGAAGAACATGACAAATTTGTAGAAGCACAAAAATCTCATGCTTTAGAAGTTAAAAGAAATGAAATGCTTTCTTGTGAATTATCTTCTTGCCATGAGACAATTTCTAGCTTAAGGAGCATTAATGATGATTTGAATGCTAAGTTAGAAATAGCTAGTAAATCAACAACTTGTGTAGAAAATGTTGTTATTTGCAATAGATGTAAAGATTTTGATATTGATGCTTGTAGTGAACACATAGCTTCTATTGCAAAGTTAAATGATGAAATGGCTAGTCTTAATGCCCAACTTAAGGCTAGCAAAAGTGATTTTGATAAACTAAAATTTGCTAGGGATGCCTACACGGTTGGTAGACACCCCTCAATTAAGGATGGGCTTGGCTCCAAGAGGGAAGCCAAGAACTTAACAAGCCATAAGGCTCCCATCTCCGCCAAGGAGAAAGGGAAGGCCCCTATGACAAGTAGTACTAAAAAGAACCATGCTTTTATGTACAATGATAGAAGACAGTCTCATAGGAGTTGTAATGCTTTTGATTCACATGCCTATGATTCTTATTCTATGTTTGCTTCCAGTTCTTCCTACATGCATGGTAGAGATATGCCTAGGAAAAATATTCATCATGTGCCTAGAAAGAATACTGTTCATGTTCCTAGGAAAGTTATGAATGGACCCTCTACAATTTATCATGCTTTAAATGCTTCCTTTGCTATTTGTAGAAAGGATAGGAAGATAGTTGCTAGAAAATTAGGGGCAAAATGCAAGGGTGATAAAACTTGCATTTGAGTCCCTAAGACAATTGTGACTAACCTTGTAGGACCCAACAAGAGTTGGGTACCTAAGACCCAAGCCTAAATTTGCCTTGCAGGTTTATGCATCCGGGGGTTCAAGCTGGATTATCGACAGCGGATGCACAAACCACATGACGGGGGAAAAGAGGATGTTCTCTTCCTACGTCAAGAACAAGGATTCCCAAGATTCAATAATATTCGGTGATGGGAACCAAAGCAAGGTAAAAGGGTTAGGTAAAATTGCTATTTCATCTGAGCACTCTATTTCTAATGTGTTTTTAGTTGAGTCGCTTGGATATAATTTGTTATCTGTTAGTCAATTATGCAAAATGGGATATAATTGTCTGTTTACAAATGTAGATGTGTCTGTCGTTAGAAGATGTGATGGTTCACTAGCTTTTAAGGGTGTACTAGATGACAAACTTTATTTGGTTGATTTTTTAAAAGAAGAGGCCGGTCTAGATGCATGCTTAATGGCTAAGACTTGCATGGGCTGGTTGTGGCATCACCGCTTAGCACATGTGGGGATGAAGAACCTCCACAAGCTTCTAAAGGGAGAACACGTGATAGGTCTAACTAATGTACATTTCGAAAAAGATAAACCTTGTGTAGCTTGTCAAGCAGGGAAACAGGTGGGAGGCTCTCATCACACCAAAAATGTGATGACCACATCAAGACCCTTGGAGATTCTTCATATGGACCTCTTCGGACCCGTCTCCTATCTTAGTATAGGAGGAAGTAAGTATGGTCTTGTTATAGTTGATGATTTTTCCCGCTTCACTTGGGTATTCTTTTTGCAGGATAAATCTGAAACCCAAGGGACCCTCAAGCGCTTCCTAAGGAGAGCTCAAAATGAGTTTGAGCTCAAAGTGAAGAAGATAAGGAGCGACAATGGGTCCGAATTCAAGAATCTTCAAGTGGAGGAGTTCCTTGAGGAGGAGGGGATCAAGCACGAGTTCTCCGCTCCCTACACACCTCAGCAAAATGGTGTGGTAGAGAGGAAGAACAGGACGCTCATCGATATGGCGAGGACTATGCTTGGAGAGTTCAAGACCCCCGAGCGCTTTTGGTCGGAAGCCGTGAACACGGCTTGCCACGCCATCAACCGGGTCTACCTTCACCGCCTCCTCAAGAAGACTTCATATGAGCTGCTAACTGGTAACAAACCCAATGTGTCTTATTTTCGTGTATTTGGGAGCAAGTGTTATATTCTTGTGAAGAAAGGTAGAACTTCCAAATTTGCTCCCAAAGCTGTAGAAGGGTTTTTATTAGGTTATGACTCAAATACAAAGGCGTATAGGGTCTTCAACAAATCATCGGGTTTGGTTGAAGTCTCTAGCGACGTTGTATTTGATGAGACTAATGGCTCTCCAAGAGAGCAAGTTGTTGATCTTGATGATGTAGATGAAGAAGACGTTCCAATGGCCGTGATACGCACCATGGCGATTGGAGATGTGCGGCCTCAGGAACAATTGGAGCAAGATCAACCATCTTCCTCAACTACGGTGCATCCCCCAACTCAAGACGATGAATAGGTTCATCATGTGGAGGCGCGTGATCAAGGGGGAGCACAGGATGTTCAAGTTGAAGAGGAAGAAGCACCTCAGGCACCTCCAACCCAAGTTCGAGCGACGATTCAAAGGGATCATCCCGTCGACCAAATATTGGGTGATATTAGCAAGGGAGTAACTACTCGTTCAAGATTAGTTAATTTTTGTGAGCATTACTCTTTTGTCTCTTCTATTGAGCCTTTTAGGGTAGAAGAGGCCTTGCTAGATCCGGACTGGGTGTTGTCCATGCAGGAGGAACTCAACAACTTCAAGCGCAATGAAGTTTGGACACTGGTGCCTCGTCCCAAGCAAAATGTTGTGGGAACAAAGTGGGTGTTCCGCAACAAACAGGACGAGCACGGGGTGGTGACGAGGAACAAGGCTCGACTTGTGGCAAAAGGTTATGCTCAAGTCGCAGGTTTGGACTTTGAGGAGACTTTTGCTCCTGTGGCTAGGCTAGAATCAATTCGTATCTTGCTAGCATATGCCGCTCACCATTCTTTCAAGTTGTACCAAATGGATGTGAAGAGCGCTTTCCTCAACGGGCCGATCAAGGAGGAGGTGTACGTGGAGCAACCCCCTGGCTTCGAGGATGAACGGTACCCCGACCACGTGTGTAAGCTCTCTAAGGCGCTCTATGGACTTAAGCAAGCCCCAAGAGCATGGTATGAATGCCTTAGAGACTTTTTAATTGCTAATGCTTTCAAGGTTGGGAAAGCCGATCCAACGCTTTTTACTAAGACTTGCGATGGTGATCTTTTTGTGTGCCAAATTTATGTCGATGACATAATATTTGGTTCTACTAATCAAAAGTCTTATGAAGAGTTTAGCAGGGTGATGACGCAGAAATTCGAGATGTCGATGATGGGCGAGTTGAACTACTTCCTTGGGTTCCAAGTGAAGCAACTCAAGGACGGCACTTTCATCTCCCAAACGAAGTACACGCAAGACTTGCTAAAGCGGTTTGGGATGAAGGACGCCAAGCCCGCAAAGACGCCGATGGGAACTGACGGACACACCGACCTCAACAAAGGAGGTAAGTCCGTTGATCAAAAAGCATATAGGTCCATGATAGGTTCTTTGCTTTATTTATGTGCTAGCAGACTGGATATTATGCTTAGCGTATGCATGTGTGCTAGATTTCAATCCGATCCTAAGGAATGTCACTTAGTGGCTGTGAAGCGAATTCTTCGATATTTAGTCGCTACGCCTTGCTTCGTGATCTGGTATCCCAAGGGGTCTAACTTTGACTTGATTGGGTACTCAAATTCCGACTATGCTGGATGTAAGGTCGATAGGAAGAGTACATCGGGGACGTGCCAATTCTTAGGAAGGTCCCTGGTGTCGTGGAACTCTAAGAAATAAACCTCCGTTGCCCTATCCACCGCTGAGGCCGAGTACGTTGCCGCAGGACAGTGTTGCGCGCAACTACTTTGGATGAGGCAAACCCTCAGGGACTTTGGCTACAATCTGAGCAAAGTCCCACTCCTATGTGACAATGAGAGTGCTATCCGAATAGCGGAAAATCCTGTTGAGCACAGCCGCACAAAGCACATTGACATCCGGCATCACTTTTTGAGAGACCACCAGCAAAAGGGAGATATCGAAGTGTTTCATGTTAGCACCGAGAACCAGCTAGCCGATATCTTCACTAAGCCTTTAGATGAGAAGACCTTTTGCAGGCTGCGAAGTGCGCTAAATGTCCTGGATTCGCGGAACTTGGATTGATTTATAGAATACATGTGTTTATGCCTTTGATCATGTTCCTTATGCATTTTGTTGCTTACTTGGGGTGCTCAAGTTGTACAATCACTCCCCGGACCTCACAAGTCCTTGTGCAAGTAATGCACATATTTAGGGGGAGTTGTGTTACAACTTGACCCTTTGAGACTAACCGTGTGTTTGAGTTTGCCTAATTTAGTCTCAAAGGAAGTTTGAAAGGGAAAAGGTGGACTTGGACCATGAAAGACTTCCACTGCACTCCGATGAGAGGGTAACTTATTCCACGTTCATCTCATGTACTCTTATTGCCTTTGTATTCTTATTTGAAGATCTTGGTGAGGCAATGGGGTTAAGGGGCCAAGATTGATCCCGTTTTGGTGCTTGATGCCAAAGGGGCAGAAAATAAAGGCCAAAGCAATAGATGGATCAGCTACCACTTGAGAAATTTCAAAAATAGTAGATTAGAGCTTTTGGTTTGTCAAAACTCTTTTATTGTCTCTTATGTCAAAAGTTGGCCTCTTGTGGGGAGAAGTGTTGATTATGGGAAAAGGGAGAGTTTTTGAAATCCTTGATCAAATTTCTTTGTAATACCTCTCTTTATGTCTCTACAAGTGGATTTGACTTAGAGATAGGAATTTGAGTTTGATTTGCAAAAACAAACCAAGTGGTGGCATAGAGTGATCCATATATGTCAAATTTGATTCAAAACAACCTTGAGTGTTCATTTGCTTTGATATTGCACTTGTTCTAGTTGCTTTATGTTGTGTTGGCATAAATCACCAAAAAAGGGGGAGATTGAAAGGGAAATGTGCCCTTGGGCCATTTCTAAGTATTTTGGTGATTGAATGCCAACACAAGTGCTTTTGTGTTAATCTATGCAATGTGATGGACAAAGTGCAAATCAAGTCAAAAGGTATGTTTCTAGACTTAGTACATTGTTTTATGGACTAATGTATTGTGTCTAAGTGCTGGAAACAGGAAAAAACTGAATTGGAAATGAGATGGCTATGTTCAGCCGAAGTCAGCTCAGTCTGGGTGCACCGGACTGTCCGGTGGTGCACCGGACAGTGTCCGGTGGTGCAGGCTGGCTCTGGCGAACAGGCTGCTCTCGGGACTTCAACGGTGGTGTACGACTATAAATCACCGGATTGTCCGGTGGTGCACCGGACTGTCCGGTGAGCCGTTCACAGGCGAACTCGTCGCTCTCGGGAAACCATCAACGGCGTACGGCTAAAATTCACCGGTCTGTCCGGTGGTGCACCGGACTGTCCGGTGAGTCAACGATCAGCCGGGGCAACGGTCGGCCGAGAATTCCGCGCGTGACGCGTGGCTGAGCCAACGGTCACATTGGTGCACCGGACTGTCCGGTGTGCACCAGACAGTGTCCGGTGCGCCAACGGCTCTCAGACTCCAACGGTCGGCTTCGCCAAATAAGGAAAGCAATCTGCACTGGACAGTGAACAGTGAATGTCCGGTGGTGCACCGGACAGTCCGGTGCGCCAGTCGACAGAAGGCAAGATCTGCCTTCCAGGATTGTTCTCAACGGCTCCTAGCTGCCTTGGGGCTATAAAAGGGACCCTAGGCGCATGGAGGAGCACACCAAGCATACTTGCAACATTCCTAAGCACCAAGACATCGATTCCGCGCATTTGTTTCTTTGTGATAGCATATAGAGCTCTAGTGGAGTTGTGAACTCATTGGGTTGTGTTGCGAGCTCTTGTTGCGACTTGTGTGCGTGTTGACACTCTGATTTTTGTGTCTTGTGTGCGTTGCTAATCCCTCCCTTGCTCCGTGCTTCTTTGTGAACTTCAAGTGTAAGGGCGAGAGGCTCCAAGTTGTGGAGATTCCTCGCAAACGGGATTAAGAAAAGCAAGCAAAACACCGTGGTATTCAAGTGGGTCTTTGGACCGCTTGAGAGGGGTTGATTGCAACCCTCGTCCGTTGGGACGCCACAACGTGGAGTAGGCAAGCGTTGGCCTTTGCCGAACCACGGGATAACCACCGTGCCATCTCTGTGATTGATCTCTTGTTGGTTATTGTGTTTTGTTAAAGATTCCTCTCTAGCCACTTGGCGGTTATTGCGCTAACACTTAACCAAGTTTTTGTGGCCTAAGTTTTAAGGTTACAGGATCACCTATTCACCCCCCCTCTAGGTGCTCTCAAGTGTCCGGTGCACCAGGGAACTCGAAGCTGAACTCGCTGCCTTCGGGAAAATTGGAGGCCGCTCCGCTATAATTCACCGGACTGTCCGGTGAGGCACCGCACAGTGTCCGATGACACACCGGACTGTCCGGTGTGTCAGCGGAGCAACGATTACTTCGTGCGCAACGGTCGACTGCAACGCATTAAATGTGCGCCTGCGCGCGCAGAGGATAGAGCACGCGCGGGTGGCACACCGGACAGTCTACAGGACTTGTCCGGTGCGCCACCGGACAGCCAGGCGGGCCCACAAGTCAGAGCTCCAATGGTCAGAACCCAACGGTCGGCTGACGTGGCTGGCGCACCGGACAGTGTTCGGTCGCGCACCGTACTTTCTGGTGCGCCATTCGGCAGCAGCCTCCACCAACGGTCAAGTTTGGTGGTTGGGCTATAAATACCCCAACCACCCCACCATTCATGGCATCCAAGTTTCTACACTTCTACACCTTACAAGAGCTATAACATTCAATACAAGACACACCAAAGAGATCAAATCCTCTCCCAACTCCACACAAAGCTTTAGTGATTAGAGAGAGAGATTTGTTGTGTTCATTTGAGCTCTTGTGCTTGGATTGCTTCTTTTCTTTCTCATTCTTCTTGTGATCAATCTCAATTGTAATCGAGACAAGAGACACCAATTGTGTGGTGGTCCTTGCGGGGACTTTGTGTCCCATGTGATTGAGAAGAGAAGCTCACTCGGTCCGAGGGACTGTTTGAGAGAGGGAAAGGGTTGAAAGAGACCCGGTCTTTGTGACCACCTCAACGGGGAGTAGGTTTGCAAGAACCGAACCTCGGTAAAACAAATCCTTGTGTCTCACTCTTTATTTTGCTTGCGATTTGTTTTTGCCCTCTCTCTCGGACTCGTTCATATTTCTAATGCTAACCCGGCTTGTAGTTGTGCTTAAGTTTATAAATTTCAGATTCGCCCTATTCACCCCCTCTAGGCGAATTTCAATAAGGGTGACAACCCTTCATCATACCCATTTTGAAAAGCATTTTCCTTTGAAAACTCACACCTTTTCTCAAATCATTTATGACAAAGATATCAAAGAGTATAAAGATTAATTGCGGCAAGCGACTGGGTGGCCATAATAACTTGTCTCAAAATCATATCATGCATAAATAACAGACTGAGGATTGTGGTCGAAAAATCATAGGTAATTTATGCATAAAAGGGATCCAGTGAGCTTGCCGTGCTTATCTGGCGAAAGGGAGGGGGAAGCTCGCGGAACTGGCTTCTAGCTCTACTGCCTGGCGTAGACTTGCATATCTGGCCTCCACGAGACGACACGAACACTCCAATAACTATGTCACATGAACAAGCAAGCATACAAACCAGCAAGTATACCAACAAATATTTAGTATAGTGGTTAGAATAGCGATATATGGATGGGTAGAGTCTTGAGAAGAATCTGTGTCATGTGGTGTTGAGATACTACTGGTGGTGGAGTGGAGGTGCTTACCAGGAGGGTGGACTGGAGGCGAAGCGACACTATGCGTGTAGCCGGTAGAGCGGAGTAACTGAGTGGGTGGGGTGTTTTCCTTGGCTGAGGGTGTTGAGTGTGTGTGGAGAGAGAGAGAGGGTAGCTGGGTGTATGTGGTGTAGCACATTGAAGTTCATTGTTGGTGAGAATAGTGACGAAA